>CM019149.1:74447751-74766204 GCA_009733165.1 Naja naja
GCTGTTTACCTGAGAAATGATCTCTGCTTCAAAGGTGGTGGGGGATTACTTGTAATGGTCATGCTTTGCAGCCACTATAGTACAGGTTTTGTGGAATGTGCCTGTGGTTTTCTTTTCAAACTTTCGGTACGTGCCAGGCTGTCTGGCTGGGAATGGAACCGAACGCTATCTCTTCTACACAGACAATCTACTTTGTACTTAATTAGTACAGCAGCCTAGCAAGAATATTATAATTAGAGGTTACCATGTTCCAGATTTTTCCAGACATGGGTAATAAACACTGTTCAATTATTTTTAAATGTGGTATGTATACGCGTGATTTTCAACATGAAAAAACAACAACAGTCCAATCATGCCAAAAAAAGGAACTCGACAGAGATAAAGGAAAAAAAAACCCAAACAGTTGTTTTGCTAGCTGAACTAAATGTATAGTTCAATATGGGAGTCAAGGAAGAGGGAAATAATCAGGTTTTTTTTAGATAAAAGTATTAAAAAGGGCCAAGAGGTTTGTCACTTGGTTCAAAAAGTTTAAGCAAAATAATTGTCCATCATTTTAAAGAACTGTATGAGTTGCAGCATCCAATCTGCGTCGGTCACCGGAACCAGAGATTTAGTCTTTCGAGTTTTCAGACTCACGTTTGAACCGATCCTCGGGGAACCTCTCTCTTAGTAGAATGTGAGGGAATCTGGTGAGAGAGAAGTTCCCTGAGAATGAGCTCCAGCACAGATCTGAAAGCTTGGAAAACTAAACCTCTGGTCCAGGTGACCGACTCAGACTGCATCCTGGAACATGTACATTTGCTTTCAATTGTATGAGTAGATGATGTAATTAGTACATGTAATTAGTATATAATTTTAAAACTGAAAGTGATGCCACAAGATTACTTTTCCCAATTTTTTTTTTATAAATGTCAGTAGTAAATAACAAGGATTTCCATTCCTCTCCTTTTTTTGCAAGGCAAATTTCCCAGTGTAGGGTTGGTGACTAATCAGCAATACAATAAAAGGCTACAGCCAATTCTTTCTCCTTTAACAATAGGCAATCCAGTCTGCGTAAATCAGAAGGTGAGATAAACATCTTATAGCAGGGTGATAAACATTATCTATTGTCTGCTAATGTCTCTGAATCATGTGCTATTAAAGGAACAATGACAGTTTCATAATTGACAATCCAAATTCAGCTCTAGTTTCTGCATGTTCCCAGCTCCGTGCTGATTTAAATACTATAATTTCTGTGTTCAGACAAGACACTAAAGCATAGCCAAACAAACTTCATTATTCCTTTGCACAATATAAGATATTTTTTAAAAAAAACCAGTTAATGAAAACGTGCTATATGAAGCCAATCACAACTGTTATGTCAGAGAGGATAACCACTGTAGTCTGCTGCCTGAGGCAGCATTGTTCAAAATCTTTACAAAGTGGATTCCCTTCAACTGAATAACAACTGCATGCTTATACTGTAATAGTACAATTTTCTGATCTCACCTCCTGATTTATAAAGCTCTTGGAATGAATGAACTATCTCTGCATATTATTTCTAAATTCTAAAACCTGCTGCTTTTGATATGAATGAGAGGTCATGTGGGAGTTTTCTTCAGCAATGGGGTTTTAAGCTGTTACTCATTTGCTGCTTTTCAGGAGCAAGTCATCCTGTTCCTCCATAGCTCCAAAAACAAAACCATCTTTTGCTACCAGGAGTTTTGAGTTTCACTTACTTTTTTCCCCACATGGAACTGCAGTGAAAAAGGAGTTAATGGAGGACAAGGTTTCTACCCCCCACTCACTACTTCGCCACTCTAATTTCAAAGCCACTGTCTTCCTCAAAAAGAAAGATTGTATTTTTATTTTCCACTTTTTATAGCGCACACAAATCAAAAGACTCCGGGTTGCAGTGCTGGTTACAACAAATCAAAACTACAAATGCAGCAATAAAATAAATCACAAGTATTAAACCAACTGAAACAAGAGATCATTAATAAATCACTCCTCCCCCAAGTTGGATGTCAGTAAAACTTAGCTAGAGTTGACTGCTTGGTGAAATCAAGTTGCCTCCTAAAAACCATGAATGCAAGTAGCTTTGTAGATCTCTGGGGATAAGGAGTTTGGGGGGTGGGATGGACCTTTTAATTTGTTTTATCCTATTGTTTTAATATTTGGGCTTGTAATCTAGTTTAATGGTTTTTTAAGTATTTATTGTTCTGTATTTTAGTTGTGAGCCGACCCAAGTCTTCGGAGAGGGGGCGGCATACAAGTTCAAATAGAAAAAAGAAAGAAAGAAAGAAAGAAAGAAAGAAAGAAAGAAAGAAAGAAAGAAAGAAAGAAAGCAAGCTTGCCAAAGTTTTGGAGAGCTACAGAAGATGATCTATCATCTTGTTCATTTATGTTAAGTTTGCATGAAGAGACAGATGCGGAGTGCTTCAAGCTCTTAGTTTATTAGTGACTACAGCTCAGAATGAACCCAATTTGGCTGGGCTGCGGCTGCTACTTATAGCCAGCAGCCGCAGTTGCCAGCCAATCAGAGTGCAGGGTTTTCCCGCACTTTTTAAACCAATCATTTCCAACATTTTACAAGAACAGTTCAAACTAAACCAATGACTTCAAACCTACATACATAACAATTTATCTCTGGTTTGGAGGGTGGGGAGGGTGGGGGGAGAGAAGAGGATTTCTTGAGATCTGGACAGATTCAATTCTCTATTCCAAAGATCTTTTAAAAAATTTTCTCAGTCAAATTGCCCCTTTTGCCAGGATTCTGCATAGTCCTGTAGAGCACCTACCTCATATTCTTAGAATAGTAATTGCTAAAAATGGTTCAGAATAGCATGCATATGGTCCCCATATCTGTATAACTTTTACAGTAAAAGCAAGTAATTTTGTTATTTGGAGGGATTTTATAAGATGAATATTGTATAAGATAACGGATTATGAGACTTTTATAAAGCATACTTTACACATGCACAAAAGCTTGTCCCACTAATTTTGCACAAGCATAACACAAAAGCTTTTGCAAAATAAGAAACAAGCCAAAACACAGTGAATTCATGAAAACATTTATCTTGTAAAACAAAGTTGTACAGTGATCTGATCTGTGAAATGGTGGGACACAGAACCACAGATTTGGGTCATCTGCATATTAAAAGAATGGTGGGTTTGGATATGATGACAACTGAAATCAAAATTAGAGGACAATACACAACTGTATGGCAGGAACACAAACCACATCACTTTGTTTACAAAAAAAATATGACAGGACTAATCTGCACTTCTTGTTTGTCTTAACATAAGGTTGGGTTAGCTACCTTCTGTTTGGGGAGGACAGGAATGGATAACATTGTCTTCAACATGCCACCAGCATGCTGGGAAGCCAGGCTCCACCAGAGTTTTCTAGTTCTGCATCAAAAGCAGTGCTTTTCCCATTCTGGTCTATCAGCTGCACTGTGTTCTATGTTTTCTTTCAATGGATTGGTGTGTGCTTTGGTAGACATGTGGCAGAACACTTCGACAGAACACTCTGGAAAATATAGATTTGCAGTTGCTTACTTGCAGTACCAAAGACTAGAAGGTCTCATCAATCAGTCCTGAACCAAACAAAGACTGATAGCTCTCTTGAGGCAGTGATCAGTGAATGTAAACTCACAAAATTTACCCATGCAAGATGAAAGATGAAGAACTAAGGGAAAAATACAATTATGTTTGGTAAGGTTGAGAGAAGAATATTATAATGTTGCTAATTACATTATAAATGGAACAGTTCAACAATTTTGAGCACATTACTCAAAATACATTCTTGTGTCTCTCCCCCTCATTTCCCCTTATTTTGACCCTACCCAAGGACAGCTTCAACATATGTAAAATCGGTCATGCTTCACCCTTTGGTATAAAGTTAAGTGACCTGTTACTGGTGTGAGTAGAATGTGTTGGGAGATATGGCCATCTCTTTGTCCTCCCCATTATCCCTTTTGTTTCTTGAGTACTCTTCACCTCCCTTGTCTTCCTGATTTTGATGTCATCTTTTCTCTAGGCTTCCAGATAAGCGGTACTATTTCACCACTTGGTGATGAAGAAGGAATGTGTTTGTTGTTTGACAGTTTTCCTGTGATTGTCACTTTCAATCACATCTCTTCCCTCTTGAAATAAGAGAGGTGGATGGCCACAGCTAGTTGGCTTCAGTGGTTAAGCTCTGCAGGGATTAATTGCAAACTACAGCAGAATCTGCTTCCTCCTCTCTGGGAATACTTCTACTCTAGTGTTTTCTCATATACATTTCCCATTCTTTTAACCTGGGGAAGACCCAAATGAGGTGTGGGAAGAAGACAGGCAAGTAACCCTTTCCTATTCCTGATGGATCATTCAGACTGGTAGAAGTTTTCCTTCAGGCTTAAAAGTTAAAAGTCCTCCAGGCTTAAAAGTTGCCAAGGTTGGAGACCTCTGTTTTAAAGGACCTATCCAGTCTAAAGAGCCAACAAGGACCTGACCATTTTTAAAAAATCTGTGGAGGACAGTGGCTGTTCTATTAGCACAATTATTTATTAAAAGTAATTATGCCACTTCTCATCAGAAAAGGTCCTGAATGAGTTTATGAAATTGTTATAAAATAAAACTAAAATGTGATAGAGCAAAAGGATCCATTAAAGTATCAGGAGCAGTTAACATCAAATGTCAGTGTGTGTTAGAAATATCCCAACTTTCTGTATTGGGTTTTGATGTGCTGCAGAAGAGAGATTGCCTTAATGGACAAGATCACTATGCTGAAGGCTTACGTTCAGATTACTGGTAAATTGCAATTGGCAGGCTACAAAACAGTTGTCAGTCAAATGAAAAGGCTGACGCAACAGCAGCCCAAACTGTAGATACATCCTTCTTTCCTATAAGAGCTGGCATTCCAAGGATGTCATAACACAACTGTGTTACATTATTCACTTGATCTAACTGTTTGCAGAAGCCCATGATTGTCTTACTGGAACCAGATTGTATCACTCTGTCCCTCATGCACCGAAACATAATTTATTGAGGCATTTGAAATACAATCTCCAATATGTCAATATTAATTCTATTAACATTGGCAACTGGTTTGTTATGGGGTCTGGCCTATAGCTTAAGCAAGCCTATTATTTACTCTGCCTTGTTCTTTTTTTGGTGAGTCCAGTCTAAAAATTCATTTTTATAAAAAAAAATTCATTTGTATAAAAGCAAAACAGCCATGACAATGCAAGTCAAGCCAAAAGTACAATGAAAGTTGTACTTAGTGAAGTTTGATTTTTTTTCTTTTCTTTGCTGATCCAGGAGGGCAAGATAAAATATAATCAGGAGAACAAACCTTTTCAGAAAGCTTTTGGGCAGTTTCTTATAAAGTCTTAAAAATAGCATTAGGCAAAATATTCCTTTATATCTATTGTGTTCTTTCACATTTTCAATGCATATAAATTTGCTGAAACTGATTTATTGAAACTGATTGGTATATTTTATGAAGACAGTGGAAATACAGTACATTCTCTGTAGAAACTTCTGAGATGCAGTGACTGGAAGGCAGCAATTAAAAGAAAATGTGCTCTAAGAGCAACATTCCTCAATCAGCCACCAGATATTCTGGATTACAAGTCTCATCATTCCCAGCCAAATTATTTGTCAGTTTATGCTACAATGCAGATCCCAAGCCTTAATCAATGCTTTATACTAGTGTTTCTTAAATTGTAGTCCTAGGATTCCTGAGAGGTCCCTCAAGATCCTTTCAGAGGTCTGTGAAATCAAATTATTTGCATCCTATGTTTAAAAATAATCCAGTATTAAAACCCCATCAAAGAATCATGACAATTATTTTAATATGCTAAATATTGTTACATATAACCCATATAAACAAAAGCTCTTTTGAGACACTGCATAATTTTTAAAAGCGGGAAGGTGGCCTGAGAGAAAAGAAAATTAAGAAACACTGCTACGTGCCGTAGATTCACATCATGACTTTCCTCAAATAAGCCTAAGGTAGCATTGAGGATGCTCTCTTTTTCATTTTAATTTTATGACATTCCTTTCTGAGGCAGGTTTGATTCTGAAAAACCTGATTCACCAGGGGGTTTATTTGCTTTTATACCTTTGCTTGTTGGATTAAAGATGTCCTTTATTCAATGAACAGTGTTAATTGCACCTGAATGAAATTTGTAAGCTTTGTTATAATCACTAGAATTTGTATTATTTAATACAATCAAAACATACTCTTGGCCATGCTGGGCATTGCTGCTGGGCATTATAGTTAAGTTAGAAGGCTTCCTGCTTTAAGCAATGCATAGAATAAAATTAAAACTATCTGCAAACAAGAAAAATTAAATTAAAATTAAAACAAAATCTGCAAGAAGCTCAAGTGTTTTTTGAACAGAGCTGTTCACTTTTTTTATTTTTAAAGAAAAGTTTACACATTGGTAGATCCTTTCACATCTACCCGTTCACAACAAAATTAATAGAGCCTCCCCTCTGCAACTTTGTCTATCGGTAGTGAAAGGTTTCCTGTCTCTGTCTCTCATCTCCTGGCAACATTCTTTGAGATGATAAATTGCTGTGACAAAAACAAACATTAAGGGAAGTGATGTCTTCATCTTCAGAATCAGCTGATCCTCTGTCAGCATTTGTGGTTTTCATCTTTTGCAGAGCTTTAAACAAACAGTGTGGGTCATGAGTCTATTATTTCAGTAAAAACTAAGGGCATGCACCAAGGGTAACATCCTAACTTTCCATGCTGTTAAGCGTCCATTAGTAATAATGTTGACCTTGACATGTTCAGATCTCTAGATTTACATTAGCAGAAATATATTGCCAAAAAAATACCCCATGTGTCTCAGTAGTTAAAAAAAAAAGCCTGGGTGGTTGCAAACTGTCCGATCATTTTGTATGGTTGGTATGTAGGACATGCAGATACCAAGAAGAAGTAGGGATCTGCAGTGCTTGGAAAGCAGTTTGAAAATGTGCTTCAGAATGGTGAAGGGATAGAAACCAAGCAATAACTGTGGTAGACCGGGACCAGCCAAGCCTGCTGGGATTCGAATGGTTCAAGCCATTGGGGATCGATTTCACAGGAATCCACAGCATCACAGAAAGCGATTGGGAGGATAACCTGTTGGAGGAATTCCGAGAAGTTTTCAATGGAAAATTGGGCAAGTACTTGGGGTCCCCTGTTTCTTTTAACCTAGACCCAAATATAGCCCCAATAAGACTAAAAGCAAGGTGAGTTCCATTCGCATGCAGAGTTCTGTCTGTAGCTGTTGCTCTCGCAATATCGGTTGCTGTTACTGGTGTTCGTTGAAATGTCTCTATCAGGAGGGTGGTTGTCGTTGGTGCTGGATCCTTGTCCTGGATGGGTAGGGGGCATCGACTCAGTGCATCTGCATGGTCAATGTCTCTTCCTGGCCTGTAGATTAATTTGTAATCATAGGCAGCCAGGAAGAGACATTGACCATGCAGATGCACTGAGTCAATGCCCCCTGCCCATCCAGGACAAGGATCCAGCACCAGCGACAACCACCCTCCTGATAGAGACATTTCAACGAACACTGGTAACAGCAACTGATATCGTGAGAGCAACAGTTACAGACAGAACTCTGGTGCGAGTTTTGAACTGGGTGGGAAGAGGGTGGCCTGAGAGGGAAAAAGCCGACAAGACTAAACCATTCAGGAACAGACAAATGGAACTATCAATACTGAAAGGGTGCATAC
Organism: Naja naja; assembly: GCA_009733165.1. Lineage (NCBI taxonomy): Eukaryota > Metazoa > Chordata > Lepidosauria > Squamata > Elapidae > Naja > Naja naja. The sequence goes on from CM019149.1 coordinate 74,455,456, forward strand.
TGTGGGGGGATCGAGTAATAATTCTGAACAGTTTAAGGGATGATATAATGGAAATGTTGCGTGCAGGGCATCTGGGGATAGTTAAAATGAAATCTCTAGCAAGGAGCTATGTGTGGTGGCCAGGGATGGATAAAGAAGTAGAGGCATGGGTTTCTGCCTGCCAGGTTTGCCAGGAACACTGACCAGCATCCCCCACAGCACCCAACCATGAGTAGGAAACACCAAGGGGACCACAGTCAAGGGTATATATTGATTTTGCAGGGCCAGTAAAGGGACACACATTTTTTATCGTAGTGGATGCATATTCTAAATGGCTGGAAGTCAGCATCATGCAGTCCACAACAACAGAGGCAGTCATTAGAAATCTAAGGAAACTATTTGCTACACACGGCCTGCCAGACATACTTGTGTCCGACAATGGACCCCAATTCACAGCCACACATTTTGAGGGTTTTCTAGTGCAGAGCAGGATGCGGCATGCCCTATCGGCACCTGGACATCCGTCGACGAATGGACAAGCAGAAGACATGGTCTGATACACAAAAGAGACCCTCCAGAAACTGGGTCCAGGAGACATGCAAGCAAAAATAGATAAATTATTAAGCATACAGCACATAACACCAGGTGCAACAACAAATAAAAGCCCTGCCGAACTACTCATGGGAAGAAAGTTGAGATCACCTTTAGAGAGATTACACCCCACATAAAACCCAGACAGATCACTAGATTCATCCAGCAAACGCTGGACGTTCAAAACAGGTGATCCAGTTTACACAAAAAAATCTAACAGGGGAACCTCTATGAGTACCGGCAAAGGTGGCCCAAGTAACAGGGCCCCATTCTTACAGGATCGACACAACAGCATGAATTTTTAGACCTAGACCAGTGGTTCTTAACCTTTTTGAAAGAATCGCCCCCTTGAGCCATTGAGGAAGTTGTCATCGCCCCCCTCCCCCAACATAACCGCCCCCCTGCCACCTCTTAGTGTCCCCAAGGGGGCCAGCAGAGGGGTGCTAAGAGGTGGCAGGGGGGTGTTCAAGGTGCTGGCCCTGCAGGTTCACCCACTGACTGTAGTAACGCTCCGGAGCCGGCGCCTCCAATGTGGAAGCGGTGGCGCGTTATGTGCCACCGCGGCCGCATTCGATGCGCCGCCCCCCTGCCACCTCTTAGCGTCTCCAAGGCCAAGGGGGCCAACAGAGGGGCACTAAGAGGCAGCAGGGGGGCGTTTGAGGCACCGGCCAGCCCTGCAGTTTCACCCATTTTGGCACCGGCTCCGGATTGGTGCTACAGTCGATGGGTGAGCCTGCAGGGCCAGCGCCTTGAATGCCCCCTGCCACTTCTTAGCATCCCCAAGGGGGCCAGCAGAGGGGCGCTAAGAGGCAGCAGGGGGGCAGCATGTCGAACGCGGCCGCGGTGGCACGTAACGTGCCATTGCTTCCGCATTGGAGACGCCAGCTCTGGAGCAGTGCTAGTCAATGGGTGAACCTGCAGGGATGGCCGGCACCTCAAACGCCCCACTGTTGCCTCTTAGCGCCCCTCTGCTGGACCCCTTGGGGACATTAAGAGGCGGCAGGGGGGCGTTTGAGGCGCCAGCCCTGCAGGCTTGCCCCATTGACTGTTGTACTGTACCTGAACCGGTGCCTCAAATGTGGCAGCATGTTGGGAAAAGCCGCCGCCACCGCTTTCCCAAAGTGCTGCTACTCTCGCATTCTTTCTGTCTGTCCATCCATCCGTCCATCCATCCATCCATCCAAAAGGTCTGTCTGTTTGCCTGCCTGCCTTCCTGCCTATCTACCTACCTGTCTGTCTTTTTGTCTACCTACCTACCTATCTACTACTCTCTCTCTCTCTCTCTCTCTCTCTCTCTCTCTCTCTCCGAATATATCTCGCTCCATCACCCCCATATTGCCTCCCTTCCGTTTCTTTTCCCCCACATCGCCCCTTTTCATTCCATTGCCCCCCTGAAAAACAAATGCCCTGGCAATATCGCCCAGGTTAAGAGCCACTGACCTAGACAACCTAGAACTAAGCCACCTTCAGTCCAATCTAAATACAGTGCATAAAATTATATATTGCAATGTCCTACCTGTCAATGAATACTTCAGCTTCAACCATAACAATACAAGAGATACAAACTCAAGGTAAACCGCACCAAACTTGATTGCAGGAAATACAACTTCAGCAACAGAGTGGTCAATGTCTGGAATACTCTACCTGACTCTGTGGTTTCTTCCCTAAACCCCAAAAACTTTAACCTTAGACTGTCTACTATTGACCTCACCCCTTTCCTAAGAGGTCTGTTGGGGGCGTGCATAAGCGCACCAACGTGCCTACCATCCCTGTCCTATTGTTTCTTTTATTTTTCTTATATGTGTTCATTTCATGTATTGATAACTATGTTTATACTTATACCTGTTATAATCGCTTGACTAAATAAATAAATAAATAAATAAATAAATAAATGCATCTATCATTATCTCTTTAAAGCAGGGGTGTCAAACTCAAGGCCCACTGTCCGGATCCAGTCCCCAGAGTGCTTAGATCTGGCCTGCAGGGCTGACCTGGAAACAGTGAAGGACCAGCCTGTGGTGCCTCTGCCAGTGAACCTGGTGCTTGGGAGGGCCACGTGCACCCCTCCCAAGCTCCATTTTCAGTTGTGATGACTTCCTGCAGCCCTCTGCCAACAAAAATAGAGCTTGGGAGGGCTGCAGGTTACCCCCATGAGCTCTGGTTTTGGGTGTGAGGGCCTCCTGCAGCCCTCTGCTGGTAAAAACAGAGCTCAGAGCACTTGGACCACCACAGGTCCCCTCAACATGAGTGATGTCGAGCTGTCCATGCCCATCCTGGCTATGTCCACCCAGCTTCCTGAAGTCAAACACATCCCTGATGCATCCCTCAATGAAATCAAGTTTGACAACTCTGCTTTAAAGCAACCATCTATTTTCCCTGGACTATGCAACTATTTGAGGTGAAATAGGTGATGTAAAATTAAATAAATTAGTCCATGCCTTCACTCTATAAGGCCACCTCTGACTACCATCTTTGTTTCCTTCTGAATTATTCCAGGCCCTCACTCACCCTCAAAGCTTCCCCATTCCTTCAGAAGCCATTCCTTAAAGAACAGTTCAAGTGCTAAGTCCTCCAATAAGTGCTCTGCTGATTGCACAAAAATCAGCCTCATCCTCTCAATTACTGTTGGAGATCGTGTCTACTTTCCACTAAGTTTCTTAGTTGCACACAACCACCTACAAGCTGGATATAAGGTTTAGTCCACCATTTCCTGTAATAGCACAGTTGTACTTTCTGGCTACCTTGAAGATACACTGGTTTTCCATCATTTTTTTCTGTCTTGAGAATTGTCTCCCCTCCCCTTATTTATCTGTCCGTCATGTCTTCCCATTATTCAAGATATTCAAGATTCCCATTATTCAAGATACTGCTTATAAGTGCTATGTGCTTAGAACTTGAAGCATTGTTAGAGACCCTACATACACATTTTACGGTCTGTTTCTATTACTCCCCTCTGGGAGGAGCTTTTGAAGTATTTCTAGTAGGACTCCCAGATTCTGTAACAGCTTTGTTCCCAATGCCATCCATCTGGTAAACTCACAAGGTTAGTTTTTCTTGCCATGTACATGTATACGTACGAACTAGACTGTGATGTTTCTCTGTGTCATATGTGGCTATGTAGGTATGTGCATATTTTTTGTCATTTTTATATAGTGTATATTGGAGATGGTGATCCTTTGAGAGCTGTATGCAATGAGATTTCATTTTAATGTGTGCAGATTAGTGTACATTTAAAGTGAGAATAAAGTTATTCTGTTCTTCTTATTCTATTCTAGAGTGCATTCTGGACTCTTGGTGAAGCACAGGTTATCTTTGGTATTTGATTAATTGGAATGCCTATCTGGGCACTGAATATCCCAGAGAAGTGTCAGAAGTTATACATGCAACTCTCCTCACCTTCTTTGCCATTTCCATTTTACAATAGTTTCGTAAGCACAACCCATCTGAGTCATCACACAAAAAAGTTTCTTCAGAGACCAGTAATTCTCATACTGGGGAGGAAAGGGGTTGAAGAAAGAGGGAATTCAGGGAAATTGATGACTGAAGAGAGAATGCAGAGATAGTTACTCAGTGCCTATCAGTCTCTTAGGAAGATTTCCATTCAAATCAGGTTTAGACCTGCCTGATCCAGATGGCATCAATTGGTCTTTTTCTGGCTCTGGATTAGCTTGTTTGAAAACCAGAGGAGTGCTGTTGGTTTTTTCTTACGCAATACCGGAATTGTGGTTGGTCTGTTGTCTCACTGGTGGGAGAGAGGGTGAACTCTGTCTTTTATAAATGTAAACACATTGCTGTATTATAGGGATTCCTGTTATGTAGAGGTAACTTACACAAGACTTGAATTACAACACAGTACCCAGTGCTAAATAACTCTGTTTTTGTTTATTTTGATGATTCAGGAGGATACATTTTCTCCATACTCTAGAAATAATTTTTAGAAATTTAAACTGGGAGATTTAAGGTCTGCCTACATTAACATATGTGCCCTTTTAATTTGTGGAAGTGAGTGAACTGCCTCAGTGGAAAATCCCTGGATCAATCAGACAGGGACTTAGGTGATTTTTTTTAAAATCTGCATTTATTTTGTTATCATAGCATGTGATAGACCACTAGTTTTGAAAAGTTACATGTTATAATGAGACTAAACTATCTCTGAAACAACTCACAGAACAGTTCAGAGGAGCTAATAGTCACAAATTGTGTGATGATTGTGTCTTAACATCTTCACACCCTGCTGTGCAATCCTGAGCCCACTCATTCCCTTTATGTTCACCTTATGCCTGACTAATGAATGCTACATTTTCAGAATAATATGGCTTGTTCTAAATTGCTTAGAGTATTGGTATAAACAACAGTTATACCATAGATGCAACAGTACATTAAATGGTTAGTCTTTGCTGAAGAGGAGCAATCAGTGGTATATACTTATCCAAAAGATTTCAGCAATCAATGGTATATCCTTATCCCCCTCCAAAAAAGATGAGGGATTATTTTTCTTGAATGATTTACCTTCAAATGGAGGATCATCATAAGCCTTTATCCACTTGCTCTTACAGTATATCCACTGCATATATTTCTAGGTAATACACTGTTGCATAATACACCCCAATGATTAATTGTTCTATTGCCTTAGCTGATGGCATATCACAAGGAATCACTTGTAATATTGCCTTCAAACTTGTTTTAGGAAGTCCATCCTTTATTTAGATTTCACTTCCAATGGATGAGCTTAGTGATTCATGATAACCTGGCATCTGTAGGTCTATCTCAGGATACCGTATTCAAGAGCAGGATACATTTTGGATTTGGAATTAAAGTTGGTTGGGCTGGCTGACTCCCTCATTGTGGACAGATCTATTAACCTGAGTGAAGAACATATGATGATCTGGTCTGCCTTATATGCTTAAGATCTTGGTAGATTTTCTGTCACTAGGATTGACCATGCTGTATAGAACTGGTAATTAGTTTTGAGAAGAGCCTGATCTTGAGTCTTGATTTTCCCTAGTGTCCAGATGGAACGGAAATTATGATTCTTGGGTTTATCTCTTTCAAATAAATACATTCTATTTACAAGGTGAAATGGGCAGCATATTAATTAATTTAATAAATAAATGTTTTCCATTAACAAGTATACATAGGACTGCTGTCTTCAAGGCAAGACACAATTTCTGTGGTGGCATGCCATAATGGATGTGTATATTGTGCACAAGGGATGTCATAATTTGGGCTTCTAGTAGTTCCCATGAAGGATCACCACAGCCTCTTCCCAATTCCTTGCTGCACCCATGCAGCAGTATCTGAGGAAAAACCAATTATGTTTTCTGCCAGAGTCAGTTCAGAGACTCCCCTCTGCCCTTCATTGAGAGGAGATAAGTGGCCATTCCATTCCTTCAACAGCATGACCTGGCAGAAAGGTATATGTTGAAAGGTAGATATCCCTGTCTAAAGGAGCACCACTTTAATTTCATTAGGAATTCTAAATGTATATGATCCGGGCATGAGGTTACACAAGGCTAAAAGAAAGTTGAAAGAAAAGGAAAACAGACATAATAACTCTTTTTCAACAAAGCTGGTCTAGGTTATGATCAACTCAGGAATTGGTGATCCCTCAGCTCCAAGTTCTTCTCACACACACACAGCCCAGATCTCTTTTCATAAAGCAGCATACCATTAATAACTTTACTAATCCTAGCTTCCTGCACAAATCAGTAGATTCAGCATTTTGCTGGGATCTTTTCTTTTTTCTTATTTTCTTTGACGACCTCAAAAGAGTTACAAGCTAAATGGAGACTGCCCTCCCTTCCTTTATGTTTATATTTATGTTTATTGAGATTTTTATGCCGGCCTATCTCCCAAGGAACGCAGGGTGGCTCACAACAATAAAAAACAGAAATACAAAATTAAAAAAGTATTAAATCGAAGAAACCCCAATTATAAACCTTAAAACATTAAAAACCAATGCACAGATTAAAACAATTAAAATCCCCTTCAGTCCAGGTTGGCTGATCAAAAAAGCCAAGTCTTCAGGTCACGATGGAAGGATCAAAGGTCAGAAGCCACCCGCAGCTCCATGGGTAATTGGTTCCAGAGGGCGGGTGCACCCACAGAAAAGGCTCTCCCCCTGGGGATCACCAGCCGACACTGTCTGGCCGACAGCACCCTGAGGAGACCCTGTCTATGGGAGCGCACAGGGAGATGGGAAATCGTTGCTGGCAGCAGGTGCTCCCGCAAATACCCCACACCTAAGCCATGAATGGCTTTATAGACGATTACTAGCACCTTGAATCTCACTTGGAGGGCAACCGGCAGCCAGTGCAGCTCACGCAGGAGGGGTGTAAAATGGGAGTATCGGGACACTCCCATCACAACCCGCGCGGCTGCATTTTGCTCCAGTTGAAGCCTCCGAGTGGTCCTCAAGGGCAGCCCCATAGAGAGCATTGCAGTAGGCTACACGGGAGGTAACGAGCGCATGAGTAACCATACGCAAGGCATCTCGGTCCAGATAGGGGCTCAACTGGCGCACAAGGCGAACTTGTGCAAATGCCTCCCTGGCCACAGCTCCTACATGATCTTCTTTAAAAGCTGTGTGAATTAGCTCTTCATCTGATTTTTCCACCTTCTATGGTCTCTGCCACAGAGGTGGTATTCAGCAGGTTCTGACCAGTTCTGGAGAACCGGTAGCAGAAATTTTGAGTAGTTCGGAGAACCAGCAAAGACCACCTCTGACTGGAGATTTTACAGTATCCTTTCTCCTGCCATGCCCACCAAGCCACGCCCACAGAACCGATAGTAAAAAAATTTGAATCTCACCACTGCTCTGCTGGTGCCTTGGAGAGACAGATCATCTAACTTTTCTTTAATCCAATGTTTCTTAATTCAGCAACCTTAAGATGTTTGAACATTAACTCCCAGAATTCCCTGCTCCACATATCTTAAAACTTGCTGAGGTTGAGAAATATTGCCTTAACCCTTTAAGTGTCTGGACCTCTTGAGATAGAGTTTCCTCCCATTTATCTCACACACACGAAGTTGAAAACCAAAGTGGCCAGAATTATGATGTCATCTTCTGGAGCAAACAAAAGATTTTTTAATGTTTCTTGCAGTAGTTGTCTTTAATGTTTTTAAGCATGCTAACTTAACCAATCTTACATACCTCTTCAATTTTATTTTTAAAATTATGGGAAAGTGTACTTTAAATACTTAGGGCTTCTTGGATCATGCTCTCCCCCCAAAGGTTCAGGGACCACAGACAGTCACAGTTATTCACCTCTGCTTTAAGATACCTGATTTCTGTGGGTGTTGAAAACTGCCCCCTGAGGCAGCCTTATACCTGTGAATTGTATTACTTCTTTTTCTTGTTCTCAAGATAAATTGTAGAAGGATCAGAACCCTCTCTTTTCTCCTGCTTCTTTAGCTTAGAGGTTCTATATTTAACATTTTTGTACAACCAGAATCAATGTGGTTTTTACTGGAACAGCGAACCACTTCAGGGAATTGCGGCCAGTCAGTAAAAATGACAGATTAAATGACGGGGTAGAAGCAGAAGGGGTGGGGAGGATCAAACTAAACCCAAATGAACTACAATATTGTAAAACTCACAGAATGCAATTGCTCAATATAAGTTCACTTATGTGCATTAACTCTACTAAATGATAAAACGTCAACAGTTTTATTCTTCAAGATAAATACACGTTAAAGTTCTGATAAGGGTTGATATTGCTGAATTTGGATAAGTTTTGGACACATAAAATTGGAGCAGAATCTTTCTCTACACCTGGAAGTTTCCATCTATGAGCAGTTCTGGGGGCTGGAGGATAATGTCCCCCCGCTTTTTTTTCAACAAAAGGCATCAGATTACTTTCTTCATTGGCTGCTTTAATAATGTTTGTTTCTATGGTCACTTGTTCTCATCCCACTCAAACAAACAGGGGGAAAGTATTATGTTTATTTATTGTTTTGATTAATTCTGGGCTCTTATTTAGGAACTCACAGTTGCTTTTGGAGCTATTTTATTCTCAGAACAATAACCCTCTTTTCTAGATCATAAAGGCTGATTTACATCATATGCTAAACCACATACAAACAATAAAATGATGGCTTTGGATAGAAGTAGGTTGCTCTTGCTTGTTTCAGGTTTCTCATGCTGCTTGTGTGCAGGAGGGGCCACAATGGGAGAACTATTTTACATTGATTGTACATTTAGAATAGAATAGAATTCTTTATTTGCCAAGTGTGATTGGACACACAAGGAATTTGTCTTGGTGCATATCAGAGGTGGTATTCAGCAGGTTCTGACCAGTTCTGGAGAACCGGTAGCAGAAATTTTGAGTAGTTCGGAGAACCGGCAAATACCACCTCTGACTGGAGATTTTACAGTATTCTTCCCCTGCCACACCCACCAAGCCACGGCCACAGAATCAGTAGTAAAAAAAATTGAATCCCACCACTGGTGCGTATGCTCTCAGTATACATAAAAGGAAAGATACATTCATCAAGAGTCAAGAATCATAAGATACAACACTTAATAATAGTCATAGGAAACAGTCAATAAAAATCATTAGGATATAAGCAACAAGGTTACAGTCATACAGTCATAAGTGGGAGGAGATGGGTAAAAGGAAGGATGGGAGGATTAATAGTAATAGTAATGCAGACTTACTGAATAGTTTGACAGTGTTGAGGAAATTATTTGTTTAGCAGAGTGATGGCGTTTGGGAAAAAACTGCCCTTGTGTCTAGTTGTTTTGGTGTGCAGTGCTCTATAGCATCATTTTGAGGGTAGGAGTTGAAACAGTATATGTCCAGGATGTGAGGGGTCTGTAAATATTTTCACAGCCCTCTTTTTGACTCATGCAGTATACAGATCCTGGATTGAAGGCAGGTTGGTAGTAATTGTTTTTTCTGCAGTCCTAATTACTCTCTGAAGTCTGTGTCTGTCTTGTTGGGTTGCAGAACCAAACCAGACAGTTATAGAGGTGCAGATGACAGACTCAATAATTCCTCTGCTGAACTGTATCAGCAGCTCCTTGGGCAGTTTGAGCTTTCTGAGTTGGCGCAGAAAGAACATTCTTTGTTGTGCTTTTTTGATGACGTTTTTGATGTTAGGTGTCCATTTTAAGTCTTGTGATATGATAGAACCTAGAAAATTGAAGGTCTCTACTCTTGATACTGTGTTGTCTAGTATTGTAAGAGGTGGTAGTATGGGAGGGTTTCTCCTAAAGTCTACCACCATTTCTAGGGTTTTGAGTGTGTTCAGTTCCAGATTGTTCCGGTCATACCATGAGACAAGTTGTACAACCTCCCGTCTGTATGCACATTCGTTGTTGTCTCGAATGAGACCAATCACTGTTGTATCATCTGCAAACTTCAGTATTTTAATAGATGGATCATTTGAGATGCAGTCATTGGTAGGTAGGGAGAAGGGAAGTGGAGAAAATACTCAGTCTTGGAGGGCCCCTGTGCTAATTGTACATTTGAACTTGGTTTTGCTGTTTTATCATGAATATTAACACTTCAAAATATTTTTAAGACCTTACATGGAGGCCCGCCTATTTAAATGTTTGGGTCCGAAATATTTAGCACTTGATAGTGGTTTTGATTCTGCTGCCAGATGAACCATTATCTGAGGAAATGGTTACAATTAGTTGCTCTATAAACTTCTACTTTTACTAGAGACTTGGCAGGAACATGAGGAATTCATGGCATCCTTCAACAACCAGGTGCTTTCCCAGTCTGCATGAACTGATCCATTCCCAGGCAAATAATACATTAGTCAAGGCTAATGTAAAATTTAAGTCTTGGCTTGTGTTTCCTGGGAACAACACTCAACAAGTCACACTGGGCCCCTCAAATTCATTTTCTGTTCACTGCCATTTTTGCCTGGTCTGAACTGAAAGATGTTTTAAAGTGTACTGCTTCATAGTACAAATGTAGGCCTTTCAAAACAAAAATTACCAATGTATTTCACATGCAGTAAACTAACACATGACAATGGAAATGTTTAATGTAATTTTTCTCCCATATTGAATATGTGTAAAACCTTAATTAACAGAAGGAAAAATTTGAAAGGGTGTCTGTCTCCCTGAAGATTGAATGCTGCAGTCTAAAATTAGATTGGTTCCTCATTCTAAATAATATATGAATGCCTATAAAACAGGTATATAGGCATTGTATTAGCTAATTCTGTCCTGAGAGCTTTCTTTGTCTACTGCCCTCCAGATATATTGAGATGGCACTCCCAAATTTCCCACCAATGTAACGCTGACAAGACATTCTGTAAACTGATTTATTACTCTTATCTACTGTTTCAATTATAATTGACTCTAAACTGTGCCCATATATGTAAAGAGAGTGGATTATAAACAACCTTAATACAGTAAGACAATAAAATAGAAGACAAAAACAAAATAAACTAGCTGATGACATAACTGACTCAGACAATAGACAGTGTACCTTGATTTTGAATAATTTCTGAATGAGAAGGTTTCAATGGTCTTCTGGAAAATTATGAGAGAACAGGCCATTCTTGATTCTGGGAGTAAGCTGTTCCAAGGAGGTGGGTTCCTATAGAGAATTGTAGCTTCTGTGCCCCTCTCCCATCAAAGGTATTGTTAAATATGCATGACGCGTCAGATGCAAAGTGGAGTCTGCATATATACATATACCACGTCAGATGCAAAGCGGAGTCTGATGTCAGACTCCACTTATTGGTTTCAGCCACTGGCGGGAATATCGGAGATCCGTCAGTGGCTGAAGTATTGGACAGCACCGGCTATAAAAAGCCAGCACTGACTGAAATTGTTGCTTTTTGAATCCGCTTGTAAATAAAGAGTTCTCTACAATCCTGGGTCCGTTCCTTCCTTGCTACTCCTATTCAACAGGTATCATAGGGAAATAACATTGAATGGTTGGGCTCTGCTTTCATGAAATAGGCAGGCAGATTATATCCAGAAGAGGCAGTCTCAAAGATGTAAGCTCTATAAGGCATTATATATGATAATCAACACCTTGAATTATACTTGCAAACTGGTAGCTAATTCAGTTCCCTCAATATTAGTAGAAAAGTACAGAGACTCTTAGCTGATGGACACATATATTCTACACCAACTCAAGCTTCTGGATGATTTTCAAGGGGAGCCCTATGCAGTATGAATTACAGTAGTCCATTGACTAACATGGGCATGAGTGACAGTGACAGCCTCCACACCCATTCCAAAAAATGTCACAGAACTTGGTAGCAGAACAAAACAAAGTGAAAGTGGACAAAAGTCTTCCTAGCTACAGTCTCCAACTGCTGTTCTAGCAGGGACCATGAGTCCAGGAAAAAAAGAACAACTTTGGATTGCTTATCATGGTTAGTACAACCTTACAAGTCAGAAATGGAACAGTTGTGGGGTCAGGAGACCCCTGAATTGCTACTTATCTTTCTTGGGTTGAGTCTGAGTTTCTCCCATCCAGTCCCCAAAAACATGAAAACATCAGTTAGGACCTCTACTATCTCAGACATTTTGGTTCAGAATCAAGACATAAGGTATCATCAACATATTATTTAATAAAATGCAGGAAAGGATTGAGCTCTGGGGCATCCCATATTGGAGATCCTGAGGGGCCAATAGTTCCTCTAACCAACTTCTAATTAAAATTGCCCTACTTAGGAAGAAGAAAAACTACTAAATAGTGATATCTCTAAACCTAAACTCATGGGAGCATGGTGGCACAAAAATGTTGGCTTTAGACAGGTTGGAACGCTGGGCAGGAGGTCAGCAAGCCCACATTTGAGACACTAGAGCTGCCATGTGGAGGGATTGAACTCTCATCCTTTCCTCCATCTCCTGTCGGAAACATGAAAAGAGCCCCCAACGGGGCATCCCCAGGGCAATGGTGATGTCGCCAGCTAATCATTTCAACCCAGAAATGCCTCAGTGCTTCTGACATAAGTGCAAAACCTAAACTCACAGGTGACCCCGAAAGATACAAATCCACAGTATTGGAACCCACTGAGAGATCTAGCCAGACAAAAATGGATGTATTTCTAGCATCCAGAAGCTGCCATAGGACTTAGCAAGGTGAACAATGCATTCATTTTCTATAATTACACTTCAATATAGCCTTCTGGGGTCTAGATTATCTACTTCTCCCAGGATTCTCAGGAAGTAACTGCTACCCCACCAGCTTCTCCATCAACTTGCCCCCAAAAGGATGATTGGAAGTAGCATGATAGTTATTTCAATTCAATAGATTCAAGGTAGAGGAGCAAATCAGTACCTTTTTCAAGCTGGCACTTTTCCCTTTCAAAATTAGATATTGCTTATTTATCAGACCAAACTCCCTATCCCCCTCCCAATACGTTTAATCATCTAGAAGAGGCAGGTTGACAGGTAATAATGTTGTATCACAGAGAACTGTGTCCATTTCTGAGACACCCCCCCACCGACTCTAACCATCCAGTTTCCAACTCAGAGTGAATATGAGTGAATTTTTTTCTACAAAAATGCCCACCTAAATGGTTCATCCTTTTCCACAAGGATCCAGGTCAATCTTAAACAGTATTATTGCACGGTATTCCACAGATGCAATAAGGACAGAGAAATAATGATGTTTTACCACCCTTACCAACTTGGTCTCCAATGTAGGCCAGGCCAGCAATGACCTGAAATACTCACAGTTGTCTTGGTAGCTATGAAATCCCATGCTACCTCCAACACCAAAAAAGAGAGGATGAAATTACTTAGAACTACTTCTTTGGATGAACTCTGCAGTAACGTAAAACAGTTCAAGAAAGGTAGCAACCCTGGGAGGATAGTACATTAGTCACAGTTGTTCCACAAACATTACAAACAGAACCTCATACCTGGACTCTCTGGTACATTGTTATTTGTATCTTACATAGTCTCTCCATATATGATTGATACACCTCTTTTTCTGTTGAGGTTAATGAACTACCCAAAAGTCTATGGAGATTCTCAGTCATCCAGTTATGGTTGTCCCAAAGGTGCTTTTTCAAGAGCAACTGGAGTTTCTGGTTGTCTTTGAAGAAGTTTCTTGGATGAGAAGCGAAATATCTTCAAAGAAAAACCAGAAAGTCCAGTTGCCTCTTGAAAAAGCACCTTTGGGACAACTACCCAAAAGCCAGCCAGACTCATTCTGGAGAGAGAACCCCACTCTGTCAAGCCAGGTAGTGCTGATAGGCCCAGGTCCTTCTTGTCCATGATCATGTCCTTGATGATAGACTTATTGCAGACAAGGGGCATTAGGTTGGGGTGAGGATTAGAATGTAATCTGTTTATGATTACTATGGCATGTGCAGCAAATATCATTTATCAATTACTTGTTTTGTATCAGATTTCCTCCCTCTGCTCTTACTCAAATCCTGTTCAGCTAACAGAATTCTGAAGATTACAATAATATTTGGTCAGCTGACAAACACCAAGGTTACTAATCTGCAGTTATTACTGGTTTATTGGCTCTTATTATTTATTGTTCCATGCCATTTCACAGCAGTAATATAATCTGACTTGGCTTTTAATAACTTCTGAATGCTTTGCGTCATGGTTTACGTAACCAAAATTCTAAATAAAAAGCAAGATTAAAAAGATCTGAATAATTTGTAGCTATAATATTATCTTCACGAAGAGGATAAGTGATTTGTCCCTTATCTTGAACTTTTGCTTATAGGAAAAAATGTCACTATAGCAATTTTTGCTGTCCTTAATCTTTATTATGCAGCTTAATTAAATGCAAGGGAAGGGTATTTTGAAACAAATTAAAAATGCTTACTTCAGAAGAATTGTACTATTCTGTGATAGAATAATACAAGTTGATATTTGTAATGCCAGGTTTTTCTGAATGCCTATCTTCATAAAAATGACATGGCTAATATTTTACTTCCTGCCATAAACAAAAGGTATGCTGTGAAATAGAAGGCAATTCCCCCCCATACCTAGAGCCTTCTCTCCAGTCTTCCCTTTCCTCTCTCAGTTGGTTCTTAATTTCCTCAGTCCAAACTATTCTATTCTATTCTATTCTATTCTCTGATTCAACTAACACCCTCCAGACAGTTAAGCAATTAAGTGTTTCAAGCTGTTGAACTAAACAAAATGTGAGTTAACTTTTAACTAGTTTTTCTATAAAATTATTATTTATTAGTATTACTTGCTATAGGTGATTAAAATTTATCTTTAGTCTTTAAAATTAATCTTTAGAAACAACTATCAAGTTAACAATGAATGAATGGATATATTGACTGAAAATTTAAAGTATAACTGTAACAGTCTTCTCATGGAAGTTGCTCTTATAAAATGAAAGTATGTTTAGTGATGGATGCACCATTGCAAATAATATATATGTCTTCACTTATGGATGACCATTTTACCATAAATGCATACATGGAAAAGTTCTTTACTGGGTGTGGGAAGAGAGATACTATGTTGAAAATGTTGTCACCAAGAGGTATGAGAAGCAGAGACACCCTCTCTAGTCTACTTGTCATGTACTATGTACTATGTATTATGTAATATAGGGAAATGGTGGTGCTATAATATATTTCTGTCCCCATTTGAACACTGATAAATTACTCAGGCTGATCTTGTCAGTCCTGCCCCGCTCCCCCTAAGCACAGTTGCTCATATAATTATCCTTTATATTAATTTGTTTTAGAAGAATATCTCAATCTCAAATAAGACACCAGATGAGGTGGGAGAATCGTTTTGTATTTTTATACAGAATAGACACTCATATTTATTTGAGAACATTATCAAGCCAAAAGATCTCTGAAACAAAGACATAATTTCTTCATGATTAAGGGATTTCCCTCTGGTGCACTATATCATTAAAAACAGAAACACCCATAAGACAATATAATATAAGACTATCTCATGTTATTTATATCAGGTTGGTTACATCACTGCTAGACTACATTCCAATCTGCTAGCGTACTGGGACAAACAATTATTCTAGAAATCAAGAGTAACAGAAATTAGATAACAGTGTTAAGATTTAGACTGTGGAGAGTGGCTTTGTAATACAATCAGGTAATCACCTGGTACTGATGCCATTATTCCAGTCATCGTATTTAGACAATATATTTGTTTGTATAACTAAGCATATGAGGAGTAGTGACCACCTCCTTTCCACTCTCATTAGAGTATCATTAAATAGAGTTCATTTCTTGATACAGAAAAGATGTCGGCCAGAGCTGTCAAACTTCTGGCCTGTGGGCCAGATGCGTCACATGCTGGCCACGCCCATGCCTGGTTTAGCGAAGGGGGAAAAAGTCCTAATACATCATGTGACGTTGCCATGATGACATGAGTTTGACACCCCTCATGTAGACAGTGGAGAAGCTTCCAGGAGAACTAAAACTTTGATATTGGTGATTTCCAGTTGTGCTGGAAACAGAGAGAGAGAGACCATCATGCTGCATCCAGTGATATCATTAGAGAATTGGAAGAGCAGAAGGTCTCTTCACAAGTTCTGTGAGATTGCCTGAACTCGGTTTCTGTTATGTTGGGTTCCACATCTTCCCTCTGTGGTTTTGTGTAGACTGATCCTTTATGACATCATTTTGGTTTAATGGATTTCTAGCCAAGCTGTCTCTTGTTTTATTGATTACACTACGAAGTGTCTTCAAAGAAAAAGGTAGAGAATTAATGTTTTAATAGCCATTGAAGTACCTGGGTTTACATGAGCTGTAGTGTGATTTGTTCTGTGTTGGCTTTGCATTGTGGTTTATTTTTCCTTAATTATGATTAAACTAGAGACCCAGCATGGTGTGATGGTTAAGACACCATTCTAAAAACAGGGAGAACGTGAGTTTTTGTCTTGCCTTTGGCACAAAGCTAGCTGGGTGACATTGGGCCAATGACACCCTCTCAGCCCTAGGAAAAAGATAAGGGAAAATCCTTCTGCAATCTTGCCAAGAAATATTGCTGAGACTTTATTCAGGCAATCACCAGGAGTCAACACTGACTTGAAGGCACACAAAACAAAAATAATATAACACATGAAACTTTTTTAAAAATGCAAATATACTGCATTTATCTGCTTTTTATGACATTACTAATGTGCACAATCTACAACAGAAGTGCTTTCTCAAACTCTGCAGTTGTGACAAGCAGTTTTCTTTGTGAATAGCAATTGTAATGTTTACAGGCTGGACAGCAAACCTAACCATGCTACAAAATTCAGGAAAACGGGAACAAGAGTTCATAGAATGTAACTTCATCATTTAAAGGGCAGGCAGATTTTAAGTGTGATGTTTTAGGTCAAAAGTTGACCTTTATCTGGAATTGCAAAGGCAAAATGTTTACTATTTTTCATAAACATAGCCAATACAACCAAACATTGTGCTATCACAGCCTTCTTAGTGCAGGAGCTGGCACCGTGAGGATTAGTTTAGTTAAATCTATAGCAGATTAGGAATGAAAGTTGACATGTACTTTCAAGCCAGACACTAGGTTTCAGCATGTCAGAATCAGGATCAGAGAACCAAACAGTAACTAAATGGACACAAAGAAAGTCAAGCCATGTTTGAAGCTTGAACAATTGGTTCTGGGGTGAACAGACATAGACCACATTTTCAGCAGTGAACTACAGACAAGAGGTAGTAGGGTACAGTGGAAATCTGGGCTCAAGCTGAGGGCAAAGCAGGAAACAGGTGGTAGTAATTGAGAAAGACTCTGAAGATCAGCACAAAATGGATAAGAGGGGCTATATGGTAGTGATGCATGAATAGGAAATAAGAAAAGATGGTCCCTCAAGAAGCAGAAGTCACTATCCTTTTCCAGAAATAAAATCTCCTACAAGCAATTTCAATTTGGGTTTGCCAGCCATGCTGAACATTAATTTGTTTGGTTTTTTAAAAATAGTTTATCAAAAAATCACAATGGATTGGGGTTAATCCAAGTCATTTAAAATTGATTGGGTTTGCATTAACTAAAAAAAATCAACAGCTGCTGGATTCAAAGACTCAACCAAACAACCCACTATAAGGCCTGTATTTGCATGATCAGGTTTTTAACCCTGCATGCCATGTGCAAGACAAGATTCACCATGGTGTTTGAATTTGAAATGGACAATCTTGGAGTGCCCTCCAACTCAGATGCTGTGCCTTAATTTTGGGGTAGTTGGTTACAACTATAATAACGGATAAAAGAGATTCAAGATGGTGTGTATTTTGAGTTTTACTAAAAGAGTAAGTCCTAAACTTTGTGCAACAAACAATGAGTTTAAAAATAATATCATGTGTGTTGTCACAATTTAAGATCTCATTCTCTTGCATGTGCAGACACAGTAGCTATCTCAGAGCAATAAATAAAGTAATTGCATTTCTACAAGGGGGGGACCAGTGGGTGTATTGTAAGATCAGGTACTTCAATCAGTGGTTTAATATAGCAGCTGCTTGTTTAGTAAGGCAACAAGGTCAGATGTATTACATCGTCTGTCAGTTAAAATGTTGTCATGCTTGGAATCAAGCCATCATGGCTCCTGGTTGTTTTGCAATTTAGTCTACATAAATTATTTTAACATTTAAAATCTACCATCTTTGGAAAATTACATATATATATATATATATATATATATATATATATATATATATATATATTCTCAGTCAGAATTAATGCACAGTTACTCAATTTTAGACAGGTCTATATATATATATATATTCTCAGTCAGAATTAATGCACAGTTACTCAATTTTAGACAGGTCTATGAAATGACAGATATATTAACGGGTTGCTGTACTATCTGCTTTTGGGTGCTACAGAACATACACCAGACCATGTTTTGGAGAATGTATGCTACTTCTTAGCTGATATCACTAAGTGTTTAACCAGATGAACTTGTATCTGGGTAGTTTTTCTCCCTGCCTTCTCTGAAAAGTGGGTTTTCCTGACTGTCTTTTCAAGAGTACTTACATCAGTGTTTGTATTTTAATAACATTTGAAACTTCAAGGGGACTTGAACTGAATGATCTCAAGGATTTCTTCTAATCTGGAAATTCCTCCAAGTATCTTTTTTAATTTGCTAACAAAATGCCCAATTTGCCATCACTGAGATTTAAATCTAATGTTTATTCAACAGGCCTGTGCAAACCTTCAAATATTGCTTCATTGTGATAAAGGTTGTGCGAAGCACTGTTTTTAAAATTGCTCCCCTCACTTGCTCCCTGCTAAAAATGAAGCATGCCAGACATTTTTCCTGGCTAATTTCACTGTTGGCGGGCTTCAAGGTAACATGAAGTGCCTCAGGCGAATCACGTCACTTCTGTACACATTGGGACAAAGCACAGCCTCTGTGTATACCACAATAGTTCAGCTTCCCTTGCCATGTTGCTCATCAGTCAGCTTTTCTTTTGAAATGTACTGTACAGTTTTTACCATAAGGAAATGCTGAAGAGTGTCTACAGCTCCTGGAGGTTACCTGACTTTTATGCAGGAAAATTTTCTGTTGCACAAAGGTTACATTTCAGCTCTTTGAACATCTGAAACTAGGACAGGTGTAATATTTATCATCTTTGATACATCTGTCTCATACAGACTCAGTTTCTTATTCATGGAGCTGCCATATCTTGATGTTTGCTTCGGCATTATTATAACTGATTTTCTTTCAAGGAACCTTTCCTACTGCTCAACTTAGAATATTTTTTTGAATGTTAGTGTGTCATTGTGTTGTCACAGTTAACCTGCTCAGAAAAGCTTTTGAATAAGGTGCATCATTATATCATCATGGTGCTATCATATGCTAGGGTCTTCATCTGCTTTTGTTTATGGCATTTTCTCTTGTCTCTGAAGAGATCTTTTCTCAACTTTTTCTAAGGAAGAAAAGATAAGATTTTAATTAATCACAACCCAATGCATAGAGTGGGGATCCAGGAGGTAATTTGAGGAAAACTCAGATACTGGCCTACTGTAACAGCAAAGGGTAACATTGATTGCCAGATATTATGAGAAAATTCTAGACCAGTAGTTCTCAGACTTGACAGCCATATGTTGTGTAGACAAATCCCAGAATTCCCAATCTAATCATGCACTAGACCAGAGTTCCCTAGACTTTTTTGGCTTTGCAGACCGGGTGGGGGGGAAGGGAATGGTTCTGCATGAGCAGAGGGCAAGCGATGCGTGCGCAGCCCCATTTGCGCAAGTGGCAGGCATACTACCTGCTGCTCACACAAATGGAGCACCCATTCACCCATTCACCTGCTGCACAGTGGGGATCCATGTGCTTGCCTGCCACTTCATGTGCCCAGTTCTTAACACCTGATGCAATGGTGGTATTCTACTGGTTCAGCCTGGTTCTGCTGAGCCAGAAGCGCCGATGAGCAGGGGTGTGGGAATTCAATAACCAGTCATTTCAGTGTCCAAAGATGTCTGACTGCCTGGGCAGTGTTTATTCTCTTTATACCATTTTTACAAGCAAGGAAGAGTAGCATAGATACAGCATTTGGATTAGAGAAACCCCTCAACCACATTGGTACAACCCCTCAACCAATCCTAAAGGTTAGTGGTGATGTTAGTAAATGAGATCACCTATAGTCCTGGAAAATCAGGGACTTTCCAACCCAACAGATAGAGGATGAGATCATGGAGTACAAAAGAGGCCCCCTCCACTAGGCTGCAGTGTGCTGCTAGCATCTAGTATCATCCAGAGAATCTCAGTGGCTACCACATTTCACTCTTTTTTATTTTAATTAATTAAAATAGATTAATAATAATTAATTAATTAAAATAAAAAAGAGTGAAATGTGGTAGCCACTGAGATTCCCTGGATGACACTAGATGCCAGCAGCACACTGCAGCCTAGTGGAGGGGGCCTCTTTTGCTACTTCATGATCTCATCCTCTATCTGTTGGGTTGGAAAGTCCCTGATTTTCCAGGTCTATAGGTGATCTCATTTACTAACATCACCACTAACCTTAAGGATTGGTTGAGGGGTTGTACCAATGTGGTTGAGGGGATAGATCCCCATGTGGGATCTATTCTCCAATCCCAATGCTGTATCTATGCTGCTCTTTCTTGCTTGTAAAAATGGTATAAAAGTAATAAACACCACATATGTGGTCAGACATCTTTGGACACTGAAATGACTGGTTATTGAATTCCCACACAGGGGAGACCAAACCAGTTCTCTCTGACCCTCTGCTGTTGGGTCCACCTGCCCGCCCGGGCTCCCATACTAACCTTTATGTCCTGCTTTTGAAGCACAGCTGCTTTGTGCAGCAAGCAGATTGCCATGCGGCAGAAGCCTCTGTGCCTGCGCAAAGTGCGTTTGGCGCATGTGTGTGTGTGCAAAGTGTGTGCACACGTGCAAAGCGCATCCATCAAGCTACGCCCACTGAACCAGGGGTAAAAATATTTGAAACTCACCACTGACCTGATGGTCTAGTAGTAGAATGTGGTCCAGGGGGTTGGGGACCCCAGTTCTGGACACTCAACAATCTAGACATAAACCATGATTCCAAGCACTATCTGGCCATAATCCAAATTCATTTGAATATGTTGTAAGGTAGAAATTGGCAATCTTTTGTTGGTTGAGAGACTTGCACCCCACTCTCTCTCCCCACTTCCTGATTACCTGGAAAGGATAAGATGCCTTTGCTGTTGCAGTATCATCAGGAGGATGGAGATAACTTTACATCCTTTTAAAAAAACCTGGGTGTGTTTTGGTGGGAATGAGAACAACTTCAGCAGTGAAGCATTTCTCATTTCATCTTTAATTTGGTCAATCCCACCAAAATGGCTAAAATTCTGCCGCCAAAATTTCAGTAGTGTTGTTTTGGTCTGTGTTTTTGGATGGAATGGAGACCTAAGGAAATGAACTGCTTTGCCTAGAACAGAGGTCTCCAAACTTGGCAACTTTAAGACTTGTAGACTTCAACTCCCAGAATTCTGGGAGTTGAAGTCCACAAGTCTTAAAGTTGCCAAGTTTGGGGACCCCTGACCTAGAAGAACTGATAGAAGAGAATATTTGTAGCGTAGATTTCAAATGTGCACTGATGTTACTAAATTTGGTAATGAAATGTCTGCAAGAAATAACCAAGCTCAGAGAGCAGCAAGAAGCCTAGAGTTTGCCAAAGGTCTCTTATCCCCCATCTTTGTCACTCTTTCAAGAGGGAACAGAGCAAAAGGGTGCAGCTAAAAAACACCCATTCTGTCACTGAATTTCAGCGACACAAACTCCAGGTACAAATTATTTTTATTCTTGCTGGGAATAGATAGAGTGGTATTCTCAAATATTTTTACTCTAAAGTATACACTGGAATAAGAGACCACTGTGGACAGTATTTTGTTCAGCATTTTTTTAAAACACTAGGACAGACAAGAAATGCATAATGATGGACAGAAGTGACATTTTAGAGGATCTTCTGTCTCCTTTCTCAGCAGGCAAAGGCAAGCTAGCTAGCAGTCGATATGTAAAAAGAAATAGAGTACAGGCTTATTACAGCTTGAAGGATTTAGGGAATACTTTCATGCAAAGATTTTAGTATGCTCCCACCTATCACACTAACTATTGATTTGGTTTGTTTAACTATCATTTGGTTAATTCACCATGCCTAAGCTAAGACCAATGAAACCCCATTAGGGACAGTAGGAAGTAGGGTGTCTCATATCACCAGTTCCTATTTATTTGCTAAATGAAATATTTTAAAGTAAGCCATTATTCTCAATCTAAGCACTTATACCTTCTATAGAGCCATAAATATTTCAAAACAACCAAATGGCTAGGTAACTTAAACTATCTTGATGCTATAGAATTTGGGTAGACATGTTAATACTTTGGCATAGAGTAATGTACAAGTTCAGCAGATATTAACAGAATATAATATCAAATGCTATAAGCTTTGTCACAATGTTAATACCATATCATCTTGCCAAATCCTAATTGTCTTAAATAAATCTATACAATTTCTCTTAAATCATCATACAAGAAAGCCAGAAAAAGAGGCAATTTCTAAAAAAAACCCCAGCAACGAAAGAATCCCATTATGCTGCCCAGGTTTTAATAGCTAGCTTGTCTGCAAGGTGTTATAGGATAAACTTCCAAATAGAGGACACCTTTCAGAAATTAATTATTAAAATAGGATGGGTTATATGTTTTTGCATCTGGAGGTCTTGTAGATAACAGATCAACATCCTTTAGGCTGCTAGTGTCACAGCCGTTCGCCAAACATCAGGGGTAAGAGAATGACAATCACTCGGATATCGTCAAGTAAGTAAGATATCCTTACTCTCCAAATCTTGGGTAATGACCATCGACATACAATTAAAGTCAGCTCTGGCTTGCTCTGCAACCCAGATCTGTATTTATACAGTTACCTCTTACTTAGTAATGTTAATTAAGGTCACATTACTTAGGGTTGCCTTCCGGAAGCCCTCGCCGCCCGCCATCTGGGGAAGTTATTGCTAATACCAAAATAACGTCATCAGTGAATCCATAGAACCCTCTGCCCCGTGCCACCACCACCAGGTTTAGGACTCATGTGTGAGTAGAGTACATATTCTTGCCATGTCGTTCTTGACATGGCTTTCAGGTGTCATGGCTCCATGTCATTCATCTTTGGAGTCATGACAGCTATAGCATACCATTCTAGATATATCAAGTCAAACAGCAGATAGCTGAACCAATCTCCTTTATGAGAACCTGACCTAGTGGGGAGTACTAGAGAACTAGAGAAAAGTGAAGTCTTACACTTAGACAAGAAAAACCAAAAGTACACATATAGACTGGGTGAAACCAGGCTCAATAGCAGTAACTGTGAGAGGCATCTTGGAGTCTTAGTGGACAACCAGCTAAATATGAGCCAGCAGTGTGCAGCAGCAGCCAAAAAAGCTAATGCAATCCTAAATTGTATTAACAGAGGGATACAATCAAGATCAAGGGAAGTACTAATACCACTCTATAAAGCCTTAGTAAGACCACACCTAGAGTACTGCATCCAGTTTTGTTCACCACATTATAAAAAAAATGTTGAGACTCTAGAAAAAGTACAGAGAAGAGCAACCAGGATGATTAGGGGACTGGAGGCTAAAACATACCATGAACGGTTGCAGGAACTGGGCATGGCTAGTCTAGTGAAGAGAAGGACCTGGGGAGACATGATAGCGGTCTTCCAATATTTGAGGGGCTGCCACAGAGAGGAAGGGCTCAAGCTATTTTCTAAAGCACCTGTAGGCCAGACAAGGAATAATGGATGGAAACTGAACAAGGAGAGATTTAACCTGGAAATAAGGAGAAACTGACAGCAAGAACAATCAACCAATGGAACAGCTTGCCCTCGGAAGTTGTGGGAGCGCCATCACTTGAGACTTTCAAGAAGTGATTGGACTGCCATTTGTCAGAAATGGTGTGGGGTCTCCCGCTTGGGCAGGGGGTTGGACTAGATGACCTACAAGGTCCCTTCCAACTCTGATTATCTGTTATCTGTTACTAGCTGTTGCTTCTTAAAGGATTGAAATAATGCTGTTCTTAAAAACCAGGGGAAGGCGATTGACATAAGAGATAATTGGCTGGTAGGCATTATGAGGACTGTGGTTGATTATAGCAGATGAAGAAAAGTTGAAGATAACTGAAAAGGCAGCATTGAAGAAGAACTACGGTAGTATGTTTGCGAGCAGGGAATGATCCTTGAAGCAAGCCCCTTGATCCTTGGTGACAGTGTGAGTGCATGAAAAAGAACCAGAGATGAACATCAGGAGGCAGTTTCTCTTAAGACATCTTGCCTTGGTCATTCTCAACAGGGAGCATTTCTGTAAATATATTGGAAATCAATGGTCTGTTGAGTAATGGGCATATATATACAGTATAATGTAATAGACATTCTTATGAGGGCAATCCTCATAAGAATAAAGTTAGGCTTTTTCTTACCTCATTCAGAACGCATACAAGTCCCATTAATAAATAAATAAATAAATAAACAAACAAACAAACAAACAATATCTTCTGCCTGCATACCTTTCTGGGAACATACCTGTATATGTTTCTTCTGTGATCATTCTTAATAAATATGTGGGGAAAAGCTTAGATTCTGAATATTATCCTTAATTATCCTTAATTACAGCAATTCTAAGTGGAATAGCATTTCAACATCCAGTTTAAGTAAAATTCTAGATCTACATGCATGTTCTATTCTCTCTGCACACAGACAAATACAAACACATTAACCAGAAATTATTCAGGTACTTTCCTAATGAGTCTTCAGGAAGAAAATTACATCAGCCTCCCTGAACAGAATTGTGACAAAACAAAGCTAGGCAATTTGGATGATTCATCCAGCACACAAACACATACTTCTTTAAATTGGAAGAGTTGGACAACAAATTGGGATTCCCACTGGTAGTACAGGTGGAAGCTTGTTTTTAGTGTCACAATTTTGCATGTCAAATACATAATACGTTATTTTGTGGAAATGGATAAATACATGACATCAGAAATGCTGATCAATAAGACACAAAATAAAAAGTGTTATATATAAATTTTTCAGAACATGGTACACATGGCAATCAGTTAACAGAATCTGTTATGCATATACTCTCATATTATGAATGTTAATTGAGCATAGGCAGGCAAGAACTAGAAAATAAAGTGTGGACAGGCAAATGCTTGAAGCTGGCCCAGATCCATGGGAAAAGTTACACAATTTGGGAGGCCTTCACCAAGCAAAAACTGGAAAAAATTGAATTCACGTGATCTTTGCTAAGCATTGTTTGCCACAATTGTTTCAGATTTAGAATGGAGTGTCTTTATAAAAACAATTTCTTATGAAGCCACTAGAGGTATGTGAACATGAATGAAAGCATAATATTAACAAAGATACTGCAGTCCTATTCAATAATTTATAAATGGCTACTATAGCAATACAATTCTGGAACAATATCATAGATATCCCGCTTTACACAAACTATATGCCAGTATAATATGTTTTAATTGAAGTACAGCATGATCCTGTAAATGTGTACTTATATGTGCATTCCAGTGAATTCAGTGAAACAATTTTACTTTTAAAGGTTTTTAATATATGTACAAATGCCTTATCAATGATTAGCTGATTTACAAATGCCAAGCCATGATACAAAACATAAAGAGCTGTGGCAGCATAAGCTACTACACAATAAACTATGTTTTTAATTCACAATAGGTGGATAGCTAAGAAATTATATTACTGCTTAGTATAATGTATGAACTCAGCATTTACAAAGCTAAACAAAATAGATTGGGAGAAGGAAACAAAATAAGTACACTGAATCCTAAATCTTTAAGTTAAAAAATATTCAAAGAGGGTGACCGGCCCAAAGTTATCCAGCTGGCTTATTCATAGCTAAGGCAGGACTTGAGACTCATTGACTCTTGCTTTCTAGCCTGATGCCTTAACCCAGGGCTGTCAAACTCCTGGCCAGCAGGCCAGTTGCGTCACGTGCTGGCCATGCCCACGCCTGTTTCAGCAAAGGGGGAAAAAAGTCCCGATACGTCACATGATGTCACTGTGACGACATGAGTTTAACATTCCTGCCTTTACCACTACACCAAACTGATTCTCAGGTTATCACAAATAACACAATAACTTATGCATTTCAAATTCTGAATAGTTTTAAGCAAAAATGAACCAAGTTGAGACAACATGCTTAGCCAAAGAATGTTGCTGACAGTAGTTAGGGAAAATGAAGCTGTACAGGAGAGGATTAGGAAAGCAGACTGTATGTCCTCATTAAACAACCAGAGTGGTTTGTCCTATCATACAAATATGCATGGTATTTATAGTACATGTTGTATATGAAGGTAAAAAAATAGTTTGATGGAGTACAGACCAGAAAACAAAATAATCTTCAAGGTGTTGTATTAAAACATTTAATTCTACAAAGATTTTGCCTCAGTTCAAAACTAGATCTGTCCAATCAGATGTGGTTAGCTCTTTGACAGCATTTCAGCTTTTTCTGGCACTGAACCACATTATTTTAAACTCTGAGAAAAGTTACTCTATACAACACTGGAGATTGCGGGAGGTCCATTTTCTCACTGGCCTTCTCTTGGCTCAAGCAATCTATTTCTTTTCAAAGGAGGCATTGGAAAAAAATGCAAGCAGTCTAGCATTTTGCATGTTGACTGGTCTCCTGCCAAAGAGAAGGGGTAAGAATGTGTGTCAATTTCACCCCTGCAAGGGGTGCAAGGAATTGCACATGCCAAAACAGTTGTTAACCCTTGGCTGCATTTTGAAATAGAACTTCTGGTATTTGTGTGCATTGCTTAGGACTTATTCCCCCACTCTAGCTATTATAGCAGCATAGCACTATAGCATACTAAGATTGAGAAGTCACCAACCACAAAACTGCCAGTATAAAATCATTACATTTTAGATACTTTTGTATGCAGCAAAGCAAATGCAAGGCAGCTTAGATTTTTTCCCATCAATGGGACACTGACATTTTTTTTGGCAATTTTTGGTCAGGTGACAGGAGTATAATTATTGATTTTTGTATGATATTTGATATTTTGATATTTTCTGTGCTGGAAGAGCAGTAGCAGTGAAGACAAATGTGTTTCAAATCTGCCTTAGAAGGAAAGAGATAGAAAAATGTAGTGTAGAAGGATCCTTAGGTTTTGAAGTGTTGAAATACTTTTCTTTTGTGCTCCCAATGGTGCTGTTAAGGATAAATAGACATTAATTGGATCACAATTCTCACCCTCAGATTCCTTCTACTTTCCATTCCCTTCCCCTCTCACACTTCTCCTTCCTTTCCCTTCCCATTCTAAACAGCTTTTGTTCTTTTATAAATTTGGATATGCTGCAGGCTAAATTGTAACTGCCCTCTTCATTATTTTTTCAGGAACGCTGCTCCATTGTTTTTGAAATGTCGGTTGGGCTGATTTGGGAACTTTCGAAGTGAAAAGCTCGATTCTCTGCCTATTAATCTTGCCTCGGTCTTAAACTAAATACCGTAACATGGTCATCCCTCTGGAAATTATTCCAAAATGCTAGGATTCAATCATCACGCTATACTTTAGTTTAAAATGTACTGAATAAGCCACATTTTAGCGGGCTTCCACATGCTAAATCAAATCAGGGCTTCGTTTACGTAACAAGCACACCTTAAAATTGCTTGGATTTTGCTGATTAAAATTGTCTACCTCTTTCTATGCGACAGGTTGGGTTTGCCTAATACATACTAAGCTCAAGCGTGCTTGCTTAGCGAGTAGGGCAAACTTACTCAGTACTTTAGTTTGCGGTTCAGTGAATTTTGAGACACCCTCCCCCCCGCATCTGGATTAATTCAGCACACCACTCGAAGGAGTCTTATGTTAACACAGCCCTCGATAAATCAATTGCTTCCAGTCTTAGTCGTAGTATCTCTCCGGTTTCAGAAATGTAGGGACGAGCAATAAGACATTCCTTGGCAATATCAGCTGGAAATAGCAGAGCAACAGAGGGCTATAAGCGCCCCTCTTTGATGCTCCATTGATTAGATAGGTAAGAAGACCTACAAGAAAACGACGCACATATGGGAAACTTAATCCCTCTAAACAAGATTAACGAGCAACGACACCGGACGCCTGCCAGGCACCTTCCTAACCAGGACTAATCACCTGCCTGGCGGGGAGATTTCTGGCCACACCCCCTCCCCTTACCCACCCACCCCCACACCCAGGCAGGAGTCGCAAATGGCGGCCGAGACAGGCAGACAGCCCCAGGGGGCGGGGCAGAAAGCCGCTCGAGAGGCTGAAGTCTCGGCGCTCCGGACTGGAGAAATCGAGCGCCGAGAGCTTCGATGGGTTTGCAATAAATGGCTGATTTTAGATGACTTGGAGAGTGAGGTTGGTGAATTAGCAGTCTGGCTGTTCCCCTGGCCGCCATTTTAGATGACGAGAGGAGCGGGAGGCTTCGAGTGAGGGAAAAGCCCTCGCGGTGGGGAAAGCGGCAGCAGCCGAGAAGAGGGCAGGTACGGCGCCAGTTCCTCGTGCCGGGGGACGTGGGGGAGGGGGACGAGTTTCGCGGTCGGAGCCCGGGACGGGATCGGGTCGGAGCCCGGGAAGGGGGACGCTGGTCTCCTGGCTCGAGAGGAAAAGGGGTACATGTGTACGGTGCACTGTAGCGGGGCTCGGACAGGCTGCGTGAGGAGGAGCACCCCCTGCTCCCCCGGCCGCCGCGTTTGCAGCTCGGTTTCTGAGTTTCTGCCTCGGACGCTCCCGAGGAGCGCCGAGAGAAAAGGCGGATGCATCGGGGTCGCCTCGGGCTGAGCTTCATCCCCGCTGCTGCTGTTGCTTCTGCCACTCTCGGGCTTTCGTCGCCCTCTTGCACGGGATGCCTGCTAGGCAGCTTCCCCGCGAAGGAAGGCGCCCCAGTGGAGGAGTCTGGTTTGTTCCCCGTTTGCTTTTGCCATTTTGGGCTCTTTCTCCCGAGCTCCTTCCTCATTTTCTTCTCTTCGGGGGTGGGAGGGTGGGGAAGAGTCGGAGGCACCAGACTGTCCTGCGGGGAACTCGAGTCCCGTGTGTTTGCTGGCAGGGATTGGAGGCATCTTGTCTGCTGGCGTCCTCCGCGGCTGCGGTGCGACCGGGGACCTTTGTTTATTGACAAGGGCAGGAATGGATGCTAGCGCTGTTGCCGCTGTTGGTGCCGCCGCCGCCTCCAGCCAGCTGTCATGGGACAGCAGGTTGGCGCTCCCTGGCTTTCTTTGCTGGCTTGTGTGCGGAGCATCCGAAGCGTCGGCTCGGCGGGCGTTGAGCGAGACAGGCGAGCGCAGCGGGATACCCCCGGGAGGAGAGAGGCTTTTGAATTAAACTTGCAGGAGAAAAGAAGACGGGAAGGGCTTTTGCTAGGTTGGGGGGAAAGAGGCAATTGCGGTTTGCCGCAAGGAAATCGAATAGAGAGGGGATTGAGGAGCTGCTCTTCAGTTTCTTGGTTATAATAAGGTTGATGGGGACTTGTGAAAACGATGTTGGCTGTGTCGAAATGAAACGTTCTGGAGAGAATTTATTCTTAATTTTTTTATGGCTGTGATCATTCTTTGTAGATTCTAAGAGACGTGCCTTATTTGCCTTTGTTTATAGCCTACTTAGATTTTCTTGGTCGTTAAGTGCCCCTGATTTATAAAAGATCAAAGGATGTTAAGTAATACAAACCAAGCCAGCGATGGTAATATAAATAGGTTTGCCTTGAATAGTCTTGTGTAAGTAAGAATATTGCTTTCCACTAATAGCTCAGACTTATCAAGATTGAACTAAACTAAATTAAAAGTTCTGATTTGCATGAGATTTACTTTCAAGTAAATGTGTTTATGATTGTAACAAAAAAAACAGTATGGATTACTTAAATAACAGTCAAGGCTTTTGGAAGAGAAAAAGAAAAACTGATGTCTTTTCATGTGAAGCTCCACTGTCTGGCAATGCATACTTGATGAAATTTTATTTTAACTCATGAAAGGTGTATTTCACATGGTAGATTGACACATCGTTCTAAACCATGATTTCCTTAGCTGGTTTGTTAAACTACATTGCAGGGATCCAAAGTAAGATAATTGTAGCTTAATGCCTGAATTTGTGTACAAGGCTAACTCAAAATGGAACAAATGATATTAAAACTTAGTGAGGTATATACTTAATCAACTTGAGAAAAAAACCTAATTATGTACAGTTGTTTAAGAACATAGACGCATTATTGGTTTTACCTTTCTTCAGGCTATTTGTTACATGGGTGCTTATGTGGCAATTTAATACTAATGAAAAACCTCAGGCAACATTCTAATTTTAAGTTCTTTGGTTAAACATTTTTAGTAAGTTATTTTTGCTTGAAAAGCTGGAGGTTTGGATAACTAGTACATGTGTTGCTGCTGTTAAATGCAACAATTAGTGCAGCCGATGCAGTAATTTATTATAAGACAAGCTTTCTTTAAGAGTTATATATTCTAGATTTGTTTTATTTTGCTACTATATTTTTTTCTTGGCAGTAATACCAATGACTGAAGAGTGCAATTGTTGTCAAACTAATTCATGGAATATATTGCCATAATGTTGAACAAAGCTATCAACTTTTAGACATACATGGTTTTATACATGTAGTCTTTGACTTATGACTATTCATTTAGTGACCATTCAATGTTACAATAGCACTGAAAAAAGTGACTTATGACGGTTGCAGCATTCTAATAGAAATGTTAGATATTAACATTTTTGCAGTTTAAATCAGATGTATCACCTGTGCACACACATAGGCATATGATGGTTGTTATATCTACGTATTAGACTTTTCAGTGCACCTGAGAGACTGATGTTTATGTGTGAGTGGCTGTTTATGTTGCAACCTGGTGTTCCAGTACAAGCTGTGGTGTAACCAAAATTGCTTGAATACTGGCAAGTACTCATAAAACTATCAATTAGCAATGTGTTTCATTTACTGTATATCATTTAAGAACGTTTGGGACCTCTAGTATATTTTTAGATTGTGAACTGATTTGAGGTTGGTTTGCTGACTTGCTGGATGGGTGTGGTGTTAACAGCAATTAAATTTGTTACAGGATTTTAGACCCAAGGGGGTTTAATGTTTCATTTCAGTTATAATTTTTTATTATTGTTAGTTATATAGAATACATGAATCAAGGAAACATTTTTGCTAGCTATAGAATAGATAAAAATCTAAGGATGCAGTAGTTTAATAGAAGAATTATATCATTAATGTTTGTTTAATATGGATTGGAAAAGTTTTTTTTTCTTTTCAATTCTGTCCAATTCTTGAAGAGTGCCTGGAGAAGTCCCTGCAGTTGTTTTGGCAGGGTTTTTCAGAAGTTGCTTGCCATTGCCTCTTTCCCAGGGCAGAGAGAAAGTGACTGACCTAAGGTCACCCAGCTGTCTCTTGCCTAAAGCAGGAGTAGAATTCATACTCTCTTGGTTTCTAGCTTGATGCCTTAAGTACTAAACCAAAAAGTATATAGTACTCTAGATGTGTGTCTTATATTTATGAAACACAGGTTTGCTTTTGGTTTTTAAATAAAGTTTAGAGTTAGTATCCTAGTTTTTTTCATAAGGTTTCCTCTATAAGTAAGCACAGAATAAATCAAAGCCCTTCCCCCAGGATTTTTTGCTTGCAATAAAATGTATATCTGTTTTATCCAATCTTAGCAACAGTCCCAAATATCCTAAATTATTCTAATTCTATTGTAACGTCTTGCCTGGATTATTTTATTTGAAAAATCTCCCCCTTCCATTGAATTTGGCAATAAAATATTA
Source organism: Naja naja (assembly GCA_009733165.1). Lineage (NCBI taxonomy): Eukaryota > Metazoa > Chordata > Lepidosauria > Squamata > Elapidae > Naja > Naja naja. Next base: position 74,487,231 of record CM019149.1, read on the forward strand.
ATAGGGCAATGGATATTTATGGACAGAAAAGAAGAAAGCCCTTTGCTGCCATAAAGGAAGGCCTGGAGGCCCAGAAATAAAATTTAGATTCTATTTCAGACATCCATAGCACATAAAACACAAATCAAAAGTCAAACTAGTCACTTACCGTATATATTCTGTCAGTGGATCTGGAAACCCCAGGCTGACATGGAGCAGATCAAGTGGCTATTATGATTGTGCCTATATTGCCACTTTTATAAGGTTGGAGTTGCTGTGTTTGAGTTGGATGGCCATATAAAGATGTTTAAATAAACAAAATAAAATTTACTTTTAAGGATCACAACTTATAAAGTGCTGACCTGTAGTTGAAAAGATTTGTTGAAAGTTATGTTCAACAAATATCGTATGTTTTATCAGACAAGCAGCAGATAACAGAATCAAATAACTTTAGAAATGAGCCGTAAGCTAAAGGAAAAATTAAAGGGAGAGTTGAATGCAAGAGAGCAATTGAGTCTTCTTTCTCAACCTTTTAAAGATTTGCTGGGTTAGCTGTAGTTTGGTATTGTAGCCAAAGAATTATAAAAAGAAAGCTAGTTAATGTTGCAGACTAAGCAGTTGCCGTGTAGCTGAAAGACTCTTCTTTGGCATCTTTCGTAGTGCTATTTTTAATTATTCCAGGGAATATGCCCTTGTAATTTTAAGCCAAAGGACAGTAATTGAAATTTGTTTTATTTGTTTTATAGCCAGGAAGAAATATCTAATAGGATAAAAAATGTGAATATTGGCCTCCTTAATGCTTTGCTTACATAATACAATGATTTTTATTCTAATATATTACTGGTTCAGGTTGAGTTTCCTTGTTGAGTTTCAATACTATATTAGCTTCTTCATTTTGTAGGAAAGATTTTCTTGAAACCTTAATACTGTAGTGAGTGTTTATTAAAATGTATAATGGTGTTAAAGACATATACCGTAGCTATCCCTGACCTATGCATTTTTAGATGTTGGATGGATACCAATTTCTAGAAGCTGAAGTCCACACATGTGATGAATTTTCCAAAATGGAAAATGTTGACAGTGTCCTTCCCTTAGATATAGAAAATTGTATTGGTAGAATCCAAAATGTTAATAGATGATTACGCTGTTGTCTTTCCTTACATGACTATCTATGTAATCCCTGAATATTCCTTCTCAGTGAATTATATTTGGGAAGATATTGAAGACTGAAGATTTGAAGATTTCTCACTTCTCTTTGCACTAATTAAAGTTTTTTTCTGTCAGTAAAATGAATTAATTGGTCTGATCTTTCTGCATAGTTCTGTAAGTGTTCACAGTAATTTTTGTATATTAGTACATAAGTAACAGCCATTTAAAGTACTTCGTTTATCAGTGGTGATTATGTGTTTGAGAGCATCGGTGTAATTTAAGCAAGAATACTCAAGGTCATATCAGAAATGTAGTGGTTATAGCTTTGTTTTGTAGAAGCAGACCTAAAAATAAAATTACAAGATATTATAGGGACATTTATCTGTGTATGTGTATCTGTATATATGCACTTGCATATGTAACTTTACAAACATGATCTAACTTCGTCATTGCCATAAGTTAAACTGTTCTTGGGTATTTTAATCAGAACAAATTATTTATCAAATTTATACACTGCCCATATCACTAAGTGACTCTAGGCAGTTTACAGATAAAAGTCATAAACCATATAAAAGAAACAAAATTAAAAACAGAGTTAATGAACAAATTATAAGGTAGAGGGAGTGCCCTCAAGCCAACAACTACCCCCAGGGTTGCATGCCACTCTTCAGTCTCATGCCAGTTGGCAGAGCCAGATCTTCATACTATTTTGGAAGGGTGGGGGCCAACGTCATCTCTGTGGACAGGATGGGCAAGGGCAAGGGTAATGGCAGAGAAGGCTGTCCTTCAAAGGGCAAGGGTAATGGCAGAGAAGGCTGTCCTTCTAGACTCCATCATCCATGAAATCCTTTAACTAACATGGTCCATAACATATGCTTTCTGCATGACTGGTGGGAAGGGTTATGTAATTAGAATAAGACAATTCTTCTGGTAATCTGGTCCTGTGCCATTACAGAGCTTTAAAGATGAGACCCAACACCTTGAATTGGACCTGGGAGCAAACTGGCACCCAATGCAGCTTGTGCAGCAAAGGTGTCACATGTGCAGCCTTTGAGGTATCCAAAACTGCTTGTGTGGCCAATTTCACACTAGCCGAAACTTCTGCATATTATTCAAGGGTACTCTATATCAGGGGTTGCCAACCTTTTGGACCTCAGGGACCACCAAACTCGTAATTTTAAATCCCAGGGACCACTAACTGGTTCTGTAGGCGTGGCCTAATTTGTGGGTGTGGCTTGGTAGTCATGTGACTGGCTAGGCATGGCTTGTATGTAAATATTATAAATATTTATATAAATATTGAATTTTTTATAAAAAAAGAGAAACTTTTACCCAAAATCAGACAAAGCAGGCAGGCAGATTGAGTTGCTCACAGAATCACAGATTCATTCAGAAATCTATCTGCCATTGGCTAGCTCAGTCTGTCACATAAAATTTGCTTGCTGTGAGTTTGCACTGAAGAATAGAACCTTCAGTCCTAAGGGAGGTTCGGCTGTGCTTAAAAGCAGAGCTGAAGATCTAAAGACTAGCTAGAAAGCAAGAAATTCAACCATTTCCTGCTTCCTAGCTAATCTAAATCTCCTGGCAGAGCAGAACAGATGATGGTCGGAAGAAGGAAAAGTAGCAATTTAGCAGGCAAGTTTGCCAGGTAAGGAGTGAGTGGGCGGGGAGGGTTCCCGCGGGACATGTGGGCTGCGCAGCCTTGTGTTTCTGTGCAGCCTGGATTAATTGCTTTGGGGGGTGCTCTGAGGGTGAGATTTCTCTGCGGCCCACCAAAATTTTCTCGCAGCCCACCAGTTGGTGACCGCTGCTCTATATAGAATGCTATTCTTCTAGTTTCATAAGATCTGGGAAAACAGGTGTTTCAAGGACCTTTGCGATCCTCACAAATCAGACCCAAAATGTTGTTAAATGTGTATTCTGATTCCAGGAAAAAAAACTGTACAAAATGTGCTAGCCATTGTGGCATAAAAAGTTAAATGACCTTTATTACAAATTTGAATTTGCTACATAGGAATACGAAATTCAGTGATGTTAAAGTGAAATTTGAATCCAGGGTTTCCTTATAGCATTGATGCTCCCCGCCACTATATTTCATTAAGTCAGGTACAGGTAGTCCTCAACTTACAACAGTTCATTTAGTGACTGTTCCAAGTTACAACATTGCAGCATCCCCATGGTCACCTGATCAAAATTTGTTTGCTTGGCATCTGGTTCATATGACAGTTGCAGTATCCCAGGGCCGTGCAATCACCTTTTGTGACCTTCTGATGAGCAAAGTCAACGGGGAAGCTAGATTCAATTAACAACTGTGTTACTAACTTAACAACTGCAATAATGCACTTAATAACTGGCAAGAAAGGTCGTAAAATGGGAAAAAATCTGTTAACTGTCTCACTTAGCAACAAAAATCATGGAGCTCAATTGTGGTTGTAGGTAGAGAAGGCTTCAGGGAAATTTTACATTGGCATTCTGTTGCATGAAGAAATAGAAATAATTAGAGACGTTGGAAGTATGACTTTACTTGGGAATGTGTTTGTATGTGCATTTATTTCTCGACTGACTAGTCTTAAATCAGGTCTTTCCTTTCTGTGCCAGCCAATTAGGCTGTTGCTTCTTTATGGAGATAATCATGTTGTTTATGAAGAAATCTTCATTCAGGGGGTTTCCTTATGGATGCAAAATGAACATTTTTGGTACAAAAAAGAGAATGTAGATGGGTTTTGCTTTGGGGCCCTTGGATTGCAGACAATAGCAGCCTGCCTAGTATTTGCCTAGAATTTATACATTGTGTGTTAGAAGTTCTAAGACTGGGTATATGAGAGATTCTTCATTGTTCCAATGAATAAAAACTTACAAACAATTTCTTTAAGGCTGGCAGCAAGTCCACTGGTTGCAGCTGTTTGAAAAAGTGCTTCAACAATTGGAAATTTCAACAGTATGACCTTGCTGTACACATAATTGTTATCCAAGGGAATTCATTTATTTACTTGGGATTTTGTGCTACTTCAGTCCACGGTCTCAATCTCACAATTCCCACTCCCAGTAATCAAGTTTAAAACATAATAGATCCTAAAATAATGACAAGTAGCAACCAGGAAGGCAACACAGTAAGATCGCTAAAAAGAAAAAAAAATAAATTGTGTAGGGAGAGAAATGTGTTGTTTGAATTTGTCAGGTTAAAAAAAAGATAATGTCTGGCATAACTAGAACATCTTTTAGATGCTAGCATTATTATGCCAAAGTACTGTTAGCCATGATAGTAGTATTAGTTCATCTCTTATTTTTACCCATATTAGAAAATTTACTCATTCTGATTTAACAGGTGTAAATATGAATAAGCAGTTGAAAAGTTCTTAGCTGGTGTGATAAACTGTCATCATTTTGAGAGCAAAATACTAGTTTATTATAGATTTTCCATTGATCATATTTTTCTATGTCCTATGGGATTCTTTTGACAATGCACATGTTTAACAGAATTTTATTGGGATGTGATGTGTTTCGTATTCATAGATTCATTGAATCATAGGGCTGGAATGGACACTGGAGGTTTTTAGTCCAATCCCTGGTCAAGGCAGGAGACCTTACACCATCCTGGCCACCAGTAGTTATCCTATCTGTTCTTGAAAACCTCCAGTGATGGAGAACCCACAATTCTGGGAGGAAAACTGTTCCATTGATTATAGTTCCCACTATCAGGAAATTTCTCCTTACTTCAGGATTGGATCTCTCCTTAATGGGCTTCCACTCATTACTTCTTGTCCTGCCCTCAGATGCTTTGGTGTTGTCTATAAAGGATTCAGCAAATTGTTTTGATACTAAGCACAAAAGAACAGCTCCTACTTGGTTTGTGCATGATCTTCAATTATTCCCTTTCCTTAAAAAGATCAGGTGTTAAATATGCAGGTATTAAACATTACTTGAATCATCAACACCTGTTTTCCAATCTATTATTGAAGAACTAAAATATAAAGCTACTCCCAGTGAAATTCTTTTTTTATTTCAAAGACAAATGGTTTGTACATGCTTCTCAAGAGGTTGCCATATAACTAAAGCAACCAGAAATTCATAAACTATAAACATAGGTTGAATGTCCTTAGAGGATCTAATCTGAGTCAGTCACAGTCTGCTGGATTAGATGGTGGACATTTTATGTACAGGTAGTCCTCAAGTTGCAACCATTTCTTCAGCAACTGTTGAAAGTTATGGTGGCATTGAACAAATGGTACTTATGCTCAGCTGCTGAGTTATGGTCATTGGAGTGCCCCTGCCACAGCTATCAAAATTTGGGTGCTTGACATCCTGCCTGCACTTAAAACTGCAGGGGTTCTTCAATTTTCCTTAACTGCTAATTCCCTTCTCCCTTTCTGACTGCTCTGCATAGTGGCATTCCTCAGTGGTGGTGCTGGGATAGTAGAAGCTCAGTCTTAGCTCGATACCCCCTGGCCTCTACTTTAGCCACAGTCTTACGATCACCACTTAGGAGTGCCACCTCAAGCCCCATGTTGGGTCCAATCACTCCAGCACTATAATGCAAAACCCCGCTACTCCATTGCCCTGGATTCCACAATTCTGCTGCATTCAGCTGATCTTTGCTATCTCCACTGCTGGTGAAGCATATCTGGCTTGACTCTATGTAAGGTAATTGCTGGATGGATGGCAAGGCCAGCAACCTCAGGTGGCAGGCCTAACAGAGCTGCCAGAGAGAGTAGAGTGCAGAGTGACAAGACAGACAGACTGGCAGGGTGGCAAGATAGGCAGAGGTAGTGGAGTGCAATACAATAAAATTCAGTGTAATAGACTAATTGAGGCCAGTTGTCTTTTGTTTCAGATTGGTTAATTATGCAAATGAATACTAATTGCATATGTTATAAAATTAATGTAAAACTTAAGAGAACTAGAAGGTAAAAATACTTTGAATGCAACAAATTTCTTAATGGCTTAACGTATTTGGGTCCATTGCACGCGAAGTCCATTAAATGGGGACTTTTAATCAGGGGTCAGTTAAATTGAAGTTGTACAGTACTTTAAACAAAGGGCATCCAGGCATACTAACAAATCATGGTTTATAACTGATTTATTGTACTGACTTGTTTGTGTATACTGAAGCTATAATCCTGGGTTCAAACATTATTTAAAGTTCGTTCATTCTTCATTTGGTCACCTGTCTATAAATACAGAGGAAGTGAATAGATTGAATACAATAATATGCATGTTTATTATTTTTTTCTTTCTAACTGATTTTTATTCATCAGGGATATTACCTACATGGAGTTGATCCAAAGGATATGTTGTTTAGGTAGAATTCCTTCAAACAATTAATACTCTGTTTTTGTCATTTATACTTCTACTCTCATAATATGCATATAGCCATACCCTAAAAAACATTGTAGAGCTTCCTAATTTATCGTGGAGTCTGTATGCCCAGGGAGAAGTTTGAAGTATGGGATTCTTAAAATTGGTTTTTAAAGGTACATTGGGCTTTCCTCTGATATTTGAGAATTGGAATATAACCCTTGATATTCTGGAGAGTCTTGCATGCTGGGCAAATGAGACAGAGAGCTAGCTACTGCATTCTCTTAATCTATTAGTCAGGGTTACTGCCCCATTCAGTAAGATTAAGCTGCTTTAAAGTTTAACTCATGGATTGCTGCTCATGAATTTAGCAGGTCAAAATCCTTTTGAACCTATCATTAATTTAATTATAAGATCTCTTTTGACATCTTAAATTAGTACTTATTTTATAAGAAGCTGTTCTCAACTAAATGGAGTTTTCTTGTCTATTAATTCAGTTGTACTGTTTGTACAAATATTCATTTATTTAGGAATTCCTAATCCTGCATTTTAAACTCTTGTATATTAAATGTACTACCAATGCTTTTTTATTTCCAAAATTATTTTACTGAATTGTTGATTTTGAAACATTGAAATTTTGAAACAGATAATTTTGATAATATTTCATTGATGCAAGTATGATGCATAAATGGTAAATTAATTTTTATTACTCTAAATTCTTTAATAAGTAAACATTTTTGTATATTCTGGAGATTTTTTTTAAACAAATGTACAGTAGTTTATTTGTCTAGTGATTATTCTAAGTTTTTGGAACTGTACAAGCGTATATCTGTTTGGTCTATTAAATCTATAGACTAGTTGGTTTCCAATTGTATATTGTTCCTTTATTGAAATTTTGAAATACTGAAAATTAAGCTAACCTCATTGTGTGTACTTAAACACAAGTGTTATATACATTCTTTGTGCTAAAACTGCCAATTATATCAACATATTTTTTAAATAAAATGTCACCAATAGTTTTGAAGAGAGTCTCTTTGGGAGACCATGAGTTCTAATCCTGGCTTAGTCATGAACCTAGCTGGATGTCCTTGGGCCAATTACTCTTTCAGCCCTATGAAGAAAACAAGGGCAAATCACTTCTAAAATCTTGCCAAGAAAACCTCAGGAACTTGTCCAGGCAGTCACCAAAAGTTGAGACTGACTGGAAGGTTAAATAAATAAGTAATTGAAACTATTATAAAAAGATAAGCAGATGAAAATATCTTGGATAAAGTGTATGTGAATGTAGAGTGAAAAATATGCTACATGCTCATTTTTCTGGTTTTAGAATATCTGTCAGTAAACAATCCATTGAATTAAAGGGTTTGAAAACTTGATATGCAAATAATCTATTCAATTTTATTGAAAATTTCTGTGTTCTAAAAAAAAGCTTGATTTATTTCATGAGACATGAAATCACCACCTCTTCACCTAATGACCCTAACACCCCCCCTCCATCGCTGGTCCGCAGAATCAGAAGGTTGGGAACCATTGTCCTAAGAACCAAGAGGGAGCATTCTCTTCTGGATCTGAAGGAACCTGCAGGGATGAATGGGAAGAGGTAATCCCACAGATATTGGGGACCTGGACCATGAAAGGCTTTATAGAGAACAGCCAACATCTTGAATTGCACCAGAACAAACTGGCTACCAGTATAGAACTTGGAGCAGTTATTACATGGGCAGATGAACTACAGGTAGCCCTGAACAACTGAGCCCAAAATTTCCGTTGCTAAATGAGACAGTTGTTTAGGAGTTTTGATCCATTTGGTACCTTTTTTTGCCCCTGTAGTGATTCACTATAGTTGTTAGGCTTCCCCATTGACTTTGCTTGTTGGAAAGCCAGAAGAGGTGATCTCATGACCTCAGGACACTGCAACTGTCATGAATATGAGCCAGTTACCAAGTGTCCAAATTTTGATCATGTGACCACGTGGATGCCGCAGATGCTGCAACCGTTACAAGTGAAAAAACTATCATAAGTCACTTTTTTCAGTGCCATTGTAATTTTGAATGGTCACTAAACTAATGGTTGTAACTCAAGGACTACCTGTAATGCGTATGACTGCTCAAGCCATTGAAGCAGTTGAAGTTTTGGCGGGATCTTTAAGGCACATATAGAGCATATTGTTGTTACTGAAATGTGAGGCGACTAAAGCATGAAGGGTAGTGAACAAAGCCTCCTGGTTTGAGGAAGGTTATAATTGGAGCACAAGAGGAAACTTTGCAAAGGCTCTCTTAGCCAAAGTAACTCCATTCAGAAACAAAGATAGAATTTCTCTGGAAGAAGATATTTAAGAAGAAAGAAGCTACTGCAAAAGGTGCCATGACTGCTAAAACTCATATATCACATCCAGCTATTGCTGAAGCAGTCTCTGGTTCAGAGTTTTCTATTTGTCAGTAGCCATTAGATTTGCAAGATTGATATCATCAATAAATGAATGATAGATCAAATCAATAAATCAGGAAGGCTGAAACTACTTTTATATAGGCTATAATAACAGATTTTTGAAAGTCTAGTTGTTCTGAATTTCCTGCTCCTCCATTGAACTAGGGAGATGTCTGTTTGTGCTACTTCTGCATATTATCTCTCTTGTAGATTTAAGAGATCTCTTGTTCTGCTGAGATAGCAACCACCATCTCTCCTATTTTTGAATTTTCACCTAAAACCCACTTTGCAGAAACATGATATAAAATATAGCTCACGTTGCCACTTTAGTAAATTGTGAGGTATCTCTACTCTGATAAGTAAGAGTCATGTCTTCATATATTAACTGATGTGAGTAAAACTTACCTTAATTTTCTTCTAATCCTACTAATATTTGTATTAATTGCAACATCAATAATGCTCAAATAATACTTTTTGCAATGTTTTACTGCATAAGAAAGGAGTGTGAGATATGTTTATAATATATCATATATCATATAATATATCATGACTCCATAGCCACTATGTTCTGCACCACCAAATCTATTTCCAGTTTTTTAATGTGTTATGTAAAAATTATTTGCATTCGCTCATTTGAATTTACTGGAAGTACAAGCATGGTATAATTCCTCCTTACAAATTATTTCTCTTTTATTTAAACATCTTTAATAAGCATAATTTGAATTTAGTTTAACTTTTATTTTGAAAAATATTTTTTTCAGTTACAGTGAGGTGTATCAAATGGTCTTTTTCAGAAGAGTATTAATGGCCAAAGTGGTAGACTTCCTTGTTGTACATTGCCATTTCTACTTAACTCTGCTTCAGAAGATTAGAGCGCTTTCCAGAGCAGGGCATGCAGAGTTTGTCCTGAAGAATATTCTGTTTGTTAATTCATTTGCAGTGCAAACATCTTAGTTTTCTTCTCTTTTCTATCAGATTAATCATGAATTGTGTTTAGCCTTTGTTTTCAGCCCTTTGCCCTTCCTAACAATGTTTAAATAACATACATTTTCTCCCCTGAGCTGCTGAGAGCATCCAGAGATGGGAAGTGCTGCAGTCTGTCTCTTGGAAAGGCTGGGCTTAAAGCTGAGGACGCTCCTCCTCCTCCACATGACTGGTTCATTGCGTCCCCAGTTTTAGCTCAGCCTTTCTGGTGTAAGGTTGGGCTTCTATCTTCTCCTGGTCGGAGCAGTGGAATTCTTCTTAAAAATCAGGCTTGTATCCTAAAATCCCTTTGGGGTTCTCCCTTGTTTATCCCTAACTTCGTGTTTCTTTCTGTGTGAATTCTCTTTGCCTCGTTTCTCCCGTTCGCTTCGCACGCGCGTCAGCTCAGCGAGGCTGAGGCCTCGTGCCTCACTTTTTTCCCCCTTCCAGAAGCTGATTTCCTACAGCTTCTCTATTGCCCATTTTTCCCTCCAGTCCTTCATTTTGAGTTGTTTTTCTGTGGCCTGCCTGCTTGGAGCCTCCTCCAGCTAACGCCTGGGGTTTTTCTCCCTCTCTTTTAGTCTGTCTGCCATTTTGTTTTTTTCACCCGATCGTTCTAAAACATATTTCCTGGTCTCGAGGCTTCCCCCTGCAGAACTCCCTCAGGGCAGAGAGGTTTAGACCCTGCCCTTCCCCCGCTTTCTGTTTTGCTCTTCAGCAGACTGGGCGGTGTGAAATATTCTTCTCCATCTAGCTGGCTGCTGTTGGTGAGCGTGCCACGAGGCTTCAAGCCTGTGTTATTATTCCCTTAGGTTCCCTCCTTGGGAACTGGGATTACATTGCTGATTATTGCACATTGTTATAAAACAGACTTATTTCTGATTATCTGATCCAGGCATTGTACAGCCCAGCGGAGATATCTGTGTATAATTCTCATAATAGATTTGGTAGCCCCTAATGGGGACCAGGTCTGAGGGGTTCTGAATTTGAATTCTGATTGGTTTAAAAAAAGGAATAAAACTACAAACCATTATATAAAAAAAAGGAGAGTAAAGGAGGAAGTCATTCAAAGTTTCTCATATATATTATACTCACCCCCCAAAAAAAATTTCTACATCTCTGTCTCTCTCTATATATCATTAATTCTCTCCTGTAATTACCTTGTTGTATATAGCCATTAATTCTAAATTGGCATACTATTGTAGATAGCTTCCTCCCCCCCCCAAATTTTTTTTATAGGGGGACAAACTTGTATTCTCCCAGGACCCCCTGCCCTTTCTGGGTCAGACTCCTGAGGTGTGAATTCTTAACCTCCAAATCATTGGGGGTTCTTGCCTTCTAATTGCCTCTTTTTTTCTTAAATTAGACCAGCTACCATGTCAAGCAATTATTATTATTATTATTATTATTATTATTATTATTATTATTATTATTTAGACTTGTATGCCGCCCTTCTCCCTAAGGACTCAGGGCGGCGAACATATAAAAAAGAGATATATTTACAATAAAAAAATATTAAACAAGAAACAAGTCTAAAATTGCTAAAAACATTAGAAAACAATTAAAATTACAATAAAAACAATACAATTAAAGCAACACACCCCCGGGTCAATTCAGGCCGGCCTGCTGAAACAGCCAAGTCTTCAGGTCTTGATGAAAGGAGCGGAGATCAGGGGCCAAACGAAGATCCGCAGGGAGCTGATTCCATAGGGCGGGCGCTCCCACAGAAAAGGCCCTGGCCCTGGGAACTGCCAGCCGACAATGCCTAACCGACGGTATTCCCAGGAGGCCCCTCCTGTGGGAGCACACGGGGCGATCGGAGTGTGATGCTGGCAGGAGGCGTTCCTGCAAGGAACCTAGACCTAAGCCATTTAGGGCTTTATAAGTTGTTACTAACACCTTGAAGGAAACCTGGAAGGCAACCGGCAACCAATGCAAGTCGCGCAGGAGGGGTGTAACATGGGAGTATCGGGATACCCCCATCACAGCCCGCACGGCTGCATTCTGCACCAGCTGCAACCTCCGAGTAATCCGCAAGGGTAGCCCCATGTAGAGAGCGTTGCAGTAGTCGATTCTGGAAGTGACGAGCGCATGAGTGACCGTTCGAAGGTGAAGCTGGCGAACCAGCTGAACCTGGGCAAAAGCCCCCCTGGCCACAGCTCCCACTTGCTCCTCCAGATTGAGCTGTGCATCCAGGAGGACGCCCAGATTCCTCGCCCTATCCACGGGGGGTAACACCTCCCCCCCATGACCAAAGATGGCACTTCCACTGAACACCGAGATGCCGGTAAGAACAGCCACTCAGTCTTGGCCAGATTGAGCCGGAGCCTGTTACTCCCCATCCAGGCCTGCACCGCCTCCAGGCACCGGGACATCACTGAGAGAGCATCACTGATCTGGTCTGGGGTGGAGATATAAAGCTGGGTATCATCTGCATATTGATGATACCTCACCCCAAAACGGATGATCTCGCCCAGCGGTTTCATGTAGATATTAAACAGGAGAGGTGAGAGAACTGACCCCTGGGGCACCCCACAAGTGAGGGGCCTCAGGGATGATCTCTGCTCTCCTGCCAACACCGACTGTGAGTGGTCCGAAAGGTAAGAGGAGAACCACTGTAAAACAGTGCCCCCCACTCCCAACCCCCGGAGCCGCCGCAGAAGGATGCCATGGTGGTATCTGGAGACTGGACGATAGTTGATCAAAATGGTTGGGTCCAGAGCAGGCTTCTTGAGGAGAGGTCTCACCACTGCCTCTTTCAAGGCGGCGGGAAAAAGCCCCTCACTCAAAGAGGTGTTGACAACTGCCTGGAGCCAACCGCGTGTAACCTCCCTGGAGGCATAAACCAACCAGGAAGGACATGGGTCCAATAAACACGTGGTGGAAGACAGCCTCCGCATGATCCTGTCCACTTCATCCAGGGAGACAGGGTCAAACTCAACCCAGATAGAATCCACAAGACTCATTGCCACTCCATCATCTAAACCCTGCCAGTCAGAGTCCAAGCCGGCCCGAATCTGAGCGATCTTATCCGCCAGATGTAAACTAAATTCCTCTGCTCTTTATTATAATCCCAAGACTAGAGCATCCTCCAAGGACCACGACAAATCTAAAAAATCTCTAAGGCCACGGAAAAGGACGCATACCGGCGGCATCAGGCCATCGAAAAGCAAGTAGCAAGGCACACCAGAGCAGCTGCTCAGGCCTCATCCCCTTCTCACCTTCCTTCTACATCTCAAGCCCACATTCACCCTCTTCCCATAGATTTACCCAGTAGGTGCTCAACCCCCTCCCGTTCCCCAGCTGTGGTCTCTCCCCCCCTCTCTTCACGGAGGGCTCCCGAGGCCACCTTCACCCCGACAGCTGCTGGACTTCGAAGGGATGAGGAACCCCCTGAGGACATTCCGCTTAACATCAGGAACTGGGTGGAAGCAGCGCTACAAAGAGGCATCTCAGCGGGTGTTCAACAAGCCTTACAAGCTAGATCCACTGTGTCTGAGTGCGGCTCGGTATCACGTCATCCCATGAGCCTTGTGGAGCCTCTTCAGGTACTTCCTCCCAGTCCTCACTCATTTCACTCTGACCCTGGACCGCAATTTACACGCGAGATTGGGGAGCCTCCAGATCTACTCGATCGTATAGAGGAGGGCTCAGTTCGTACTACCGATCAGGTGCCCTCGGAAGTTGACCCCTTAGAACTAGGGGTGTCTGATGATGAAGGGCTCACTCCAGATATTCCAGTTTTTCGGGTCTTTTCCAGTCCCACCTTTTCAAATCCCTGTTATTTAAGGCAAAAAACACGGCAGGTTTGGACACTCCTAAACCCACTCCGCAACCCTCTCCTACCCTGGGGATAGCAGATGATCTTGTTTTTACTCAGCTCATTTCTGAGGCTGATGTCATTCTGGTACCACATATGTTCTCAAACTTGCTCTAGAAACAATGGGCCGCTGCTGCCGCATATCCCACTCCTACAAATCAGGACAAAAAATGTTTCAACCTGGCACCCGACTTTTCTACCTTATTGAACACCCCGGAAGTTGATGAACCCATCATCGCTCTCACTTCCTCCTCAGCCGTTCCATCGGAAGCGGAAGAGGCCCTCAAACCTGAGGAAAACGGGGAGTTGGCTCTAGGGTTCATGTTTCAACCGCCTGGGCCATTAAAGCCGCCACATCTGCCTCTTTCTTTACCCGTGCTTCCATAAGATGGCTCCGCCATCTCCGTGACACCATTCCCCATCAAATATCAGGGCCCACCAGGATGTGGCAAAGCTAATCGCGGCTGCGGAATTTTCAGCCGATGCCACATTCCAGGCAGTTAAGTTTTCCTCCCGAGCTATTGCTTCCCAAATAGCGGCCCGGAGATTGTTGTGGCTCCACCACTGGCAGGCTGACGTAAAACAGAAATGGCATTTGGCATCAGCCCCTATATCAGAGGACAAGCTGTTTGGAACGGCGCTTGATCCCCTATGGATTGAAACTCACAGTAAATGAAAATTTCTCCCCTCTCTCTCCTGCTGCCCAGAACCCAGATCTCAACTCCTGTTCCGTAGAGGCTCCTATCGACACTACTTCCAGGGCCCATATTACCCGAGGTTGTAGAGGTCATCAGGATTCAGACCACAGTTCGACAGACCAGATACAGGTGACAGGTTTAGGCGGGGGCCTAATCCCAGGAGGCACTGTCGAGGGACGGGATCCAGACCTTTCCGTAAGTCTACATGATTCCCTACACCAAATTCCCATAGGGGGCCGTTTGCAAATGTTTGCCGATCAGTGGGATTCCTCCACCACTGATGCCTGGGTCAGGAACACTGTCAGATTTGGCCTCGCTCTTGAGTTTTGTGCCCCTCCCCCGGATTTTTTCATGGCCTGCCCCATCTCCAACCAAAGAGCAAAAAGGGAGCTCATGGAGGAAGCTATATCACATCTCCTCCAAATCCAGGCCATTAAGCCAGTCCCCTTGGGACTCCAAGGTAGCGGTTTCTACTCTCACCTTTTCGTGGTACCAAAACACTCGGGGGGCTGGAGGGCTATATTAGATCTTAAACGTCTAAATCACTATCTAGTCTATAGGAAGTTTAAAATGACTACTCTCCAGGACATTCTCCGGGGAATCAGACACGGCGATCTCCTCACCTCTATAGATTTAACTGAGGCCTACTTACATATTCCAATTTGCTCATCACATTCAAAATTTCTTCGCTTTTGCTATAATCACAAGCACTATGAGTACACAGCCCTTCCCTTTGGCCTCTCCTCTGCTCCCAGGACCTTCACTAAGGTCCTGGCAGCCTTGGCTGCCTATTTGAGAGATAGGTCGGTTCGCATCCAATGCTATCTGGATGACATCTTAATACTGGCCTCCTCGCTCCAACGAGCTCAGCAAGATACCCTATTCACCCTCCATGTTCTGCAGGCTCACGGGTTCTCCATAAATAGATCGAAAAGCCAGTTGTCTCCCTCCACCAAAATTATCCATTTAGGTTCAATCATTGATTCCGTGGAAGGCAGGGTTTTCCTATCCACTGAGAGACTCAATAGCATTACGGGGTTAATCCAACAGATTAGTGGGGCTAGGAGGGTTAAATTATGTCTTCTCTCTCAACTGCTGGGAAAAATGATTTCGTCTATCTTTATTCTTCCCTGGGCCCGGTTCCACACCAGAACCCTTCAGTGGTTCCTGTTGCCATTCCAGCGTGCCGGAAGGGCAGACACCACCGCACGAGTCATCCTTCCTGCAGCAGTCATCCGATCCCTCAGATGGTGGACGCGGCCCACAATCAACAGCGGCTGCCCCTTCAGGGAGCCCTGCCGGCTGATAGTCACCTCAGACGCCAGTCTGGTAGGATGGGGGGCTCATCACCTTTCCCACACAACTCAAGGTCTCTGGTCCAGGGCAGAGAGCGCCCTCAACATAAACTTGCTGGAGCTCCAAGCTGTTCGCTTAGCTCTTCTAGAGTTCCTCCCTCATCTCCACCATCAACACGTATTAGTTCTCACAGACAACATCACTACAAAGGCGCACATCAACAAGCAAGGGGGCACTCACTCCAAGTTGTTGATGCGGAAAACAGCTCCTGTTCAGATGGGCCGAGGTCCACCTCCTCTCCCTCAAAGCAGACCATATCTCAGGGATGGACAATGCCCAGGCGGACTGGCTAAGCAGATCCACCATCGACCAGGCCAAATGGCGTCTGGACCCCAAGATTTTTCGGGAAGCGATGTGGCGGTTGGGTCAGCCAGTGGTCGACCTGTTCGCCTCTCCCCTCAACGCACAGCTTCCCCAGTTCTTTTCCAGATACCCGTCACGGGGGGCAGAGGACATAGATGCCCTCAGAGCTCGCTGGCCCCCAGGTCTCCTTTATGCCTTCCCTCCCCTTCCCGTGATTCCCAAGCTCGTTCAGAAATTGTTAATCGAGAGGGCAGATCTCCTACTAGTGGCCCCATACTGGCCAAGAAGGCCCTGGTTTGCGGACCTCAAGGATCTCTCCATGGAACCTCTGTGGCGGATTCCGCCGTCAGAGGTCTCTCTCTCTCAAGGTCCCCTGTTCCACCCGCATCCACAATGGTTAAACTTAGCCGTGTGGAAGTTGAGCGGCGCCGTTTAAGAGCTGAGCACCTTTCCCCCCAGGTTATTTCTACCATCCAGGCGGCCAGATGGCCCTCCACCAATCGAATCTATGAAGCCACTTGGTCGAGTTTCTGTCGCTGGTGCAGCAGACGTGGCTCTGATCCCACTTCCCTTCTGTGGCAGTTACTAGAGTTTTTGCAAGAAGGTTTGAACAAAGGGCTGGCCCCTAACACCCTGCGACGGCAAGTGGCAGCTCTCGCATCAGTGGTTTCCTGGGAGGGTTTTCCCTCTCTCTCTCAACACCCATGCATCCGCAGTTTCCTCCGGGGTGCTAAGAATTTACGACCCCCCACTGTCCACCATTACCCCACCTGGGACCTCACCAAAGTTCTTTCAGCTCTTACCACCGGCCCCTTTGAGCCCTTACGCACTTCTCTCCGTTTCCTAACCTACAAGGTGGTTTTTCTCATCACCATCACGTCAGCAAGGCACATCTCGGAGCCGGCGGCACTCTCTATCCGTAAGGAGCTGTGCATTTTCCATGAAAACAGGGTTGTCCTTAGGCCTGACCCTTCCTTCCTCCCCAAGGTAAACTCCGCTTTCCATAGGGCACAGGAGCTGGTGCTCCCCAATTTTTGGTTCGCCCCCATCACCGTCTTGAGCTACGGTGGTACACATTGGATGTTAGACGGGCACTACGTATTTACATTGATCGTACTTCTGCCCATCGGCGGTCTGAGGCTCTCTTTGTTTTGTTCCAACCTAACTCCCTTGGGCTCAAGGTCTCCTCTTCCACCCTTGGTCGGTGGCTGCGGGCCACCATAGCGAAGGCCTATGAATCACAGTCATTACCAGTGCCACGAGGTTTTACGGCTCACTCCACAAGGAGTGCAGCTACCACAGCGGCTTGGGCCACCCAAGCTTCTATTGAGGAGATTTGTAGGGCAGCCACTTGGGCTTCGGCCTCTCCCTTTATTCATCATTACAAGGTCGATCTTTTGCCTCTGCGATGCTGCCTTCGGCAGGAGAGTATTACAACAAGTTCTTTCGGCTCCAGACCGCCTTTACTTCCGGCGGAGTCCCTCCTTAGGACACTTCCCAGCTTTGGTATGTCCCATCTCTGGATGCTTGCAGCAGCTCAGGGGAGAATGGGCGTTGGGACTTACCTGATCGCCTTTCTCCGTGAGCTGCGTAGAGCATCCAGCCTCTCCCTTTTCTTATTCTCCGTCTGGTGGGTGGGCCTGTTTCCGACCAGGGTCTTTTTAGGTAACTTGTCGAAGTCGACTATTCCTGTACCTCAGCTTCGCAAAACTGGGGACGCAACGGACCAGTCACGTGGAGGAGGAGGAGCGTCCTCAGCTTTAAGCCCAGCCTTTCCAAGAGACAGACTGCAGCACTTCCCATCTCTGGATGCTCTACGCAGCTCACAGAGAAAGGGCGTATCAGGTAAGTCCCAATGCCCATTTTCTTTAAAGGATTAGAAACCATTAACCATCTGAATACAGAAATATAACTGCAGTATTTGTACACATTGTCCGTAGAAGAGAGAGATTATTCTGATTTCCAAGTTCATGAAATATGCAGCATTGCATTCTTCAGCCCACATATAAGGTATGACTGATTGAAGCATTGCAGCCTTTTGAGGTTGACTGCAGTAAAGGATAATCTTGTATTGGTAGAAGCAGAACGTTTTGTAGCAGATAACTGAACTGATAGGCTGGAAGTGTGGCAATCTCTGGAGTTTCGCATTCTCACCTGGCCTTGTGCCTTGAGGTTAGCAGCTTGGTAATTTTCCTCCATGCTGTGCCGAGAGCTCAGGATGGGTTAGACTCCTTCTGATGATGTCATTAAGCTGAGTCTGTTCTTGTATATAAAAGGCCATCCCCCCGGAGTCTCCCCAGCTTTGACTCAGCTTCTTTTAAGTCAGCAAGCTGTGTCTCTGAGTTCAGTGGATTCAGTTCAGCTATTTCAGCTCCGTCGCGATCGCTTCAGGCAGCTTCAGGATTGCCATTCCTGCTATCAAGGGACTTGCTGCAGCCTAGGCTGAAGCTTACATTGCTGCAGCCTTATTGGAGGCCATTTTGGAGGGCAAAATCCTCCATTGCATGAGGTGAGGGGCCATTTTAAGTGGCCCAACGGCTGTTTCAGCCCACAAGAGAAATTAATTTGGCGTCCTCTGCAAGGCCCTCACAGTATGCAGCACATATTGAGGGTTGCTTCCAGGGCTCAGGCCGAACTCCCCCCCCAGTGGAACAGGACCTCCAACCGGTCAGAAGGAAAAGACACAGACAGCACTCTCAATCAGCTCAGAGAGAAGTGGCTGCAAAAATTAGGGCTAAGGCTCTGTCCCCCAAGAAAACGACCCAGGCTGAGCTTAACGCAGAAAAACGCAGACATGCGGCTTTAGAGAGGCAGTTTAACAAAACAATAGAGCAAATGAGAGGGCAACTGCAACAGGCTTCCCAGGCAGGAGAACTTCAGGGTCCCCAGGGAAGCCCCTCCAGGGGAAGGGAAGTAATTTCAGGATCCTTCAGACACCCCTCATCGTGGTCCCCTGGAACAACTAGATCCTCAAGATTTAAGCAGGTCAGGGACTAATTTTAAACAGGCCTCTTGGGCCTATGCCCCTCCTCTTCCCACCAGGGTTCAGGGCTCCTCCCTAAATAGACCGGAAGCTACCTTTACTCCCATGGCAGCTGGTCTTCGGCCCTCCAACCCTCCCATTGCTGACAGGCCCAGGGAGATTCAAGACGTCTCTATTGTCATTAGACAAGGATTGGCTGAAGGATTCCAGCAGATTCTTCGGCCTCTCGAAAGGGCTCATGCCCTTCTCCCTTCATGGTCTCTAGGCCCCTTGTCTCCTCAGAGAGGTTTCCACATTCCCCAGGACCTCAGGGCCCAATCCTCCCAGGTTCATGAGGAGGTTGCCCAATCCATCTGAGGACAGTTGTTCACCTCAATCAGATCGCGAAGAGGGGGAGATCTGGGACTCCGTCTCTGAGGAGGAAGACTCTCACCCAGATCAGCCCTCCTCTGCATCTGTCTTCAAACCAGTCCTATTCAAACCACTCCTAAATAAGGCCCTGGTTACTGTCAAGCTGTCCCCCATGGAAGTGGCTTCCGACCCACAAGGGGAACCCTCTGGACAAGGAGACTCCCTCTTCTCCAAGCCCGTGGTTCACATGGAGGTTTTACCCTCCCCTCTTTTGTTTCTCGACCTGGTCAAGGAGCAGTGTGCTTCCCCTTCGGCAGGTCCTTGCTCTTCGTCTCATGACAGACGATTCTACAATGTGGGCCCCTCCCTAGCCAATGCTCTTGCAGTGCCCTCTGTAGATGCTCCTGTCGTTGCCTCATTCTCCTCCTCTGGCACTCCCACCAAGCCAGAAGATGTACTTAAGGCCGAAGATAAATGCTCCGAACAGACCCTCAAACGCAACCACCAAGCAGCTGCGTGGGCTGTCTGGCCTTCAACCGCTGTGTTGTTTTTTACGAGGGCGTTATTCCGATGGCTGCACCAGCTGCAAGACCGACTCGTGGCATCTGACCTCAGGTCACACCAGGACCTCAACAAAATCATAGCAGCAGCAGAATTTACTGCAGACGTCACCCTCAATTCCGCTAAATTTGCATCCATAAATTAGAACACTTGCTAAGCAACCGGCCATTAAGCGAGGCCCACTTGTATTTGGTTTGCCAGTCACATGGCCACCTGGCCACGCCCACCCAGTCATTTTTGCTTCCAGGAAGCTTCCCTGGGGCCCAGGAAGGAAAAAAATGGAGAGGGGATGGGGGTGCTGCTGCACCCCCCTCAATTTTTTGCCTTTCTGAGCCTCAGGGAAGCTCCTGGGCGAAGCAGTAAGTAAGCAAGGGGAATCCCGGCACAGCTGATCATAGGAACAGTTTATCATCAGGAGGGGAAAAAAAAGAATTACCTTAAGGTGTGACTGGGCAGGGAAGAATGCAGTCAGTGATGTTGGGCATGCGCACAATGTTGCGCATGTGCGATAAGGTCTTACTGGGCAGCAAAGGGAGGGGCGGGTAGAGACAGGTTGGGCCAGCCAGGGGCATGATTTGCTAATTCTCCGAAATGTGCAGAATCATAACAACAACCAGGTCTATAGACCCAGTCTGAACTGATAGAATCCCACCCCTGATTGGCATCTGCTATTATAGTTACTATAACATATATGGAATTTCCGGAACCACTAGTTTGCATTTTCCACTTCAGAGTATTCAGAGACATTTGAACTGAGTTGTGTTACAAATAGAGGGTTCATTCTGTTTCTTAAGGGGACTTCCCAATTTAGGGAACCTGGTAGGTCCTAGGGAGAAGATGGTCTTTGCTAATTCAATATTTTATCTACATCTCTAGGATTGATAGCAATACCCTTTGGTGCACATTTCAGCATTTTACTATGGTGATGATGATTAAAATTTTGTGCTTAGACAAAATTGCATTTCTGAAGAGGAATGCTTCTGCCAGTTATGTTATTACATTTATAATGATATAATAGTAGATTCCTGGACTGAATAGAGGGTTGTATTACATAAGTGATTTTCAACTTGTGGTCTGCAGGTCCCTGGGGGGCCACGAAGACTTGAAGAAACGTTGTGATTTAAATCTTGAGTTAAGTCTTGGTGGTCTATGGCCACAAAATATTTTTAAAGGGGATCTGTAGTGAAGACAAGGTTGAGAACCTCTGTATTAGATGATCTTCTAGATCAGTGGTTGCCAACCAGTGGGCCGCAGCCCACTGGTGGTCCGTGAGAAAATTTTGGTGGTCTGCAGAGAAATGTCACCCCCAGAGCACCACCCAAAGCAATTAATCCAGGCTGCGCAGGAACACAAGGCTGCCCTGCCCACATTGGCCCTCCCTCCCTGCCCACTCACTCCTTACCTAGCAAACTTGCCTGCTAAGTTGCTACTTTTTCTTTTTCCGACCATCAGCTGTTCTGCTGTGCTGGGAGATTTAGATTAGCTAGAAAGCAGGAAATTGTTGGATTTCTTGCATTTTAGCTAATCTTTAGATCTTCAGCTCTGCTTTTAAGCAGAGCCGAACTTTCCCTAGGACTGAAGCAGTGCAGACTCAGCTAGCCAATGGAAGAAACACAGATCTCTAACCGAATCTGTGATTCTGTGAGCAACTCAATCTGCTCGCCTGCTTTGCCTGATTTTGGGTAAAAGTTGCTCTTTTTTTTAATAAAAAATTCAATATTTACATACATGGTGTGTTGTAAGTTAATTTTGTGAGTTTGCTTGCTAGCAAATTTTATGTGACAGACTCAGCTAGCCGATGGCAGAAAGATAGATCTGTGAATGAATCTGTGATTCTGTGAGCAAGTCAATCTGCCTGCCTGCTTTGCCTGATTTTGGGTAAAAGTTGCTCTTTTTTAATAAAAAATTCAATATTTATATAAGTATTTATAATATTTACATACAAGCCATGCCCAGCCAGTCACATGACCACCAAGCCACACCCACAAATTAGACCACTCCCACAGAACCAGTTTTTAAGACATTTGAATCCCATCCCTGCCTCTGTGTGTGTGTGTGAGAGAGAGGGAGAGAGAGAGGGAGGGAGGGAGGGAGAGAGAGAGATAGATCAGATCTTTTCTCTTCCTCTCTCTCTCTCCCTCTCCCTCTCCCTCCCACCAATATCAGCAAGCCACCGTTAGTCAAAATTCATATTAGTGGTCCCCGGGATTTAAAATTATGAGTTTGATGGTCCCTGAAATTCAAAAGGTTGGTGACCCCTGTTCTAGATCCCTTCAAACCTTATATTTTATGAAATGACACTGGATGATGGAAAGAATGGGCTAGGTTGGGCTGATATAGGTAGTCCTCAGCTTACAACCACAATGGAGTCCAATATTTTGGTTGATAAGCAAGACATTTGTTAAGCTAGTTTTGCTCCATTTTATGACTTTTCTTGCCACAGTTATTAAGTGAATCACTGCGCCAACTCAGAAAGCTCAAACTGCCCAAGGAGCTGCTGATACAGTTCTACAGAGGAATTGTTGAGTCTGTCATCTGCACCTCTATAACTGTCTGGTTCGGTTCTGCAACCCAGCAGGACAGACACAGACTTCACAGAGTAATTAGGACTGCAGAAAAAACAACTACTACCAATCTGCCTTCCATCAAGGACCTGTATACTGCACAAGTCAAAAAGAGGGCTGTGAAAATATTTACAGACCCCTCACATCCTGGACATAAACTGTTTCAACTCCTTCCTTCAAAATGATGCTATAGAGCACTGCACACCAAAACAACTAGACACAAGTGCAGTTTCCCCCCGAATGCCATCACTCTGCTAAACAGTAATTGCCTCAACACTGTCCAACTATTTACAAAGTCTGCATTACTATTAGTATTAATCTTCTCATCACTCCTTATCACCCATCCCCTCCCACTTGTGACTGTATGACTGTAACTTTGTCGCTTGTATCCTTATGATTTATATTGACTGTTTCCTGATATGATTTGATTGCTTATTGTACCCTATGACTATTATTAAGTGTGGTACCTTATAATTCTTGACAAATGTATCTTTTCTTTTATGTACACTGAGAGCATTTGCAACAAGGCAAATTCTTTGTGTGTCCAATCACACTTGGCCGATAAAGTATTCTATCTATTCTATTCTAGGTTGTTAAATGAACCTGGTTTCTCCATTAACTTTGTGAGAAGGTTGCAAAAGATGATCACATAAGCTTGGGACATAGCAACAGTCAGAAATATGAACCAGCTGCCAAGCATCTAAATTTTGGTCACATGGTCATGGGGATGCTGCAAAGGTCGTAACTGTGAAAAACGGTCATAAGTCACATTTTTCATTGCTGTTGTAACTTTGAACGGTCACTAAATGAACTGTTCTAAGTCAAATCCCTACATGGGCAGAGAGATTTTCAAAATTTATCTTGTGTTTTTCCGATGGTTAATGTCCTTCAGTAATCAATCTATCTGAATCAATCTACACTGACCTTGAATGTAATGTCTGACCCCAAATCTAGGTAAATTTTTAAGAGTTCAAACAAGCATCTTCTATGGTTGTAAAAAATAAATGACTGGTAACTGAAGAGCCTCTTGATAAATCTTACTGATAAGGTTCAAAATTAAACTGAATAAAATTCTGAAAATATTCTTTTAAAAATGTATATGTGGAAGGAAGGATTCCTCTGTATCCTTCTAAACAGCTTTTGGTGGACATAGATAGAAATAAACCTATTTTGTTGAATTAATTAGTCATAGTACAAGCTCAGGGATATAGTGAAACTTGAGACCGAAGAGGAATGTTGAAGGTTTGGAGTGTACTAAGGTGGGAAATAGAAACTTATCATGTACTGAGGAGTAGAGTTAATAATTTGAGTACATTATATATGGTGTATCACTTTATCACTGAACCTACTGTGGTCTAGTTATGATGGACATATTGCATTTGATACTCTTAGGGCTGGAGCACATAACTACATTTGCCATGTTGGAGATGTGGCTGAAAACAAGAGCATGGCATATCAGTGCATGATCACGGAGCTCCATGCAGTAAGTACTTCTGCATGTTCTGGCCAGGATGGTGATGGCAGCATCCCCATGGCAAAATATGTAGACTCCAGCCCTTAGTCTTTAATTGTTGTACTGTAGGTCAGCCCTTGAAAATAGATACTTGAAAGGAAGAAATTCACACCTTGAAAATGAGAATTGATAATGATTACCATCTGTGTTGATAGGTTAAAGTTTAGAAACAAACACAATCGAATTCTGAAGGATTAGAGTATGAGGTGCAGGTTTTACAAAGTAAAGACAAAAAGCAACACATCAGATACAATAAATAATAATAAATCAGATACAAATAATAAAACCAGTAAAGATTATGTCTCTGCCATACTGTAGGTGGAAGAATTCTAAAAGAAAACTTTCCAAATTCCTGAACATATTTTCAGAAGTATTTATATTCTTTTTCATGTAAGTTTACTGTTTTAGTTTTTTAAATAAGGGATGACAGGATAATAAAAACTGAGTTTTTTAAGTTGTTTAATTGGTAAGACATTTAACTTTCCATGAAAAAGTTAAATATTCACTTTTTCCTAATAGTCATCTGTCTCTATTTTTGGAAAAACATGTTTGTGTACTTTAAAAAAAAATCAGTTCATACAGATCTTTCTCAAAGTCTTTCAATTTATGTTTACTGCAGTCATAATATAAAATTGTTTGCTGCCTAAACTGCATATAATCCTTTTTCAGGAAATGGCACCTTGTTTTTAAAGCCCATTAGAGCACAGAACTTTCCCATTGTGAATTTCTGCTAGAGGACTGTTTATATCCCCTTTCAAAGGGCCAGTCTGCTGCCATTATATAAATGGTGTATTTTGTGCCTAGCGTAATTTGAGATTATGCTGATAATTTGGTGCTGATTACATGCTATGAAATATTTATAGTTCAAGTTCAGCATAACATCCTCAGTTCTTGCTACTAATACAATCAGGTATTCTTAAAGCAGTTTGATGGATGTATTATTTTGATTTGCCATAGCTGGTGATATATCATGTAAAATAAGTAATAATATGAATTATCAACAAGAAAGTACAGAAGACATGACTTATTTTGATTAGAATGACAAATACTTTAGGAGCAGCAGATTTATTTATTTATTTCTACTTGATAGGAATTTTTTTTTATTATTCACATTTATATGCCGCCCTTCTCTGGAGACTCAGGGCGGCTTACAATCTTTGGAGCACAACTCAATGCGTTCAACAATAGCCTTCATTCCATTGTATATGCTTGCTTATTACTAGGGCTTTTGGCCCCCCCAAGCGGCATTTTTACAAAGTCAGCTTATTGCCCCCAACAATCTTGGGTCCTCAATTTACCTACCCCAGGAGGATGGAAGGCTGAGTCAACCTTGAGCCTGGTGGGATTCAAGCCTGCACTAATTGCAGGCAGCTGGAACTAAGTGCTAGGTGTTTAACAGCCTGCACCACCAAGGCTATATTGATGGCAATACATTAAAATCCCACTGATGTAGAAATTTGTCATCTTAGTAGGGTGAGGTGTTGGTATAAAATTATTTTTCACAGGCACACAGCAGAATGTAGGGATTAAATTTACTTTAAAAAAAAATTCTTTGCCTCATATTTGTTGCTTGGTAACTATATTTTTATAAATGAGAATATATATTATCTATTAGATTTTTATCCTGCCTTCATTAGAGGAAATACATTTTCCTTTCATCAAAATAATGTTGGGTTTTTTATGAAAGTTTCGTGTGAATTTTATATCTGATATATAAAAAAACATTGGAAATAGCTAAACTCTTTTATTGGAAATAAAATATTGATGATGTATTAATTTCTGCTTAATATTGTTTCTGTGCAGTAATTATCTCAGACTTTTATATATGGTATGTCTGTTTTTGGTACAAGGAAATATAAAGCCCCTACAATATACAGTACATTAGACTGTGTTTACTGAAAGGAATTATTTTTGCCAAATTGTGTACTTTTCAGATATCTTTTGAAGATTTGTAGTACTTTCCAAAAACCATAAATTTATTGATGTTAGGCATTTCCTTGTTGAACTTCTTAAGGAAGGCTAGTGATATTTTCTAATATCCTGTAAATACTTGGAATATCTGTTTTCAAAGATTATGTTTGACATGAGAAAGGCACAGGAAAATGTACATGAGTTGGCAAAAATAATTCCTTTCAGTAAACACACCTGAATAAATAAATAGCCTTTCCACAAATGTCAGGTCAATGATAGTACTTTTTGAACCTGAGATTCTCATAGTGAATAGGCAGTGCACTATCTTAACTACAAAATCCAATGATGAGCCTCTAGCATGTTAACATTTCTCTGTTAAAAACTGAGCTAAGACTAGAAAGCTTTACATCAAATATCTACAGTCATGAAAATCACTGGTGTCACTTGCTGTCTCTCAGTCTAAACTACTGCATAGATTTGTTGTGAAGAAGATATTTGGACAGAGCTTGCTTGATTTTCTAGATAAAAGGTGAGTTATCAATGTTTTAAACGAATAGCATAAACAAGGAATTTCAAGTGTAAGTTGCAGGTTGTTTGATTATGCTGTGGCGAACAACAAACATCAGCATTTGAGGGTTGATAATGTTTTACCTCTTTTGCCACTTTTGATAAGAGAACCCACCTGAACTGGAAGTTCAATGAACTGTTATTGATGTCATCATTATTGACCTATAAAATGTTGATATCGGTATTGCTACAAATGTACTAATTAGGGTACTTGTTTAATGTAATATGTGAATAATTTCTGCATACATTTCAGAAGCACTTCACCAGAGATAAATATTTATCTAGTATTAATGGCATGAATTTTGTAGGCTTCTGGGATCTATTTTCCTCTAAATCTTATACTCTGTTAAATTAAAAAAAACATGCAGAATTGTTGTTCAGAAAAAAATGGTTAAACCCATGAGAACATGCTGAAACAAAATTCAAATTACATGTGATCATGGTTCCTAACACTTCGTAACATAAATCTAAAAAGGCTTTCACATATTTACCCATAGTCTTGAACTGAAGAATGCTATGTTTGAACCTAAATGAATTGCATTTAATACTTTCTGAAAAATAGATTCAAAATATTCTAGAAAAATCCCATTATCGTATAATAATGCAGCATTGTTGAATAAATTATAGTTGGTTGGATTCATTCATTGTGCTAGCTATACATTGTGATTTATAAACCACAATACAGTAGTTGTAATTATTGAACATATAGTGTAACAAAGGATAGACTTCTACAGCAAAAAACCAAAACCAAATAATAACAACAAAGAAACAGTATTAAGAGAGTCTTGTGGCAGCTGAAGGATTAACTATTTTATTATAATGTATAGGACTGTATTTTGCATGCCATCTAATTATTTACATTTTTCTTTAATAATCATGCCCATTTTAAATGGTTTTAAAACTTATTGAAATGTTTAGTTTTCTCCCCAATATAATGTAAGGTATAGTAAGAGTATGGTACTAAGATTCTTAAATTGCTTAAATGTCAAGAAAAATACACAAAAGTTGACAGCTGTTATTCCACCATTAGAACCCAAAAGCCACATTCCTATATGTATTGCCAATATGGGATGTCTGTGCATGATTCACCTCAAAAATGTTTATTAGAATACTAATATTGTAAAATAGTATAACTTTTAATATGGATTTTTTTCCACAGAGAAATATAACTCTGGAAAATTTCCTGTCTCAATGCATATTCTATACTATTTTCCTGTGCGGCTATCACAATTCTAGGTAAAGCTGTTTTTTTTGCCTTTCTTTTCTATTCAATACTTAGCCCAGAGGTCATGGAGGGGACCCCAAAGACGGTATTTCCATTTTTCTCATCTGCTCTTTATGGAAGTTGTCAAAGCATGGTTCCTTTCTCCCTCCTAGTGGCAAAAAACGTGATAGAAAGTTAGACTGGATGAATTTATTCATTCTCATAAAAATTTAAGTGAGTCATATTGGGCTGGAAGTGCCAGGGTGCATGTGTCTTATGGATAGCATTCTCTGAAAATGATGAACACGTCTGACTGTAACATGGTGAAATATCAGTTTTTTGTGTACATTACAAAAATAATACAAAATAGGTCATGTAAATAAAAGCAAGATGCCATTAAACCTACTTTGGAATGGGTGGAATAGATTATATTTTCTTTTTTCACTATTCAGACTATTTGTTCTCTCCAATTTATGTGCAAATTTCTAATTGTTGAAGATTTTGTAGCAAATTAAACTGTTTTTTGTTAATGAAGACCACACTACAGTGATAGAAACTGAAATAATATTCAGTAGCTGAATAGATAATTTTAAACTGCATATACTTGTAATACTAATAGTAATGTAATATAAGAGTGTTTCAGTTCAGGATTTGATTCCTAGATCAAATGGGGAATGTTAAATTTCAAGATAAATTTTGATTGGTAGTGATAAGTTAAAGTATACTTGCTCTCCATTCTATTATGGTAATAATGCGATCTTGTCTATGTCTGATAATACTATATTGGCATATAATGTTCTGTATAGGTTGATGAAAAAAAATCCCTTCAGCATGAAGACAGCTACTACCTTTTAAAGAAGTTGTTAGGAAGCAAATACGTTTTGTTATTAGAACTGAGATAAAGTAGTCTATATAATTGATTAGGCATGGCTATGTGTATGGTGTATTTTCCCTCTAAAAATGTCTGAAATGTATTCCTGATAAATTGTATTGGAAAAAGAGAACAGAGGCACTAGAGTTGCCACACCATACAAAATCATTAACATTTTTACGTATACTTGAATAAATAATAGCCTGATCTATGCAATAAGACACATTATGGCTTAGCACAATATTTAAATGAGGCTCTTGATCAGCGATTATTTTAAAGAAAGGTTCTTATAGTATATACTATATACAGTTGCAGCATTCAGGATTCACATGGTCACTATTAATGATCTTCCTAACTAACTTCCAACCAGCAAAATCAATGGGAGAAGCCGGATTCACTTAAAGACCAGCATGTTTCACTTAACAGCTACAATTATTGGCTTATCAGTCATGGCAAAAATTGTAAAATTGGGTGTGACTCATTTAACAACTGCCTTGCTTGGTCCCAATTGGGGTCGTAAATCAAGGAATATGTCACGCCCCTGTTGGAATCTGATTCCGAGGGGGAGGTCAAGCAGCTGACAGGGAGTGGGAGTGTGGCTCCGGTGGCTGTGGAAGAAACTGGAGAAGGGCACAGTCCGGCTGGGCATTCAGAGGAAGACCCAGGCCCACCCCCTCTTCATCCTAGGGCACGCAGGGAGGAATGGAGAAGGGAGCAACGTGAGTTACGTGGGTTACAGGGGAGAAAAGGGGCCTGATTCCCTTCGTTAGCTGCAGTTGGGAAAACAGGATTTAAAAAGGGTGTTTGCGCAAAGCACCTTGCTGGAAGCAAAGTGTGAATTATTTTGACTTGTCGAGTCTTATCTGGGTTCTGGTGTCCTCCCAACTGTGTGTGTTTCATTATCTTTTGAAGTCTGCAATTCCTTATCCTGCCCTGTTTTGTTAATGGCTGCAGTGTGGTTTGTGTTGGTTTTTATTTATAATTTATATGTACTTTGGGTTCGGACTGAATTTCTTTCCTTTAAAAACTCTTCTTGGGAGAGTTTTTTCTCCAGCCAATGATAACTGGACATTGGGGGTCAAGTTGGAGGTATTAAAGGGACTTTACCTACTTTTGTCACTTTATTGCTTTTCTGCCATGCCCTGGGTCATCACAGATTACCTGTAAACAGTTGGTCTTATTGGTGGTTATATAGTGTGCTGCTCCAGAAATATGGTCATGTATCTGTTTATGTCCACTAAAGCAAAATAAACTCAGTTGTTGATGTAGTTTTCTTATATTTAATACCTGAATTATAAATCTTTTACCATGCATTGGTGTTGCAAATACTTACTTTATAACAAAATAATAAGAAACTGGTTTCAGCATGCTCATGAGCTGACTTGTCTTTCTTTTAAAGGTTTGGTTGCTTAAAGCTGCTTCAATGGACCAAGTTCACGGAGCTTGGAAGACTCTTCCGGATGGAATTGGATTAAAGGATTCTGTCTTCAATGGATCCAGCTGTATTTCACCTACCATTGTTGAACAATTCGGTTATCAGCGCAGAGCATCTGATGATGGGAAACTTTTAGATTCCTCCAAGACAAGTAATACTATTCGTGTTTTTTTGCCTAATAAGCAACGCACAGTGGTGAGTCTGTTTCTTGTTTTGGGCAAAATAAAAGATTCACTGTTTTTTCCCTACTAGTTCATAAACATTCCAGTAGCCCAGTAGTCTAAAAATGTTTAAATGTGGAAGAATCCAGAATGGACACACTGACATTTTGTTCAACATGTTTACTCAATATATACACACGCACAACTTTGGAGAGAGTAGTGAGACTAATGTAATTTCTCTGAATACATGTATACCTGCTCTTATGAGTAGGTCCTGCTAATGCATCCTTTAGAAACGTTAGATGGTTTCTTGTGTTTTGCTCTTGGCTTGAAAGAGACTACTGATTTGAACCTCAAAAGAATTTCAGACTTGAATCCACATCATGAATATACATCATTAATCATCAGCAGCAAAAATCACATAAGCTCAGGCAAATTAGAATCCAAAATGGATTCTTTTGCTAAATGTCTGGCAAGCTTCTGGACTCACAGTAATGGTAAGCTTAGACAGGATCTTAATTTTACCCATAAAAATGATCTTAAGTGTTTCTCATCTGTGAATAGCATTCTTGCTTTCTTCTCTGGTATCCTACTTTCTTTTTTGTTTGTTTGTTCTTTGCCAAATATGGAACACTGATGGCATTCTCCAGCCCTTCTCTGTTTGTATAGAATTTAACCTTAGGTTAAAAAATGCTTAAATTTGAGGTAGATTATGTAATGTAAAGAAGCCCAATAGTAGGTGTAAAGCTACTGGGCTGTCTACTGTGAATTTTAAAGAAAGGCAGAAATGATCATGTCTATTTTTCTTTTTCCTTGATTGCGGTAATCAGCAGCATAATTGCTTATCAAGATTAACAATTATCTCTCAATCAGAAATCAGAAAAGGTTTCCTCTCAGTCAGAATCCAAAATTGTGGATTTGATAGGAAACCATGCTAACAATATTAATTCATAGAATGTGTGTTTTGGCTATTCTATATACAGTTTTAGGCAGTTTGCAACAATATACATAAATTTAAAATATTCGTTTAAAATAGCAGAATAACATAGTTGGAAGGACCTTGGAGATCTTGTAATCCAACCCCCTGCTCAAGCAGGAAACACCTATGCCTTTTTAGATAAATGTTAGCCCAGTCTCTTCTTAAAAACCCTCAAGTGAGGAGCAGCCACCACTTCTGAAGGCAAGCCATTCCACTGATTAGTTGTTCAGGAAATTTCCTCATAGGTTTAGTTCTGTCCTTGATGTGGGGTGGAAACTCACTCATCTGTGTGGCTTCAGGAAACCATAGTGATGTTTAGAAGAGAATGGCTCACCTGTTTTTCAGTGGTTTAGGAAATTTAAGTTTCACCGACATTGGCCCTTTGCTTGTATCCTCACCTGTGTTTTGCCTAAAAATGGATTTCCAGAATTTGGACAATTTGTTGTCACAGATTTTGATTTTTGATCCATTTTCTCTAGTTTTGGAACTTTTTACATGGGATTGTGAGTTTTTTTTAATTTATAGAGGGCTTATGTTCCCAATCCTCTACGATTACTGTCCTAGTTCTTAACACAAAAGTCACACCCTGAATTTTTATTTATATTTTGCCACTAAATGTCCATAATGCAATCTCTTGGTGCTTTAAACTGTCTAAATGTGTGCTGAATGCTCCAGAAGAGCAGAATAAATTCCAATGCAATAACAACTGTAATAAGTAACAAGAGAACAAGGGGTTAAATCAGTATCTCTCCCCTGTGTGTGTGTGTGTGTGTGTGTGTGTGTGTATCACTATTTATATCAGAAAGTTCATCTTCCTGCAACTGAAGATTTTCTCAACTTTTAGGATTTTAGTGAGGAAATGAGATCATTTCCAAGTGAATGTAATTCCAGAATTCAGGTGCATTCTGCTAGAAACATCAACAAACAATCCATCAAAATAAACTAAAGGCCTTCAAATACAGTTTTCATAGGCATTGAGTTCAGATTAAAAAAGAAGTTCTTTTAAATGTATTCATGTTAATCCATTTAGGATTTTGGAGATGTGTAGGATTTGTAGCAGCATGAATTGAAGCCTGGAAACACATTGAAAAAACAGCTATTTCAGGAGATCAGTCCTACATTCTCAAGTGCAGTATCTGTTAACAATTGGGCTGCTACATTTTGACTCAGTTGTAGTTTTCAAGTATTGTTTGAAGTTGGTGTTGGTAGAATGTACTGCAGTAATCCAGATATGATGGAACTGAGGCAGATGTCATAAGATCTGTATCTCTGGGGCTAGGTGAGGTTGATAAACCAGTCTTCAATTAAGATGGTCACTTTGTGTGACAGGAATTTCTCAAGAGATTAAAATAAGTTGGACTCATCAATATCCAGGTGCAAGTAATCCTTATAGTTACTACAGCTTTGCAAAGTCTGGCTGCACTGATCCTATCTCCAGATCAAATAATCGCTGATGTTCTATCTCTGTTCAGTTTCTTCCTCCATTTCCTCCTGGTTCCGTCCTGCAAAAATAATTAGATCCAAGAACAATCAGTGAATGCATCTATAGTACCAATGCAACTAACCCCTAACAAACATAATGGACAGTATGTGTGTCTCTCTTGAAAAGTAAATCTCTCCCAGAGTTGCTGCTATATTGTAATTACAGGTAGTCCTCAACTTGCAAGCAGTATTTTAGTGACCATTCAATTCAAAGTTACAGCGGCACTGAAAAAAGTGACTTTTGACTGGTGTTCACACTTAGAACCATTATAGCATCCCCATGGACACATAATCAAAATTTGGATGTTTGGCAACCAACATGAATATACAGTGGTTGCAGTGTTCCAGGGTCATGTAATTGCCATTTATAATCTTCCCTGCCAGCTTCTGATAAGCAAAGTCATTGGGGGAAATGGATTCACTTAATGACTGCAGTGATTACTTTAACCATGACAAAAAAGGCTGTAAAATCAGGTGTAACTCACATAAAAACTGCCTTGCTTAGCAATAGAAATTCTGGTCCCAGTTGTGGTCAGAAGTCAATACCTTTAATGCATTTTGCATTTAGTTTTTCCAAGGTAAAAGTATAGAGTTACAGGGATAGGTGCCAAAAAAGAAAGAAAGAAAGAAAGAAAGAAAGAAAAAAGAAAATAATTGACAATAGTAAGGAGATGAATTTTCAGTTCTATTGAGTTTACTAGCATTTGAGGCATCTGGCTATTGTCTAACAAATTGTTTCTTCTAGAGTTTAAGAACAATTGCTCTATAATTGAAATAATGAAGATTAAGAAGCTAATTAATAATTTATATTTTTGGAAATAGAAACACTTTATTTTTGTGCTTAACAGGTAAATGTACGTAATGGAATGACTCTTCATGACTGTCTTATGAAAGCACTCAAAGTTAGAGGTCTGCAGCCAGAATGCTGTGCTGTTTTTCGATTGCTTAATGAACACAAAGGGTAAGAATTGGAATTAAGTTGAATATAAATAATTTCTTCCCATGAGATTATTTAAGATAATATTTAGTATATTTTATTTCATATAGGAGCTGCAGATTCTTCTCGTAAGATAGGACCTTTTTTTTGTTTTACACAAATCAGCTATGATTCTTGCTTTAGATTGGGGTGTTAAACTCAAATTCATTGAGGGCCGCATCAGGGTTGTGTTTGACTTTGGGGTGGGGGGTGTAGCCAGGATGGGCGTGGCTAGCTCGACATCTGTTTTCAGCTGCGACGGCCTCCTGCAGCTCTCTGCCAGTGAAAATGCGCCCCCCCTGAACTCCATTTTCGCTGGCAGAGGGCTGCAGGAGTTCATCGCAGTTGAAAACAGAGCTCAGGAGGGCCACGTGTGCTCCTCCCGAGCTCCATTTTTTGCTGGCAGAGGCACTGTGGGCCAGTCCTTCACTTTTTCCAGGGCAGCCTAAGCAGGCTGGATTCGGCCTGCAGGCCTTGAATTTGACACTCCTGTTTTAGATATTCCTCTACTTTTTATAGGACGAGATCAAATAATTCTATACCAAGCTGCTGGGGAGGATAACTTCAGTCTTTCTCAGGCTTATACTGAAGGCCACATTAAACCCAAATCATGGATGATGTCAATTTCCTTTCTTCTCCTGAATGTGTAAATTCCAGATAACTTCAGGTTCACGTGGTTATATAGATGCTGCAGCACCATGTTTAACAAAGTTAGTGATGATGCCAAAATAACAACAGATACAATGACATCCACACAGAAGTGTAAAATTATGTGCTTGTGTACTATACTGATGGCTAACCTAATTACAAAATGATGGTATTTGTATGATGATGTTTCGTATGTTTTATCATGTGCCACCCTTGGCTTCCACGAACAAGTATAATACCAAGTCTTATTGCTTGCAATTTTTGAATACTTCAGCCCAGAAAGTAAAATACATTATCATGTGTATCTTAAGGTAGTTCTGTTTCTAACTAACATTTATCTGAAATAAATGAGGTTTCCAAATAATTTCCCTCTCCCCCTATAATTCTAACATCTTTGGAAAGTGAATACTTGCAGATATGTAAGTGATTTGATTTGTTTTTACAGTAAAAAGCCGATTAGATTGGAGTACAGATGCTGCATCCTTGATTGGAGAAGAATTACAAGTTGACTTCCTTGATCATGTTCCACTCACAACACATAACTTCGTATGTTGATCTTTTGTATGTATAGAAGCACTGGAAATCTTTATGGAAAGCAGTGCTGCTAGATTTTTATACAGACTATCCTTTATTTTGTCTTGTTATAAAATAAACATGTAAATCAGAAAGCTGTACTATAGTTGAGTTTTCTGGTCTTTCCAATAATGATATAAAATGAACAGTTTTGTTCACTAGTCTTGTAGTATATTGTCTTTTTCTTTTCTGCAGTTTTTTTTCCTGCTTGCATTGGACATTTTTTCCCTTGCAAGATTAAGAATTAACAAGTGCAGTTTAAAACCTCTCCTTTTAAAATGTCCATTGAGATGGTCAAAGTGTAGTTGTAATTGGATTTTATACCTAAAGTAGTCAGGGGTGAACTACAGTGTTCTTCCTTTAATCTGGGTATCAATGCCACAAACTAATTTTCTTAACCGTTTAGTGGTTTTTCCATTCTTTATGCTCCTCTGTAGTTCTTAGCAGCAAATTTGTGAATGGGTTCTCCTGGTATATATATATATATATATAGGTTTGTCCGTGTAGGTTGACCTTGGCATTTGGAATTCATCCGTCATCTTCAGGCTGGTGTCTTCAGCTTCGTGGCTGTTTTCAGCCACAATCACACACTTCTCCCAGGAGAACGAAGCTGAAGGCACCAGCCTGAAGATGACGGATGAGATTTCGTCGAAACATTGCCAAGGTATTCTCAACCTTACACGGACAAGACCAACACCAAGACCTACAT
The DNA here is from genome assembly GCA_009733165.1 of Naja naja. NCBI lineage: Eukaryota > Metazoa > Chordata > Lepidosauria > Squamata > Elapidae > Naja > Naja naja. Next base: position 74,522,709 of record CM019149.1, read on the forward strand.
ACCTTTACCCGTGAAAATCTACGAAAACATATATATATATATATATATATATACATACCTAAATATATAGTAGTCAAAGATATTCTGACCTTCCATTTCTTGCATGAAGAAAGAGGCAGAAAATACTCTTAATTTATGTTACGATCCTGTAGGCACCTGTATCTTTGCTATGCTTAATGCTTCTTCCAATCTTGGCCTAATAATTGTAATAGAACATTCTCACTAATCAAGTACAGGAATTACAAAATGAAAGTATGGAGGGAGCAGAGGACAAGCTCTTTTTTGCTGAAACTTCTGAAAATTGGTGAGAAAGCTGTAAAGAAAGACTCTAAACTTTGCTGAATATGCAGTCCTCTGTATGAAATGTGTAGTTCTCCATATATAAAAGCCCTTGTCATCAGTGTACAAAGATTGGAACACACAATTTCAAGATCCTGTTGTTTTTTTCAATTAGTAATGCATGCTAATACATTGGGCTAGGATATATAAAGATACTAAAAGTATTTTTTTTAATAATCCATCTGTAAATTTAGCATGTGTTAACCTTCCTAAAATTTATGTCCCTTGGATATGTTGAACTTCAAAGAATCTTTGAAATTGATATGGTACATAGTGTGAAGAAAAGATAACTGTGAGCAAATACAATAGGTACTTCTTTTTTGGGGGGGAGGAATTAAAGGAAAATTTGAGAATTTCTTCTCTGTATGATATCATACATTCAAACAGAGAGAAACCTGTTTGAGCATGTATTTGTTTCTGTGTGCTTATTAAAATTTGATCATGATGCTAGAATTTGCTGAATGCTATAAAAGCTCAATGCCCATGAAAATATACTGAAACAATTTGAAAATACAAACTAAAGTTAGTTTTTGAAAACATATTTATTGAAAGATGCTTGCTGTTTATAATTCGCAACATAAGTGACAAACAATTACAATTGTTTTCCAGGCACGGAAAACATTTCTGAAGCTTGCATACTGTGACATCTGTCAGAAGTTTTTACTAAATGGATTCCGATGTCAAACCTGTGGTTACAAATTCCATGAGCACTGCAGCACAAAAGTTCCAACTATGTGTGTGGACTGGAGCAATATCCGGCAACTCTTGTAAGGACTTTTGAGGATCCAGTATAGAAGTAATTCTACTTGTTGAAATAATGCAGAGCCCTGATTCCTTTAAAAAAATGATTGAAGAATTGTCTGTTTGATGATTCTTTCCTAAACTATGTAAAAGTTGCAGGGGAATGTTCTGAAAGTTTGAACTACTTTTGTTTGCTATTATCATTTCATTTGCCTAGTTCCTATCTAATGCCTCCATCTGTGATGTGATTTGCGCTAACAGTGTACATATTATTTTAATCATGCACTCTAGCTACATCTTTTGTACTTTTTATTTGTCCTTAGTACACCTAGCAGGAGTTAGGCTTTGGTCTGTGTTTGTTGCCAGTGCAGTTTCCTTAAAGTGCTCAGGTGTTTGTTTTTCTTTTCTTTTTAATTCTGGTGCTTGTTTCAACAGGTAATGTCAGGAATGGGGAAAAGTATTTGTAAAATTAGCTGCCCCTCCTGTTTGTTTAGAACCTTTGTCATTTCACTCACTGCTGCAAAATTTATAGTGGGGTTGTGTTGCTCAAAGATGCAAAGCAAAGTACTTGTATAGAATCTAAATGTACTAACATTGTAGTAAAGATCTCTGCTAAAGCTAATATGATTCTTTTGACAGAATGACCCTAACTTACACATTTCTGCAAAGAATCTGCAAAAGCATTTAAAATCAAAATGTCATGCTTTGAGTTCAGAATGGCTGTTCTGCATTCATTATGTGTTGTTTCAATCATTTTGATATTTGGAACTAGAAATGAATGTTTATATCAATATTTTCATTCCCACAGCCCAAAATACTATCAGGGAAGCTATAAAACCTCAGCATCTCAGAATAATATCCTATTATGATTATGGGATGAAAATACATAGGTTTAAGGGATTCAATTGAAAAAAGAGATTTCAATAATAGATGGAACATGAACTATCAGATGAACATGCTGGATTGAGAAAAAGCAGGGGCATGATCCAGGATTATATTGTTAAGATCTGATGGATAATTAAAAAAAGGCAAGAGAATTCCAAAAAAGATGCTTATATTTGTTAATTATACAAAGGTTTTTGACTGTGAAAATTGAAACTAATTATAAGTAGCCCTTAAAAACATGGGTGTACCTGTCCAACTCATTTATCTTTTCAAGTATTTTTATGACGACCAAGAAACTATGGTACAAGCAAAATATGGAGTAAAATAGAGCTGTTTGCTTCTTCAAAGAAAGATGAAAGAAATGTAAATCAAATGTTAAAGTGCAGAGATGTCAAATTGGCCACAAAGGTCCATACAAAGGTACCAACCAAGGCCTTGACTTTCCCAGTGGTAAAACACTACCCTGAAAGCTGAACCACCAGAAAGATGGAACAATGAAATATTTCTCTACTATAGTTGCTGGAGAAAATGGTTTAGATTACCTTGGATTACAAGACACACAAATCATTCGGTGCCAGATGAATTAAAACTATATTATTCACTAAGAAGACTAATAATGAAGCTAAAGTTTAAGTACTTTGGGCACAAAATGAGAAAGTTGTTGGAGGAGACCCTGAAGCCTAGGGGAAAAAAGACAATTTGGAGGAAAGGTGTCAGGTGGATAGATACTATCACTGATGACGTACAGAGGAGCTCAAGAGAACTCAAAGAAACAGTTATTGACAGATAATCATGGTGAAATGATAGCACCAAATTGGAAATGAGTAACTGAAAAATGGCAAAAGGGGCACACAAATGATTTTGGATTCAAACAACTTTGAGGCTTTCCCATTCTGAGTCTAAAATAGTTACTTGGAAACATGCTATTCTCCATTGAGCTGCTCCAAGCATCCAGAGAGCGGGAGGTGCTTAGTCGCTCTGCTCGGATAGGCTGGGCTTAACTGAAAGACGTTCTTACTCCTCCTCCGCTCCTCTCCAAAGTCCCCCAGTTTTAACTCAGCCCTCGGTTCGATAGGCAGCTTTCCTTGGTCGGAGCAGGAAAAACTTCAGGTGATTCGTTTAATTCAGGTTAAAAACTTCAGGTGATTCAGGGTGCCGTTGGCCAGACAGTGTCGCCTGGTGACCCCCAGGGGGAGAGCCTTCTCTGTGGGTGCACCCACCTTGTGGAATCAGTTGCCCTTGAAGCTGCAGATGGCCCCTGACCTTCGATTCTTCTGTCGCGGCCTGAAGACATGGCTTTTCCAACAGGCTGACCTGGACTGAAGGGGGGGTTATTGTTTTATTATAATATGGCTGTTTGCCGTTTTTAATTAGAATTTTAGGATTTTGATTTAATAGTTTTTTAAAATTTTGAATTTTGAATTGTTTTTATGATTGTGAGCTGCCCTGAGTCCTTCGGGAGAGAGGGCGGCATATAAATCCCAACAATCAATACATACATACATACATACATACATACATACATACATACATACCCTGATCAGCTTTCTTCCAAATTAGATTCTAAATTTCCTTTTCAGCAGACTGACTGCAATTGGAGTCAGCAGTCGGCTAAATCGTTCGCCTTTTAGCGTTCCAGCCCATACAAAAAGAGGCTTGGAATCCCTTTCAAACCGGTGCTCGCTTCAGCAGCACTTATACTACAATTGGAATGAAACAGAGAAGATTAGCATGGCCCCTGCGCAAGGATGAAATGCAAATTCGTGAAGCGTTCCATATTCTTTTCCAGAGCCTCGTGCCTTCCTTCTTTGCCATTGCCTTCCCCAACTTTGTACTGAGCATTTAGCAGCGCGCTCGGTTCTCAATCCTCCCCACGGAAAACGCAGGGGTAGGGGCGTTGGAGTCCTTATTCCCCTATCTGCCGCTCACGTTAAGTGTTGAGCGGTGCAGGCATTGCTGTGCATGGCGGCAAGGAGGACATTGGCGCCATTTTAAGTTGGGGACTGTCTGCCATTTCAGGCGCACATCCCCAGGACATAGGGCATTTTCCATGTGGCTTCGTGGAGCCCTTACTGGGACTTTCCCAGCCTACTGTGGAGAGGTTTTTTAATGTTCCCCTTCGCTCTGTAGATACAGAGGGCAGGGGCAATATTCATTCTGCTCCCTTTAACTCCGCTTTGGGAGATTACTTCTGTACTATTTGTTGGCAACCCACACAGTTAATCAAATATATATTAAATAAATATGCACAGCAGCATTATCATCATCAGCCAGTACCCAGGCCTGAAGCCTGTCAGAACAGTTGCTCAGAGCCTATAAATTGAACTGTTTGCCCAATCTGATGTTCTCAAATTTGATCTTTGAGGCTTTAATTCTTCTGTTCAACCATATTACATATATTTAAACAGAACTATAAGTGTGTATCCTTATACACATAGTATATTTAATAATTATTGTTATTTGAGAAGTCTTACAGCTCAAATAACTTAATAATAATAACAATAACAATAACAATAATAGTAATCTCCCAAAGCGGAGTTAATAGTAATAGTAATAATAATATTAATCTAAGAGCCTCAATTCCAAAAGGGGAGTGAACACAAATTGGGTTCCCTGTCCAGGTGGTGGTACAGGAGCCCGGACGCGCCAACCGTCTTCACATATACTCAGTATATATATTGATATATATCTAAATATACAATTCATACCTATATCTAAATTTATATAGTTTCTCAGATTTCTGAGTTACTTTAACAACGGGCAATGGCAAGTAGAGGTGGAGCTAAGGCATGGACCCAAGACAAATCCAACAGAGCTAAGGGTCCTTCAAAGGCTGCATTAAAAGATGCAACCAGACGCCAAAAGGTGCTGGAAAATCAAATTCAAAAGAACATCAGGGAGCCTGAGAAAGTTTCCCAGAACCCTGCCCCAGCCCTGCAACATCAGCCCCTCTACATCTCTGGACCTCTCCATGCCACCTCGACCAATCGCCTCAGTAACATCGAGTGCACAGGTATCCAAAAGGGCCCCTGAAGCTACTTCCACTCCTATGGCGGCAGGCCTACGCCAGGAAGTGTTGCTTCCAGAGGAGATCCCAGAAACTGAAGGCATGGATGGAGTTGGCTATTTGCAGGGGCATTGCAGTGGGTGTGCAACAATCCCTCTTAGCCAGACAACTTCCAATCTTGGATTGTGACCCTCACTCAGTGAGATCTTTAGGAAGAATTGATCTGCATTACCTCAGGTACCTCCCCAAAGGGGAGTTTTCTATAATTTCACATGTACATTTGCGAGGTGTTCAGGAGGAGGGAAAAGGAGAGGATCAACTGGAACAAGTAGACACAGTTTCCGTCCAGGATAGTGAAGACCTCCTAGAGGCAGAACCCCTAGAGAGAGGCATGTCTGATGACAGGACATCAAGCCCGAACAACCTACCTTTATGGGTTTTTTTGTCCACAATTATTCAAATCTCTCCTGCTTAAGACCAAAACCACACCTCGCATTGATAAGTCTCCCTGTGTCCAGCAAACAGCGGCTCCAGATGAGTCAGAGGATTTAATTTTCTCACACCCCATAAATGAGGTCGATATTATTCTGGTCCCTTGAATGTTTTCAGAACTGATCCAAAAACAATGGACCTCAGCAGCAACATACCCAGCACCACTAATTTCGATAAAAAATTCTTTAATTTAGCTTCGGACTTCTGTGATTCCTTGAATGCCCCTGAAGTAGATGAGCCAGTTGTCGCTTTAGCATTGTCCTCTACTATTCCCACAGAGACGGAGGACACCCTTAAATCAGAGGAGAACAGGCTGAGATCGCTCTCTGAAAGGCACATCAATCGGACATGTGGGCCATAAAGGCGGCTACAGCAGCATCATTTTTCACTAGGGCCTCCCTCAGGTGGCTCCGCCACTTGAGAGTCACCTTACCAAATTCAAATGACAGAGCTCACCAGGACATCACTAACTTGATAGCCGCAGAGTTTCGGCAGATGCCACATTTAATTCAGAAAAATTTTCAGCTCAGGCCATGGCATCTCAGGTCACAGCCCGCAGATTATTATGGCTTCCACATTGGCAAGCCAACATAAAGCACAAATGAAAACTAGCTTCTTCTCCAATTTCGGCAAATAAATTATTTGGCGCTGCCCTGGACCCTCTTATTAATGAAACCAGGAGTAAGTAAAGGATTCTTCCCTCCCTTTTCCGTCGCTCAGAGAATAGAACCCTGCAGCCCTTCGGAGGGGCTTCTTTCGACCCTATTATCAGAGTCCCTTCTCCCCCAGATTCCAGAGGGGATCGGGCTATAGGGGCACCTAGCAGTCCGATACAACGGACTTCTCCAACAGGAATCGCAGGGGTGGACAAGGGAGGAGACCCATTAGAGAAATGGCAAACAGAGGTTTCCACCGATCCAGATAAAGATAGGGATCTTGCTCCCATTGGGAGACGCTTACCACTCTTTGCAGACCGCTGGGAGTCTTCCACGACAGACTCCTGGGTTCGCAACACCATCAGATTTGGCCTGGCTCTGGAGTTCCACTCCACACCTCCGAACCATTTTATGCAATGCCCTATATCCAGGGACCCTGTTAAAAGGGAGCTGAGGGAGACAGCGATTAAGCACTTATTGGAGATTAAGGTCATCCAACCAGTACACCGGGATCAACAGGGCCAAGGATTCTACTCACTACTTTTTGTAGTTCCTAAGAGTTCGGAGGGGTGGAGGGCGATTCTAGTTTTAAAATGACTCCATCGCACGTTAGTCTACTGCAAATTAAAATGTGTACACTGCAGTCTATTTTGCTGAGCATAAGGAAGGGTGACCATTTAACATCCATTGATTTGACAGAGGCATACTTACACATACCAATCAGGCCTGCACACACCACATTTCTCAGGTTCTGCTATAACAATCAACATTTCGAATACATTGCCCTACCCTTTGAACTTTCATCGGCCCCAAGGAAGTTTACTAAGATCCTGCCACCCACCTTAGGAACATTCCTGTGAGACTCCAGTGCTACCTGGATGATATTTTGATCTTATCTCACTCATCCAGACAGGCAAAATTGGAAACCAAATTACATTGCGAACCCTTCAGCAACATGGTTTTTCCATTAACTTGGCAGGGAGTCATTGGTCTCCCTTAACCCGTTTATCTCATCTAGGGGCGGCAATAGACATCCTCGAAGGGAAAGAGTTCCTATTCCCTGAGAGACAGGAGAGCATTACAAATTTAGGGCAATATATTTGCTCCTTAAAGAAAGCTCCTCTAGCCCACTGAAAGAGCCCGCAGACTCACTGGAGGTGGGGCACATTTCCAGTCCCTCTCGACTCAAGGGCGCTGGTCGACAGAAGAACAGCTGAACAGCATCAATGGGTTAGAGCTCAGGGCAGTTCATTTGACTGTGCGCAGTTTCCTTCCACATATCCGAATGAGAAATATCCTCATACTTACAGACAACGTCACTACGAAAACGCATATCAACAGGCAAGGGGGAATGCAATCGACACACCTTATGAGGGAAGCAGAGAGGCTATGCCTCTGGGGGGGAAAAGAACTTGCGGTCCATAAAAGCGGAACATATTTCCGGTCTAGCCAACACACAGGCGGACTGGCTAAGCAGGGCCACAGTAGACCAGTTAGAGTGATATCTGCACCTGGAGTTGTTTAAGGAGGTGGTGCAGAGATTCGGCCTGCCAATTATGGAACTGTTCGCTTCCCCCCTGAACTCACAACTTCCGAGATTCATTTCCCGTCTCAAGGGGCAGAGAACATCAGTGCCCTCTGCTGCCGGTGGCCCCGCGGCCTATTGTATGCCTTTCCCCCCTTCCACTAATACCCAGGGTAGTCCAGAAGGTTCTAGACAAGAAAGCGGAGTTAATATTGGTGGCACCGTTCTGGCCCTGGAGGCCGTGGTTTGCAGACCTCTAGAGCAGGGGTGGCGAACAAGTTTGACACAAAGAGCCACAATTTCAAACTGTGCGAGTCAGAGAGCCACACCACGCTCGCTGGCTCGTGCAGTTGTTTCCGAGGGATGGGAGACGGGATGACCAGGGGTAGCTCTGCCGGAAATCTCTCCTCAGAGATCCCTCCTCAGAAGCAGCATAACAAAATCCAAACTTGGCAAAGAGCCACAGTATACAAAATAATATAATATAATAATAATATAATAATAATATAGGAGGCAAAGAGCCACATTCATTTTGGCCAGAAGCGCATGCGGCTCGAGAGCCGCGTGTTCGCCACCCCTGCTCTAGAGCCTCTCCACAGAAGAACTGTGGAAAAGTCCATTACACAGGATTTGGCTTACCCAGGGACCGATTCAGCATCCAGACCCACAGTGGCTAGACCTAGCTGTCTGGAGGTTGAGAGGAGACATCTAAAGAAGAACCCTCTTCTAGGGTCATCAAAACCATCCAAGCAGCTCGTCGTCCATCAACGAGCTGCATATGAAGTCACCTGGAAGTCTTTCTATACATGGTGTTCCAAATCCAATGTCGACCCCTTTTTTCTATCAGTAGCACAAGTCTTGGAGTTTCTCCAAGATGGTCTCGACAGGGGCCTCTCACCGAATTCTTTAAGGCGACAGGTAGCGGCTAGTGGTGCATCAGTGGTGCATTGGCAACACCTAACATCTATATCGTACCATCCACGAATCAGGCCTTTCTTAAGGGTGCTACTAATTGATGTCCACCAGTAATCCATCGTTACCCGATGAGGGATCTTACCAGGTGCTTTAAGCACTCACCAACGGTCCTTTTGAACCACTGAGATCTACCGGCCTCCAATTTCTAACATACAAGGTAATTTTTCTTGTAGCTGTTACATCTGCACGACGTATCTCAGAAGTAGCACCTCTTTCGGTCTGAAAGGACTGCTGTATGTTCCATGCAGACAGTATGGTTCTGCGTCCAGACCCTACGTTCACGCCAAAGGTCAATTCAGCTTTCCATAGGGCACAAGGACTGGTCCTCCCAAGTTTTTGTCCCTGGCCTTCTCACAGTGCACCGGCTGGATGTCCGCAGAGCCCTCCGTATTTACTTACATCGAACGGCTACATTCAGAAAAACTGAAGCACTCTTTATCCCCTTTCATCCAACCACTCAAGGGGCAGAAGGTTTCACCTTCCACTATAGGCAGATGGTTGAAGGCCACGATAGCCAAGGTGTACGAAACAAAATCAATACCTGTGCCCAGCGGCACCACGGCACATTCCACAAGGAGCGCGGCAACTTCAGGGGCCTGGGCCACACAAGTTTCTATAACTGAAATATGTAGAGCAGCAACATGGGCCTCTCCATCGCCTTTCATGAGGCATTACAAGATTGATATCTTTGCTTCTACTGAGGCCTCTTTTGGTAGGAGAGTGTTACAGAGCATACACTCGGACCAGGGGGGTACTCCAACCCAGATGGAATCCCTCCCGTAGGACAGGCCAAGCTTTGGTATGTCCCACTCTCTGGATGCTCAGAGCAGCTCAATGGAGAATGGGTGTTGGTACTTACCTGATACTCCTGTTCTCAGTGAGCTGTGACAAGCATCCAGCCCCACCCAAGTTCCATCTGGGTGGATCCTGTTCCGACCAACGATTATTCTATATAGAGATCTACTTTGGCATGAGGGCGAGGGGTTTCAAAACTTCATCTTCGCCAAAACTGGGGGATGTTGGAAAGGAGCGGAGGAGGAGTAAGAACATCCTTCAGTTAAGCCCAGCCTATCCGAGCAGAGAGACTAAGCACCTCCCACTCTCTGGATGCTCGTCGCAGCTCACCGAGAACGGGCGTATCAGGTAAGTACCAACGCCCATTTTGGGTTCAAAGGAGGGGTATTTTTCTTGGGTATAACCCTATTGCTCTGTTTTGTTTGAGGTTAAGTTTTCCCATTATTCCAGATACTGTTTTATTTCCAATTTCAGCATTCCAGTCATTTATAATGAATGTGGCATCTCTTTTTGGTTTTGTGTTGACAAAGTGCTGCAAGTTGTCATAAAATGCTTGCTTCCACTGTACCTGTGGTTAGAGCATAGATTTGGACCGTGCAATAGAAGATTTGATTGCATGGAGTCACATGCCAGTGAGTTTCAATGTGCTGATTCCCAGAATTCAGTGTCCAATCTTGTTGCTGTTGCTCTGATAACATCAAGTTTGCCTTGGTTCATGGTTGTAACATTCCACATACCAACGGCACACATATTTTGCAGCACTGAACTTTTTCTTTTGCCTCTGGCCACATCCTTTTGGCCTTTAATTTTGTCTGTATTACCTGTTCATAAGTATAATTTTAATTGTTTATAAAAACTGGGTCTCAAGATAAATGAGAAATAGAATAACAATCCTTATTCCCTTACCTAAGATATAATGCTGTGAAGAAAAAATGGAAAAAAAATTGTATCAGTAAAAGAATTGTACTTTGCTTAACCATGGTTTATAACAATACCTTCTAGTTATGGCATAGCATATTATGGGAATGCATTTTTAAACTTAAATACTGTGTCAATTGATCATGATTTTGCCTAAGATGATTTTTTTTTTGAAAAAAACACATTTGCCCTGATTGAAATGTTAAGATCTCTTGAATTCAGTAATTTTTTCTTTGGATGCTTTGATTTTAGATTATTTCCACATTCAAATGTTGGTGATAGTGGTATCTCAGCACCTCCTTTGATGACTCGGCGAATACGTGAATCTGTGTCTCGGATGCCCGTTAAGTAAGAGGTCCTTTAAGTTGTATTGTATTGTTACTGTTTTTCACAAGATAGCAGTATTATAAATTTCTGGGCAAAATTCAATGTGTGAATGAATTTTTTTTTGGAAAGAACACTTCATCTCAAATTGATTCATTTCTTCACTACCACTTCAAGCTGCCCAACAAAGTAGTTGTAGCTTTGCACAGTCATCATAAGTTAAGAAGTCATTCCTTTGCCTCTCAATCTAAAGCAATAAGTGCTTCCACTTCACTTTCCCTCACCCACCTAGCTCTGCCCCTTTGTGTGCCGAACTATCTGCCACATTGCACCACCCACTGCCATACCCATAACACTACTAGAGATGCCCTACTTTCCTGCCATCAGAGCCAGGACCTTTTTTGTGTCCTGGGAAAGAAGGCCCCAGCTAGTAGTGATGCACAGTGCATACCTGCCCAACCTCCCTAATGCACACCACTGCCCCTGCCCCCTGCCTGCCACTCATAGTTTTCACAACTGGCATGTGGAACATTGCTACAGTGCTCCTCCACATGCAGCCGGGATGAAGAACACAGGGGCAGGCAGGAAAAGATGATGGGGAAGCAACTGGGAAGGCAGTCATGAATAGATGGATGAATGTTAGGCGAGGGCTACCTGGAGTTGCTTTGTAAAGCACTCCATAGTGAGAATAATTCTACAATTTAGGGGCAGGGTCCTTATTCAAAGCCATTGTATAAAATTGGTTTTTCTAATCTGAATGTTTTGGGAATCTCTGGTGTTAAAAACCAAGGTGGATTAGGGAAACACATAGTTGTGATCATTTCCAAAAGTACTACTATGCCTGTGGAACTTATTCCCGATTTAACTTTCTAGGGGTTTCAGAAATATTTTTCTCAAACATTTCTCAGGCAAAAGCTGTTATTTTTAAGTAGGTTCTATAGGTCTCTAAGATTGTCATTTGAACGTTTGGAAATAATGCTTGCTTTAAGTTCTTCATATAAATAAAATTAAACACAGATTGTGAAATGTTTGTTTGCTTGAGATCCAAAAGATTTTAGATTTAATTTTTACTTACTGTACTAAAAAAGTAAAAAAAAATACTGATTTTCTTTTCCTAATGCAAATATCAAATAACAGAGTAGCATGTGGCCAATGTGGATTTTGGGAGCTATTATTAATATTGGTGAAGTTTCAAGTATGTGAATGTTAAAATGCATAGGAAGAGTTTTTGAAAAGATATCCAGAGACTTATTATGATGAGATATTCTTGCATAATACTGTTGTTCAAATTTTCATTCTGGGAAAACCATTTACCTTTTCTATAAAAAACATCCCCAGGTAGTAGCTACCAAATTAACAGTTTTAGAGACATGGCAATGTTAGAATGTAGAGTTCCTTGTTCTGATTGCATGAATGTGGTGGGTTTTTCTTCGTATTCATGTACATTGCATTGATCTGCCTTTTCCGGAACAGATAAATAGGTTATGTTCTCACATCTAGAAATGCTGAAACCAGCAAGGAAGTGCTTCTTAAATTATTGAGATGAACAAAGAGGGAACACGATTTTTCCTTGGAGTTCATGATATTCTTGATTTTTTTTCTTGAATTTTCATTGAATGAAGTTATAGGGGGGCGTTGAGAAATGAAATGTCATTGATTAGTTTAGTTCTACTTGATTTTGCACTATTGGGTTCTTTTCAGGTGTTTTTCTTATAAGGTTAAGTGTTTTGTTTAGTCACAACATACTCAAATTCTTTTTTATTGGTCCGTTTTGCATGCAAGTTTGGCTTTGAGAGGAATCTTACTCTAATTTTGAGGAGGGGAAAGAAGATAATTTTGAGAACTTCCCTTTCAGGAACTTTCATAGTCTATGGAAGGTCAGCTTGGCTAACTTCGTGAGGCGATTGCATCGGTTTTAAAATTCTTGCAGTTCTTAGTGTAACCTATGCTTAGCTACTACATTAACTCCCCCCCCCCCAAAAGTCTGTTCTATACTTCTTTCATCTTTAGCAGCTGGAAACTGTTTTTTACTACTCCTTCTGTTCTTTTCTTATTTCTCATTGCTTTGAACTAGAATAACAGCCTGAATGCTTCTCCCAGGTCCTGGTGCAGACGATTCTGTTTAAGGGGAAGAGTAGGTATTATCTGGATGCCTTTGCTTGGTTCATTTAACAAAATTGCTAAAACAGCTGACCAGATTAGAGTGAATTAACTGAAACTTCATATTGAAGTACTGGTGTGGCATGTTTGCTTGACCCTAATACAAAAACCAGGGCTGTTTTTTATTTAGTAGAATTTCAATGGCAGTATAGCACTATAGAATAAGATCCCATAGCTACTTATCCTGAACTTTTTCATTTCAATGTCATCCTCTTATATTTTTCAATTGCTGGTTAAATATGTATACAAAAATAGAGCCAGAAATAGTCATCTGTTTATTAAGGAATCAGTATAGGTTCTCACTGGTGAATGGGAGTCTGCATTCACAGTTCAGATTATATGAAGTAAGATTTCAGTATATATATTTTTTCTTTTAAAAGAGAACACACAATACATAATTGAAGTGAAAGTGATTCTCAAATTAGTAAGACTTGGTATAAAACTTGAAATTGGTATAATTTCAAAATGGCTGAAATACAGCCATTTATTTTTTAGCATTAGCAGTTTGGGACCTTGGCTCTATGTCTTGCTGAAAATAGAATTTATTTTTTTTAAACGTTGGAAAACAACCTGTGTTCTACATAAATCTACAAGAACGTGCAACAGTTGCTTTCAGTCTAACAGGGATCTAAGGCATCATTTAATGAACCTTGTGTGCACACATGCTATTTTCCCTTTGCACATGTGCAAGAACTGTTTCAGAGGTTCTGCTGATTATCTGGAACACAAGTTTTATGCCTTGCAAAAGTAGAATGAAAACAATAAATAAGCTGGTTTTACACGTAATTCTTAGGACCTGAAGTTGTTCCCAATTGTCTTTTTTATAACTGAATCTTTTCATAGATTATATAATTCTCACACAGGCTTCCATTCAATTTTTTCATAGCTTTATTAGAAAATTATTTGAACCTTCGTTATTTCTTTATTATGGATTGTATTCTCAAACCCACTTATCTTTCAAAAAAAATTCTGATTAGTTTGTAGCCAATTTACAGAACAAACAAGTTCAGCTTCTTCAAGCCTTTAAGCCATTTTTTTTGCCCATGTTTTGACCTTGGGTTTTTTGCCCATGTTTTGATCTTGGCATATTGGGGCATGTATATCTTTGTCAATTATGCAACTATTGATTTGGACGGTATTGGATGGAATCAGGAACAGTACAAATGTGTGTTTGATCACAGCTGTGCATGTTTACATAGACTAGCATGCGTAACATTAAGGAAGAGAAAGAGAAACCAGCTCAGCTGCAGCAGTGCTATGCTGGAGGGCATCTGAATTTTTTTTACAGATCCAGTTTGTTGCAATGTTTTCAGCAAGGTATCTGCTTTAGACACTAGGATAAAAACCATTTTATGCAAAAATAAATTTGAAATATTAAAAATGTCCTATGCATTTGTTCTTCTTTTCTCAGTTTGTTTATTTTGAATTGCTTGTAAGCAACTTATTAAAATAATCTCTAAGCAGTGCACAAACATGGGGATTTGATATTCCTGTACAAACTGCAAATAAATCACTTGGGCCTCATTTTGAATGCTAAGCATGTTATAATTGCTGAAAGTGCAGTTAGGGTTCCTTGTGCTTTGAATTGCCAATATCCTTTCTCACCATATGTCTTGGCTGATGTTTTGAAGTCTAAAATCAAAGCTGCTGAGTCAGGTTCTCTTACAGAGACATTGGCTACTGTTCTGTTTTTCACAAGAGTTATATTGAAAGAGTGACCTTATTTTTTTCCCTTTTGTTTCAGGATGCTATACGTAGTCACAGTGAATCTGGTGAGTGCGTTCACTAAAATATAGTAACTAGATAATCCTTAAAAGTGTGAAATGAAGCAATCCACAACTTTTTAATTTTCCTGCCAGAATGGACTACTTCAAATGTTCCAGATTTAGTCCTTTCCAAATGTATCATATTTTCCGGAGTATAAGACACACTTTTTCTACCCCCAAAAGTGGGTAGAAATGTCTATGCATCTTATACAGCGAATGTTGCCGAAGCCCCGTTCACCCGCCGGCCCGCACCCTTTAGCTTCTGTTTCCCAGCAAGTTGCCTCCTTGCAGCAAACAGCCTATTTCAGCTTCAGCACAGCCTGATTAACACAAGCAGCTGATTGTTGGTTGGATCAGCATTCCATTTTTGGCCTCCGCATGCCCCATTTTCTGCCCATTCTGATCCCTGCTGGTGGAATGGGCCAAAAACTGGGTGCATGGAGGCTGAAAATGGGGCGCGTGGAGGCTGAAAACTAGATGTGGAAGCCAAAAATGGGACACACAGAGGCAGCAATAGGCGATAGTGATCCCTGCAGCATGAAATAGCTGATCGTTGGGAGGCCGATCCAACCGACAATCAGCTGCTTGTGCTAATCAGGCTGTGCTGAAGCTGAAACAGGCTCTTTTCTGTTTGCTGCAAGGAGACAAATTGCTGGGAGGCAGAGGTAGATTTTTTTCTTGTTTTCCTTCCCAAAAGCTAGATCGTCTTATACTTGAGTATCTTATACTCTGAAAAATATGGTATATCTTGGGAAACAGGAAATGTTTCAAAATGTTCCTGAAACAGGCACTTTTGGAAATGCTCAAACTATCTAGAATACTTAGGTCAGGTAGAATATTCTAAAGAGAAACTGCTCTATTTTGCATTAAAGCGAGTAGTGTATACAGATAGTCCTTAGATAGCCCTTGCTTAATGACCCCAGTTGAGGCTGGCAGCTCCATCACTAAGTGACGTAGTAGTTAAGCAAGACATCACGTGACTGTGGCCAATTAACATCATTTTTCCCTGCAGTCATTAAGTGTCGGCTTCTCCATTAAGTCTGCTTGTCAGAAGCTGTCAGTGAAATGAACAAATGGTGATCAGATGATTGTGGGATGCTGTAGTGGACCATAAGTACGAGGATTGGTAGTAATTTTAAGCACCATCACAACATTGAATGGGTTGCTAACAGGACAGCCTTTAAGTGAGGATTACCTGTATAAATAGGAAGAGCTAAAATGTCACAGTCCAGTATAAGCTAGCATTAATATTGTCATGTGCTATTTAGTCTTTATATCTCCGCACCTTCCGCAAAAATTAAAGACCTGGTTGTTTGACCAACCCGGGCTGTGACCCTTCCTTGGGGAGGGATGGTTTTTTTTCTCAATGTATTTTATTGCTGTGTTTTATATTTGGGCTTGTTGGTTTAATGTCTTTTAAATATTTATTGTTCTGTGTTTTTAGTTGTGAGCTGCCCGAGTCTTCGAGATGGGGCGGCATACAAGTTCAAATATAAATAAATAATATGGCATATATGCAAGTTCTTGTCTACAATCTTTGCTTGTGGTTCTGTATTGTTAGAATCTTACTACTTTTTTTCTTTCAAATATTTGAAGATCACCACCAGCTATGTCGGAAGCCCCAACAATACAAGTCCAACAGGATGGTCACAGCCTAAAACACCAGTCCCAGCTCAAAGAGAGCGAGCTGCAGGAGCTAATCCAAGAAAAAAAAATAGTAAGTATTAAAATACAATTGTATGAAATTTAATAAGCATCCAAATTCTTCAATGCAGATTTGTCCAGAATGTACTAAATGTTTCCAGATTACCTAAGAAATTATCATATTTTCTATAAGACACTTTCTAAAATGGGTAGAAATGTCTATGCATCTTATACAGCGAATGTTGCAAGCCAGTTCACCCGCCGCCCCACCCTTTAGCCTCTGTTTCCCAGCAAGTTGCCTCCTTGCAGCAAACAGCCTATTTCAGCTTCAGCACAGCCTGATTAACACAAGCAGCTGATTGTTGGTTGGATCAGCATTCCATTTTGGCTCCCATGCCCATCTGATTCTGAATTGTGGTGCATGGGCCAAAACTGGGTGGAGGCTGAAAACTGATGGAAGCCAAAATGGGACACACAGAGGCAGCAATAGGCGATAGTGATCCCTGCAGCATGAAATAGCTGATCGTTGGGAGGCCGATCCAACCGACAATCAGCTGCTTGTGCTAATCAGGCTGTGCTGAAGCTGAAACAGGCTCTTTTCTGTTTGCTGCAAGGAGACAAATTGCTGGGAGGCAGAGGTAGATTTTTTTTTCTTGTTTTCCTTCCCAAAAGCTAGATGCGTCTTATACTTCGGAGTATCTTATACTCTGAAAAATATGGTATATCTTGGGAAACAGGAAATGTTTCAAAATGTTCCTGAAACAGGCACTTTTGGAAATGCTCAAACTATCTAGAATACTTAGGTCAGGTAGAATATTCTAAAGAGAAACTGCTCTATTTTGCATTAAAGCGAGTAGTGTATACAGATAGTCCTTAGATAGCCCTTGCTTAATGACCCCAGTTGAGGCTGGCAGCTCCATCACTAAGTGACGTAGTAGTTAAGCAAGACATCACGTGACTGTGGCCAATTAACATCATTTTTCCCTGCAGTCATTAAGTGTCGGCTTCTCCATTAAGTCTGCTTGTCAGAAGCTGTCAGTGAAATGAACAAATGGTGATCAGATGATTGTGGGATGCTGTAGTGGACCATAAGTACGAGGATTGGTAGTAATTTTAAGCACCATCACAACATTGAATGGGTTGCTAACAGGACAGCCTTTAAGTGAGGATTACCTGTATAAATAGGAAGAGCTAAAATGTCACAGTCCAGTATAAGCTAGCATTAATATTGTCATGTGCTATTTAGTCTTTATATCTCCGCACCTTCCGCCACGAATTAAAGACCTGGTTGTTTGACCAACCCGGGCTGTGACCCTTCCTTGGGGGGAGGGATGGTTTTTTAATGTATTTTATTGCTGTGTTTTATATTTGGGCTTGTTGGTTTAATGTCTTTTTAAATATTTATTGTTCTGTGTTTTTAGTTGTGAGCTGCCCCGAGTCTTCGGAGATGGGGCGGCATACAAGTTCAAATATAAATAAATAATATGGCATATATGCAAGTTCTTGTCTACAATCTTTGCTTGTGGTTCTGTATTGTTAGAATCTTACTACTTTTTTCTTTAAATATTTGAAGCATCACCACCAGCTATGTCGGGAAGCCCCAACAATACAAGTCCAACAGGATGGTCACAGCCTAAAACACCAGTCCCAGCTCAAAGAGAGCGAGCTGCAGGAGCTAATCCGCAAGAAAAAAAAATAGTAAGTATTAAAATACAATTGTATGAAATGAATATAATACAGACATCAAATATCTGCACATGCAGGTCTGATTTGTACATGCATGTAGCTAAATGTTTCTTACCTAACCTGAATATTATGTAAGTTTCTAAAAAAAATAATGAACTTGTCAAAATTGGTGTTTTCTCTTTACCCTTTTCTGATTGGAACTCTGCTTGCAAGCTTGCAGATAAAATCCCAAAGCTTTCAATAGATCTTCCCTCCGCATAACTGTTCAAAGAAAGAAGAGGTTGGGAAGAGGAAAGGCATTAGCATGCTTTAATCAAATTAAACAAAAACTCACAGGGCTTTTATAAAATAAAATGTTTCCTTATTTGTTCTTGAAGTATTCTCCCATACCATCTATATTGGAATTGTAATGGTAGTATGTGCTCCAGCTTCTTGAGGTAGGGCACAGGTGTCAAACATGTGGCGTCACGTTGCAGTCCTGAAATATCGCGACATTTCTTCCCTTCATGGAGCTGGAGTGGGCATGGCCTGCGCGTGACGCATCCGGCCCACTGGCTGCTAGTTTGACACCTCTGAGCTAGGGGAACTCATGCTAATTGACAACAATGAAGTGAGTGTTAGAAAAGAAGCAGAGGAACAGAAATGAAATTGCACTTACTTTTAGAAGAATGCAAGATGAGTTCTGTAACTTGTAACATTTTATCAGGAACAAAGTTAGCAGATGATCCATAGATTTCTGAGAAGAAAATTAACGATTTAATCCTCTTTTTTTTTTACAATATTTTGTATTCAGATTTTAAATGCACAATTCAACTTTACACACTGTACGGCCAATGCAGGTTGTGTGTTCAAGTATCATGAAACATATTTCATATATACTTTTAATAAAATCTTAAAACGTGGATTCCATGTCATGCTGTCTGTACTAGAAATACTTGCTTGTTTTGCAGAGACCACGTGGACAGAGGGATTCAAGCTATTATTGGGAAATAGAAGCAAGTGAAGTTATGCTCTCAACCAGAGTTGGATCAGGCTCATTTGGAACAGTTTATAAGGGAAAATGGCATGGTAGCTATTCAGTATTTTTTCATTATCTTTTGAACTATATAAAATAATAAAAAATACACTTTTGGCTCTCTATACTTTCATATATTTTTTATTCACAAGTAAGTACTAAGGATTGTAATAATGCTTCTGATGAGTGGAGTGGTATACCTAATAACAGATTTGTTATTGCTTCCAAAAGTATATAATAGGAATAATAGTACCATCTTTTTTCAAAGATAGGAATAGTGTATATAATGGAATCCATGTGCTATAACTGAGGTAATTTTAAGATACAATAGTATATCCAACTTCTTGTGTCTTTCAACTGTGTGGAAAGATACTGAATAAGAAAGACAGGAAAAAGTGACATCATCATAGGGTAGACTTTGGACTCTGCTGATGCTCTGAAAAGGAATGACAGTAAATAAATACGTGTACATTTATATTTCTTCTGGTCTTGGTGCCCATAGGATAGAGTGGTTATGTATACTTACTGAGGAGAATGCCAATTTGCTACAGAAAAACTGGGCTTGACAAAGATCAAATGTTTATATAAGATGCAAATAGTTCAGTTTTTCATTGCCTCAATTCTGCTTAGTGTGTCCATATCTAATAATCTGAGTGATACTTTTATCTCCTAATCAGCAATTTATACTGATTGAGGGAAAACCCAACATTTCATAACTGGAAAAGTTCCACTTAAGAATTCATTTAGGGTGCAGCACAGAACCAGGGCAGCATCAGATGAATACTGCAGACTAAATTGAATTGAATATGACAGGCTAAATAGGCTAAAGGGAGTTCACAATTCATGAGTCTTTTGGAAGATAAGACATGGTTTCTCAAGCACTTAACTAAGGTTAAAAACAAAGCTAACCTGATAGGGTTTTACATTTGTTTCTTTTTGCTTAAAAATTTATGGATAGAAAAACAAGGAAAGCTGGTTAGTTGTTTTTCCTAGGATCAAATTTTAATTACTTTTATGTCAGTAGTGCAGAGTATCGAGATCAATTGCATAATTCTCTTTGTTATCTCAACTTTCTTTTCCAAACCCATTGTAGATATACTATTCTAAAGGCAACAGGACCCAGATCCTTCCCAAAAGGAAAGATTACATCTTATTTGGCCAAAACAAAAATAGGCTAGATTTGATGATTAAGAACTACTTTGCTAACTTAAAAGTGTAGCAAAATGCTCTCCAGCGTTTAACTATATCAGATATATGCCATATATGATTTTTAATGAGTTATGCAGAGATCTAAGTTGTTTTCTCACTGTTTTTTATTTTCTTTTTGTATTTTAAAAAAGTTAAGTAAAAAGCAATAGGAAAAATAAAAGAAAGAAAAAGGGAGAAAGGAATAGAATAGATACATCTAAGTACAGTACATACATAGAAGTATAATCCCTTTCATTCATGCTGTTGTTGGACTTTATGTAAATTAATATTATTGCTGCTCTTACATAAACTTTATACTGACATGAGAGTTGAAGTGAGAGTTCAAAAGATGAGATTTAATATAAAAAATGAAGACTATTAAAAAACAAAAAAAAGTGTGTTTAGAAGCATTCAAGCCACTCCATTCTTTTGTTTTCCCCATCCCCCACTGACTGCTACTTAAGTATTTTTCTATTGTGCTTTAAACTACTGTGATTATTGCTTATTTCTCTTTGGTTCATTTAATTATTTAAGGCAATTTCTTTTCCTTCAGAGACCATATATTAAGTGACTAAATTCGAGTTTCTGTGTGATATGATGCATGTAAGGGAGCCATTTCTTCTTGAATTCAATTAGCTTCTGTTCAAAATATGCAGTCCAAATTTCCATTGCTGCATGTTCTCCAATCTTGACTTTCCAATTTTGTATTGTCAATACAAGATCCCTGTAGTTTTTCTGAATTTGTAGTTTGAATATTTAGCACTGATTTGTTTTATGGGAATTAGGACTTTTGCCTGGCTAAAAGACTGGAAGTGAGATTCTTCTTTGGGCAGACTTTCAAAAAGAGCTGTTAGATTCATGCCGCCAGGTTTGATGCTTACCGTCTTTAAGTAAGAGCATCCAAACTTTGCCGAATCCAGAGCAGAAAAGACCAGGAGAAAGTGGAATTACTGGTTTGGCCCAGCTTCATATTAAGAAGAAGCCTTAGCTATGCATTATACTTGCTAGAAGAGGCTTCCCTGCTCAAAGTGGCTAAGACAATTATTGACAATTTCCTTCATAAAAATTGTGCTTCAACACATCCTTTCCATTACTCGGATGAAGGGAAAGTATATACGCTATTGTTTGAACCTTTTAAGACTGGGACAGTTTCCAGGAATACAGCATTTGAAACAGTGGCTAGGATCCAAAGAGCTACTTAACAGCCCCCATGTGCTTAGGTATTCTGTATGAGACCTCCTACTGCTTCTTTTTAATTGAATAGACCCCTGGGCCATTATGAAACTTGTTCTGAGAATTTTCTATATTTTAACAGTGTTGGCTGGCAGCATTCAGGATGAGGGAGGGAAGGGGAGAAGGTTGCTGCTTCACCAACTGAAAGAACCTTTGGGTTATGTAACTGAATGGAGATCTTTGCACTCTGATCTGTATATTATTTTAGGCACAAGTGATGTTTGTCTCTGTTCAGATTCTTAAGAATAGTAAGCATACCTTCTGCAGAATACCTTCTGCTATTTGTGTTTTTTATGCAGTCATTTACTATATATAGCATTTGTCCTTTAACTTTTGATTGACAAGTGCTATCAGGTTGGTGTCGACTCTTAGTGGCCACATAGGTGGATTTTTTTAACCACATATTTTTTCCATGATGGCCACCATATTCTCAGAAGTTTTCAGAAGATGCCAAAGTTCAAAAGTGTCAATATTCTTACCAGCTTGCTTCTTCAAAGTTCAGTTTTTACTTCCATACAACAGGGAATGTTCTATGTCAGTGGTGCCCAACTTTTGCAGCTGGGTGGCCCGGCTGGGTGGGGTGGGAGAAGGGAACTGGGCCATGTGAGCAGTGAGCCATCATGCATGTTGGCGCGGCTCAACTTGCGTGAGCGGTGGGTCAGAGTGCACTCACAGGCACACACAGCTCAACTGCACGCACATGCAGACACAGCTTGACTGCATGTGTGCCAGCCCACAAGTTGAGCTGCACATGCATGCATGCAGCCCGCCTCTCCTGCTACATGGTTCCCAATAGGCCATGGCCTGCTAGTGGGCTGCAATCCAGGGGGTTGGGGACCCCTGTTCTATCACAGGGTATATCATTGCTTATCCTGTTCTAATTTTTGTAGGTATAGACACATCATAGCATCTAAATATCTTTTCCCAGGGCCTTCATTCCTGCTCTACAAGTGCTAATCTCTGCATTTTTCTTGATTGTTTGTTTCTTTATTGTTGATAGCGTCTGTCTTTTAGGATCAATTAACTGCAAGTTCAGTATTTTCATTCTTAATCCTAAGGCTGTTTATTGTGCCCATTATCATTAGTCTATTCTTTATGTTAATTTTAGTTCCAGGTTTTCACTCCTTGACCTTTATCATTAGAGCTTGCAAATCCTTTGTGTGTTTTGTTATCAGAATATGTCATTGACACAGTATAGGCTTATTGATGTTTTAAATGATCAACTTCCAATCCAGCTGTCTTTAATATATATTCAGCATATAGGTTGAATAAATAAGAGCAGAGTATACCTGGGTCTCACTCCTGTATAGTGATACAGACTCCTTCCAACCTGGAAGGAGTCTGTATCACTATATTCTGCCTGCACTGTGTTTTCCTGACCTGTATATAAGATTCTCATGTGGACAGTGAGATGTTCTGGAATTCCTATTTTTCTAAGCATATACCTTGATGTGATCAATACAAATGCCTTTCTATAATCAATTAGTTCTTTTTAAAAAAACTTAACAGGTTTTAAAATATTAATTAACAGAATAATATGTTTAATAATGTGCAAATATTTATTATATGAACTGTTTAGAATTTGAAGTGACCTGTTTTGAGGGCAAAATAACAGTTTATAATATGAAATGTACATCTTGGTCATATTTAGAGTTCAACACTATGTCTTGGAGTCAAAACAGGGATGAGTCAGAGAACTTGAATACATTTTAAGAAATAATCAAAACAGCTTATTCCATACAGGAATTGGATTGTTTCAAAATAAAAACGGAGCATTTTTCATTCAAAGCACTTTGCTTTTAGCCAAATTGGTATTGGGGGAAAATGCTTTTGTGCTTTTCAATATGAAAAGTTCATTTTATAGGTCTCTGTCAAGAAGTATACATTTTTATGAAACAGCCTGATGCAGTGGAATTAAACTTCTAGCTTTGTACTTTCCACTGTAACTGGCAGGTTATTTTCAAGTTCTCCCTTGTATAACTGCTGTTATTTATATATATATACATACATACATAAACATAAAAATTGTGCACTTGAGACTTTTCGATGATTGATTTTGGTGTTATGCTTATTACTTATTATTTTTGCAGGTGATGTAGCAGTAAAGATCCTAAAGGTTGTAGATCCAACCCCAGAACAATTTCAAGCCTTTAGAAATGAAGTAGCTGTATTAAGGTAAAATATTACTGGGATTTCAGTATAGTGAAACGTGCTGTTGGGGAGAATAAATAAAGTTGATTGATTGAATATGTTCTATCAAATCAATGTTGATCCTTCATGACAACATAAATAGATTAAAAAAGGGTTTTTAATCCAGGATTAAGAAAAAGAAAATTGTTAATGTAATAATTTCAATAAATATTTTAAGGGAAGCTAGCAGGTAGTTCTTCTTTATTTTAAGGACAAAAAATAAAGGCACTGAAATCATGCTTTGTTCAGATATCTGCAATGTGCTGTGATATACATGTGCAGTGACAACTTTGAGTTTAGACATAATATCACATTTATTCCAGATTTCTGGAATTTATGTTGAAAAAGAAAATGGAAAAAATTGCTGAATTTCATTGTTAGAAAACTTCCTGTTTCTTAAAATTATCCTGTCAGTGTTGTTGCATAGATTGTAGTGAAGTTTAAAATGCATTGCATTTACAGATCTAAGGAACTATCAATAAAAAAATAAATACATCAAACTGTGTGTGTGTGTGTGTATACATACATCATTTACACACACACACAGGTAATATATAAAAACATAAAATGTATTAACATAAAGCAATACTTGGACTTTTCAAACTTTTAAGTAATATTTACATTCCATCATAGCTAATATATAGATTCTAACTACCAAAGATCTCTTCTTAATCAGTTAATGTAAGTTGTCATCCTTAGTTCTGCCTAATTTGTGTTGTGATTGGAGAAATATATATGCCTTGAATATTTCTACAAATGTAAGCCAGTGGTAATGTTTTCTATCTGAACTCAAATTTTAATTGATGCCATTCCGAAGTCAAGGGACTGAGTTTGGCACCCATTATCGGACCAGAAATATGTGTCTTAAAATATTCAAAAATTAGATAGCTATGCCTCAAATGTTTTTAATCCACCGAGTATATAATTACCTTCCTTCATACAGGAAAACTAAAGATGGCAGCTATACTTCTTTCACCTTGTCTTTCAAATACTGAACTCCCCAGCATGGAAAACAGTTCTCAGATATTTCAGCCTCTTAAAATATTCCATAACTTTCCTGTCAATTTACCATATTGAGAGAGAATCTCTTTAAAAGACCATTTTTAAATGTATTGATTGGTGGTTAATAGTGAGGCAGTTAATTTTAATCCTCTCTTTGGTTGAGATACTGTAATGGCTGTATTATTTCTTGGCAACAGACCGTATTAAAGCCTGATCCCAAGCTGTATTTGTCCCGGGTGCTTATGAAGTGACAGATAATTGGCTTTGTGCCCAAAGCTCTGCTTTTCAAATGATCTGAATTTTGGTACTGGGAGGCATGAAAGATCAGGACCACACATGTAGTTCCAATTAAACTGATTCATTATTAATCATGCCTGTGTACAGAAATCTATTCAATATCTTGGCTTTAGATAAGGATTAGCAGAATTCAAGGGGGGTGGGTTGAACTTTGTTCATATGTGGCTATGTAGATTCTGTAGGCTAATGCCCTCTTTTGACTCAGCATGCAGGTCCTGCCACTCCTCCTATAGGTGCAGGAGTATTGTTAGTATAAGTAGTTTTGTGTTCTTAATCTGTGATTTTATGAAGATATTAAGTAGATGGGAAACAATATGAAATCCTGTGTGATATAAATGAAAAGCAATGAAATCAACTGCTAAGTACACCTATACAAATTAAGGGACCCTAGCAGGTAGGGGAACTACCATATACTAATGCATGCAGCCCAAGTAATTGAAAAGAATATTGTTTTGGAATTATAGCAAAATTAAGACTAAATGTCAATATTGAAGAATTAGTTTAGAAGTTCATCCATATCACACATTTGTTTTATATTGCATAATGCATGTGAAGCTGGACTTTTGGCATTTTTTATTGATGTTAAGAAGTTTTAAATTAAGGTGTTTAACATTTCAACTGAATATGCTTTCTTATTTGTCTCTGGCAGGAAAACTCGACATGTTAATATTCTACTATTTATGGGCTACATGACTAAAGATAATCTGGCCATTGTCACACAGTGGTGTGAAGGAAGTAGCCTATATAACCACCTACATGTTCAGGAGACCAAGTTTCCAATGTTACAGCGTATTGATATTGCAAGACAGACAGCACAAGGAATGGAGTAAGTAGGCTTAATGATAACAGACCCTGTTGCATTAAGAGGCTGTTGAAGTGTGGTTGATTGCTCAGTAGAACAAAAGTTATTATAGAGGAAATGTTATCTTAAGCTTTTGGCAAAGCCTTTTGTGATGATACGGGACCGTGTCGCTTAGTGATAGCAATCTAATAAAGGAGAATATTTGCAGCTCAGGGTTGAAATGAGAAGTCCTTGGTGCTCTCTGAACTTGGTTGTTTTCTTGCAGACATTTCATTATTTAAACTAGGTAACATCGTCAGGGCTAGTAATGATGTCACCTAGTTTGGGTAATGAGATGTCTGCAAGAAAAAACCCAAGCTCAGAGTGCACCAAGGACCACTCAGACAGCAGTCTCTGGTTGCCGTTAAGCCAAAGACTTACTTGCAACTTTCTGTCAGCTTCCAACAAGAAAAGGAAGCCAGCAAGAAATCACAACTCTAGGTAGCTCACAAGTGGCTGCTGTGGCATGGTGCAAGTGCAGTCAAGTGGGGGGTGGGTGGGGTTCTGCCAGGGTGGGAGAACACACAAGTGGCTGCTGCAGTGCCACACAAGTGAGATGGGTGGATGTTACGGAGTACGAGAACTCCAGGGTCTTAGTGTAACTGGGCTCCGGAGGAGAAAACGCATTTGGAATAGGAGTAAGTTATAAACAGTTCCCGAATGAGTGATCATTAACTGAGGGCTACCTGTATTTCTCTTTGTAGAGAAAGAAAATGATCCTGCATGGATAAAATTGTTTGTCTAAAACAGTTTGGGGAAGTTAATTCAGTTGCTTATTGTTGTTGAGATTTCTCAAATTTATCTCATTCTATTTATAGCTACTTGCATGCAAAGAATATAATACACAGAGACATGAAATCAAATAGTATCCTTTCTACTTGTGAGATTTCTAGTAGTCGGTTGATTAAGACAATAAAGAAGCTTAGTACTTCTAATTAAGGGTAATGATTTGGTGAGATCAAGATGACTGCTGTTGACAAAACAAATGAATCCTTCTGCATTCATTCAGTATTTTGGTACTAATTAGGGCTGAAAATTAGTATAAAAAGTCTCACAGAATGCAGCACTACATATAGTCCCTAATAGAAAAGTGCTTGTGTATAATTGTTAGACTTGTCCTGCTTGTGGACAAGTTCTTAATCAGTATTTTTTTTGAAATACAGTGCCCTTAGGACAACACTTCTCTGCAAAAAGAGATAACTTAATTACTCTAGAAGTTAAAACAATAAAATATTTATAAACACATATAATAAATAAGAAAGTGTTCATATCATAAATCCAATGATAAATCAGTTGAAAGTAGCAAATGCCAAACAGTCAATAAATATTACACAATGTATTACTTAGCCTTTCTCTCAAATCAAAATGACAGTATTAAGAAAGAAATGGTTGTTGGCCTATTTGTAAATTTTGAGTTTTGTAGGTGGGAAGAGGGGCAAACAATGATCTTTTTATTTAGCAAAACACAAACATAAATAGTAGTTATCTTTTTGAAAGGCGGATAATGAAGTATAGAAAGTATACATAAGTGGCACCTTCAGTTAATATTAACGTGACATATTCTGCATTTTATAAATACATTAATTGCCATAAATATTACAGTTAACAGTATGGACAGCCTAAACACATTGGCTGAACCTACTTGCAAGTGGGACAGTGCTTGGTAATTCAAATTATGGTCCAGATGTGTTCCTTAACAATTGTGAAGATATATTTCTTCATGAAGACCGAACAGTGAAAATAGGAGACTTTGGTTTGGCAACAGTCAAATCCAGATGGAGTGGTTCTCAACAGGTGGAACAGCCTACAGGATCTGTTCTCTGGATGGTAAGTATAAAGGGAAAAAATGATTAAATAATGCTCCCATTGCTCTGACATTAATGAGGATTTCTGCAACAAATTTGGGGGAAAAAATTAATTCCCAAAGTATAGTGTTCTCTATTCATTACAGCTGTTTTTCCTGGTTATGAAAGATCCAGCTTTCTGATGCTGCAGTGTTAATATGTTTGTGTTTATAGGGCCCATCAAACAAAGTAATAATTTTGCTTCAAGACTTGATTTGGAGTCAGGTCCAGACCTACCTAGCCTGCACTTATGCAGTTTCACACTTTCCACCCTTGCCTTCAGAATGCGAGGCATCTTTCACTATAGTAACCTACAGTATTTTTTTTCCAACCTTCCATTACATCCATGCAGAAGGTTGGTGCTGGGGAGAGATCTTTTATCCCAGTCTTTTGTATTCATCAAATGCTATAGCAACACCAGATATTTCTTAAATTCTTAATTAAGTCTTAATTTAATTTGCTTGTCACTGACAGATATAATAAAGGGAAAAAAGGGAAGATAAAGTAATTTACACCCAAACCATTCTCCTTAAGTTATGCTTCATGATTTTTTTTTAACCTAAGACCTTTAATTTCTTTTTAGCTTCTTCATTTTTCCACCCTTCAGCAATAGCCTTTTATTGTATACCTGCTTACCAAGCATTACATCCATTGCCTCTTTCCTCAAGCT
Organism: Naja naja; assembly: GCA_009733165.1. Classification (NCBI taxonomy): domain Eukaryota; kingdom Metazoa; phylum Chordata; class Lepidosauria; order Squamata; family Elapidae; genus Naja; species Naja naja. Next base: position 74,550,902 of record CM019149.1, read on the forward strand.
GAGTCAATTGGATTTACAGCATTGTATGGATCATTAACAAATTTCTTTGACCCTCTACTTCTTATTCCTTTTCCAAGCAGTGCATAACATTGCTTACCTTGAAAGGTAATAGTGAATGGGAATGCATGTATGGTCTTGGACCCAATTTAAATGCATTAGAACATTATTTTCAAAGTTTAACACTCTTCTAGTCCACAGTTATGATTGTCAGTGGTGGGGTATGTACAAAAAAGTATGGGCTTTGGGGTGGGTTGCTATAATTTGTTTTTGTTTTAATCATGTTATGTTTTGCAAAGGCACCGGAAGTAATTCGAATGCAAGATAGCAATCCATTCAGCTTTCAATCAGATGTGTATTCTTATGGAATAGTACTATACGAATTGATGACAGGAGAGTTACCCTATTCACATATTAACAATAGAGATCAGGTGAGAAATTATTATTTTTTATAGAATGCTTTATATTTTTTGATCAAGTCTTGTTTTTAAATTATATTAAAAGTAACAGAACAAAAACTATACACAGTTAACAGTTGTATTTGGATCATATCTATCTGATAAGTTAATGCATGCTTTCGCAATAATTTTGTAATGTTTCCCGTTTTACAGTGCCTCAAGTCAGTGTAATGCCATCATCTTTGTCCTAAGCTCTTTTTCTTTCGTGAGCCACTACAGGATTCATCTATTAAAAATAGAGAATTAGAATTCCCATACACTGAACTCATTGATGCTCATTGATGTTTTCACATTGTATATTCTAAGAATTTACTTTAGTTTTATTTGATCTTCCGATTGCTCTTTTGATCAGAGACTAGATGTACTTGTATACTCTTCTTTTCCCCTCTTTTTGTAATCTACTTTACCCAGAGATCATTAATAATTATGCTAGCTGGGAGAAGGGCCCAGAATTGTTTTAGAACATTGAGATATGATGGAATTAATTGTTTTTAAAAAATCTAACTAATCCAGTCTCTAAAGAGAATGATCAGAGCATGCTAGGTTTTAACATTTTCACTTGGCATAATACGACACTTTCCTCTAGTGAGCATAATAAATGGGTAGTCCTCCGCCCGAACGGAAGCAGGGAGACAGGGATTTCACTGGAAGTGTTCCCACTCATTCCAAATCCTTGGAAGAAATGCTGACAGTTCTTGGGGCACCAATTGGAAGATATGAAAGCCTGTTCTTGGCTGCTGATGAATAAATAGACTGAAAATGGTGCCACTACACAGGAGTAAAGTTGATACATTCCTGCCTTTTTCTTCAGGGATGAAAGGGAATTTATGTCTGGGGTCCCTCATGCCCTGTTTGGCAGTTGGACTCCGAGCCCTTCTGTCAACCTGGTCTAGTCTAAAACATCTGTCCTTTAGGGAAGTTTTAAGAAGCACATCATTTGTTGCTGAGCAAAGGTATCTGTCTTCCTTGAGAAGGCTTGGAAGTCTAGTCAAGGCTTGAAACTGCTAATCTTTGTACTTGTTGAATACAGCAATTCTTAGGCTCTTATTGATAAGGATTCCCTACTCTTTGATTAGCTTCTACACTCCATATTGTAAGGAGGAAATGAATGCTTCATCAAGGTCTATATTTCAGGAAAGTTATACCTCCATTTTCTAGTAACAGAACTGAATAGGTGCAACTCTGCATTACCACATCCTTCTAATTATTTTCTGCTTGACGTGAATAATATAGAATGTTTGTTATATTTTTCTCAAGATGACAACAGCTATAGTTTGCATTTCTATCAACTTTCATCCACGTTTTTATGCCATAACACATCTTAAAAAAATTAGATTTCCAGTCCTGCTATAGTCTGTTTCACTGATTCCTTTTTTCTTTTCCTAACCTGGCAAGTGACTCTGATGGAACTTAATTTAGTGCAGTAGTAATGGCTACTACTGGAAAACGCCAGGGGTTGGATGTATGCTTTTTGTATGAAAGGCTACTGTCCAGAGCTTAGCAGCTGCTTATTTACTCTAATTTTTTCATGAGAATTATGAAAAGTTGATGCACATTTGCACTTTTGTAAAGTTGATATACATTTACAAAAATGTATTTATTTGTAATTCGTAGATCATTTTCATGGTTGGTCGTGGTTATACATCGCCTGATCTCAGTAAACTATACAAAAACTGTCCAAAAGCTATGAAGAGGCTTGTAGCAGATTGTGTGAAAAAAGTGAGGGAAGAGAGACCTCTTTTTCCACAAGTGAGTATAGTTTTATGATACATTTGAATAAAACAAGATCAGAAAAAATAGCATATACATTCTGTGAATTGCAAGTTGAAAAATAAAAATTCTACTGTTACTGAACTCTTTGATTTGGAAATGATCATGTTATATTGAAATGAATGATGATGAGTATTTCAATTTTCAAAATATATGAAATTACCAGCTCATAAATTATTCCATTAACATCAGGTTTTATTTTGTGCATCTATAATGTTTCTAATGTATACATGCTGAATATAATATTCAAAATACAATCTATATAGATGTATTATTTCTGAAAAATAAAAATATTTCTCACTTCCTTTCCCCCTCATCTTCCAGATATTGTCTTCTATTGAACTGCTGCAACATTCTTTACCCAAAATTAACCGAAGTGCTTCAGAACCTTCTCTGCATCGTGCAACTCATACCCAGGACATAAATTCATGCACATTGACTTCAACAAAGTTACCTGTGTTCTAGGAGATCCATGTGCAGTCTTCACAGTTCTCCCCAATAACAGTTATTTTATAGCAGTTGTGTTTTGAAAGCATCAATCTACAGAATTGAACAGCCAGCGTGGGATTCACCTGGGTGCCAATTTTAAGAGTGAGCTGCTATGAATTTCTGCTGTTCAAAGCCTACAGGAACAAAACTCCATGTTGCCTTTTGCTACAGTTTATCTTATGGAAATAGTGCACAGACTGTCTAAAAAGAAGTTCTATTGCTATTTTTTATAGATGCACTTGAGCCTTATTTTTCCCCCATATGCAAAACAAAAAAAAGGACAAAGGAAAAAAAGAGTATTACTTTTCTGGTTTCAACTCTTGCATTCTGTTGAACAAACTGTTATTTTTTGTATAGCAACAGCATTTGAGAAAAGACAATGCAAATGGTGCTGTTTTTCTTATACCTTAAGAGCATTCTGGCTTGGAGAAATCATAACTAAAATGCCAATTTGTAAAGATGACTTAAGGGAAGGGGGAAATGTAAGTTCATGGAAGTGTCCCCGCCTGAGCATTTGTCATAATCACTTAATATTGGTGGTTAAAGTTTCATCACTACAAATAAATTTGCACATAGGAGGAAAAAATCATTTTAAGATGAGATGTAACTCGTACTCCTCCTCAGAAGCTGGCACAATCTTGCTACAATCTTCATAAGGTAACATTAGAAACTTATTGGGTACTTCAGACTTGTTTCTTGCAGCACCTGGAGGGTTCATTAAGACATGATAGTTTTGTGGGAGAAAAAAGAAATAAGTAACGTCAGTATATTTCTGCAAACAAGCGGCCATTAGACTGTTTGTGGGGGGGGAAACCCTTTTTTTCTGAGATGCACTACCGTATAAGGAAATTTGGCATATATAGGATTTTTCCTTGCTGATTTGGGTTTTAACTTGTTTTTATTGCTCCTGAGAGAAAGACATTTATTGTAAACCCAGGTTCTTCTGATTATCTTATTTTAATAAATAAATTAAATTTAAATTTGTCATTGATTTGTTTTTTCTGGCTGCTTTGCACACGGCAGGTTTGATCTCCCAACATGTGTATGCACGTGTTTAAGTATCCAATCAAATCCATAAATTCTACTTTATAAGGTACTTTTAAAGGAAGGGAACAAAAAATACTAAAAAGCAATTCTTTTTAAAATGCTATTTCATAAAAAAAAAACACCATTGTATTTACAGCTTTTCACTGCATTATCCCACAGATACTTGACATACTTTGCTGGGTTCAGACTTGCACTCAACCGAATTCCATGAATGTGGGAAGGAGGGAGGAGTGATCTGTTCAATTCTTCTGGAAGCTTCTGTGATTTTCTATGCAAAAAAACACCTTTCTTCTGATAGTCAGATATAACTGGGTTGACCCATTCTCATTCTCTCTCCATCTCTCTCTCTCTCCTCTCCCTCCTCCTCCCTCTCGTTAAATTGTTAGATTACCGAAGCAGAAGGTTGTCATCCAATATATATGTTAGTACTATATGTATTTTATATTAATTCCCTTTGAACAGCATTGTACAGTTACTGATCAGCTGTAGTTGCATTTCACAGATGTACAGTATTTGTTCTTTCTTGACAGATAATAGTGCTAAACTATTTAGGATATCTTACAGAAATATTTCCATTTCTCTTTATTTCAAATCTGCTAACTTTGTAGTAAATTATTGTAGAAATCGTTAAATTGCTGTTAAAGTATTTAAGTTTAGATTTATATTGTGGGGTTTTTTTTATGTCCGGCAAGTCACACATCTCTTGATTATGGCTTAGAAGTACTGTTACTGTAATTAAGATCTTCTATGGCCTTTTGTTCTTTATCTTAGTGTTTTTTACATTTTTCAAGGACACATAATATTTATCAGTCTCTCTGAATACTTACTATTTCTTGAAAAGAAAGGATATTGAAACATGTTTCAGTGATACTTTATTTTCTCTTACATTCAACATATCAATATAAGTCTTCATAGGGATATATATGTTTGCATATGATGGCCTAGCCAGATTAGTAGTAAGGATTATTCAATATTTACTGCTACTGTTTAAATGAAAGAGACTGATGTTGAGTATTGAGAAAAGTTGTAACAAAAGCATTTAGACTTATTTACCACGTCACAGTGCATTACAGCCCTCTCTAAGCAGTTTACAAAGTCAGCATATCACCCCCAACAATCTGGGTCCTCATTTTACCTACTTCAGAAGGATGGAAGCCTTGAGCCAGAGGTGGTATTCAGCAGGTTCTGACCACTTCTGGAGAACTGGTAGTGGAAATTTTGAGTAGTTTGGGGAACTGGCAAATACCACGTCTGACTGAAGATTTTACAGTATCCTTCCCCTGCCACGCCCACCAAGCCATCCCCACAGAACAGGTAGTAAAAAAATTTGAATCCCACCACTGCCTTGAGCCGATCAAAATCAAACTGCCCAACTGCTGGCGGTTGGCAGTCAGCAGAATTAGCCTGCAATAATGCATTCTAACCATTGCACCTCCTGCATATCATTTAACAATGGCCAGAAAGAAGCCTGGTATGTTATTGCTGGTGATTGTTTTTTAATTGCTGCAAAGAAATTAGAATTAAAGTTGGCAGACTAGGGCAAGGGGTGTCAAACTCACTTCGTCATGGCAACGTCATGTGCTGTATCAGAACTTTTTTTTCCCCCTTTGCTAAACCGGGCAAGGGCGTGGCCAGCACGTGACAGATCTGGCCTGTGGGCTGGGAGTTCAACAGACCTGGACTAGGAGGTTGGATGTGATATTGATTTTTCAGGCAGAGAATGCATAGGTGCTTGTATTGCATTATCGTGCCCGCAAGTCATAATGTTGCTGCAATTGTGCAAATATAAGGATTATTATGTTAGCCTGTGATGGTCAGCTGAACTCTGATGTGCACTTTACATTGTGAGTGTTTTCATATTAATATTGAGCTTCAGTGTACATTTAAAAATGCAAAAATCTGCTAAGCTGAGCTGGTTTGCCAGGCTTCAAATTACGCGGCCATTCCCTGCATGTTCTTTTTGTCATGTTACCACGTTATTTTAATTCAGTTCACAAGCACCAGCCATTTTTGTGACCAGTGGCACACTTCCATGCAAGTAAAACATTAGCAAAGAACAGTTTGGTTGCTTTTGTTAGATTTATGCCTAGAGACATATCAATATTTACATAAAAATTGGCTGACACTATTTTAAAAAATGCAACTTCAAAACATTAAGATTTCATAGGGGAAATTGCTGTTTGAAAGAAATATTGAAAAGATGAGTGCATTTTATATCCTTTAACCCAGTATTTCTTAACTATGGCAATTTCAAGGCCCAACTAGCATGCTGTACTGCTGTAATATTTTGAATGACAGACTCAAAATTAAATTAAAATTATTGCCCTCTGAAGCTCAATAAGTCAAACACACATCATTGATCAAAAGAACACTATTTTCCACTGTTAGGAAAGTAACCTGAACTCAAACTTATGTTCTATTTAAATAAAACTATTTACTACTAACCTGGCTATTTAAATACATGGTAAGTGGAAAAATTAATTTCTTTTCAAATGAATTAAATTTGATGCATGGTCTTCCATTTTGCCTAATTTGTCAATAAAGTAAAATAATTGGAATGATTATCTGTCAATGTATACCACAGGACAATGTAGTTTTTCATACATACAAGCAGCTTAGATTATTCCTTTGATCAACTGTGGATGCTGGGAGTTCTTGAAAAGGAATGTAATCAAGTTTCTCTATCTTGTGGATATTTCGAAGAATGATACACTATTTATTTATATAGGTATAAATAACAACCTTTGGCTCAGGTTTTAGATGGCATATAGGTATGACCAGGACCCACTTTTTTTTAGGTTTGAGTGATTTTAAACAGATGCCTTAAGTCCTCATGAGGTTTAAAGTGTGCTTTTTTTTACAAATCTGGCCAAAACAGAACAAAAATGAGCCTGAAGATATTGGTTCTTATTCTGTAAAAGGTATGCTGGCAAATCACATGTCATCTCTGGGCTGTATTTTTTTTTGCATTCTTTTTGCAATTCTTCAATAATATTTCAAATCCTAAATCTATAGTAAGAAAGCTGCACATGTTCAGTAGCATTTAAAGGACCACAAACCTGGAACAAGATTTAATAAATTATCTAATAATAAATTTACAGCAATAACAGATACAATCTTCAAAATAAGTGTCAAGCGTAGGATGGGTCAGAAAGTGACACAACTAACCATTGACAAAGAAGCAAATTAATTATTCAGTCTGCTTGGATATTTGTCTACAACCTCTAGTCCCCTACGAGTAGCCAATTTTAGATACCGAGTTTTAACAGGTGACTAATTATCAAAGATGCCACCAAGGACTTTTGTATGAGACTAAATATCTGGTTTAGGTACAGAAAATGGTGCTTTTTTGGAACTATACTGTTGGCGAATAGACTATGACTATATATATTATTTTCACCTGATACATAAGTGCCAAACCAGCTGATTGAATTAAATGCATTTTTAAATTAAACTACTACAGCAGGTGCTGACCACATGGTGTACATTCACATCTTTAGGCATTTATAAATTCTTGTAAATATAAACACACAGGCATTGATTTCAAGAACGAACTCATAATATACTCTCAAAACATACTCCTGATAGTATACACTACCTGCTCTATTAGACAAGCAAGCCAGACAAGATACTCTGCTTCTTTATAGTACTTAACACCACAAAGAGGGCCTATATGATTATTTCCCTACATACTTTCCCACTATCTACACAATCCCATTTGTGATGATTTAGAATGTGACTTCAGCAGCACTTGTGATTGTACTTTATAACATTGTGAGGTATTGAATAAATTGCCAGTAACAGACAGGAATGGCCTAAAAGGTTAATAGGTGTCTCAGCAACTTCAGACAATCTCAAAATTTAAGTAGTTAACCATGATGAATACTTTGATGGGAGACTACCTGGGAATTCTAGGGCTGTAAATGAGGAATTCCCTACCCTCCACCCCCGAAAACAACAGCAAATAGACTCTTATAATGCCTACCAAGTAAAGTACAAGTTTTCTGCAATTACTAGGAATATGGGCATTATTTTTAAAGATATATTAGCGTTCAGTTAATATCAAGCAGGATGGGACAATTACCAAGTGGCTCGTTCATTCTGACAGGGACTGCAATTTCCATATAAACAGCAGATTCAAAACCCAGAAAATTCTGTGTGCAAATTAGTATATGCAGGTCAAATAGTCTCTATTCCATTGTTCTACCACTCTCACCCACTAGTTGGATTGACCCAAGTCATGATTTTCTGTTACCTGCCATCCTCCTGTATAATATGGTATCATTGAGGGCTGTTTTTGAAAGTTGAACACTGCTATTAATTGCTTCCACTAATGGGGCTGGGATAAAAAAAATCTTAAAACAACTGGAGAGTTTTGCAATACTTTGGATGTCAAGGCAAATATACACAGCATCCAGAAAAAGACACAGCTGCTTTAAAGAGCTGTAGAAAGGGGCTCCATGAGCAAACATGCGCATCTTTTCGCCTCCAAATTTGAAATACAGCTTGATCCTACTTTTCAGGCAATGTTCAGATCGTGCTACTTTTTAAAAAGTTAAACTATATCATGTCACAGAGCGCCAGTATTTTAGCAATGCCTATTATGCCCATGAGAGCCAGTTTGGTGTAGTGGTTAAAGCATCAGGCTAGAAAGCAGGAACTTGTCTGTTATGCCTTAGGTATAAAACCAGCTGAGTGACCTTGAGCCAGTCACTTTCTCTCAGCCCTAGGAAGGAGGCAATGGCAAACCACTTCTGAAAACCCTTACCAAGAAACCTGCAGGAACTTGTTCAGTCTCCAAGAATCAGACACAATTAAATGGAAGGAAAAAATAACAATACCCATATAGGAATTTAACAGATTTTAGTTCAATATTTGAACATATTGGAACTAAAGCAATAATTTCTGAAAGTCCATCCCACTCCTACTTGGAGCTAACTAACAAAGGGATTCTCTACTTATAAGTAGAATCTTGGTTATTGCTTCCAATAAAATCATACAACTAACATGGATTATTTTGACTGTACTTTCATTCTTACATATCTCATTCCTACAAATAATCTTAAATGTGGCTACTTAAGTTGCATTAAAAAGGAAAAATGGGTACAACTTAAGCTAGGAGAACTGTAACATAGTTAGTGCGGCAAATGTTTAAATAACCATGTTGCTTATAAAATACATTTAAAAAAAGATCACTTATTTAAAAAAAATTGGCCATGTACAGTGTTACAAACCCTTAGAAGATAGCTTGTTGTTGTTTTTTGCTAACAACCCTGAAAAGAGTCTGATAATTTTAAATCACACTGATATATTTGACATGGATAATTAGATGTATTTTTCCGTTCTTTTATTAAGATATTGTAATATTAAAAGACAACCTCCAATTATTTGGAACTACCTCAAATCTTAATAGCAAGTTTTTTCAATAAAATGGGAGTAAATATTCATTTAAACTAAAAACACATTGCTGCTTCCTTCTAATAGAAAAGTTCTTCTCTTCATGATTACATCTATCACTTTTATTCCAAGCACTCATTTTATGATGTTTCAACACTTTTGCTTTACAGTGAACACATACTAGAATTTCACCAGGACCTCAGTCTCCATGGCACAATAATTCTAACATTGTGGTACAAAGTTACTGAAGAAACAGAAGGTTCAATATGGAATATGGACACGGGAGAGATCTTGTGGTATTCTAGGGAGCAGCAGCAGATTCAGCATCTGTGCCAGAAAGATGCATAAAAAGCTCTCCAATCTCAGATACATCATCATTGGCAACTGGCGGCGTCCTGTTTTCTCGGTCTTCAATAAAATCCCACAGACGAACAGAGTTGAGGAACTAAAACAGAAGGCATACGAGTTACTCACACATATCCCTTACTAATATATTTAAAGCACTGTTTGAACTAGAACTACAGGGTTTTTTTTTACACCCAGGGTAACATCCCAACACCTCACTGTGGATTGGTAAAAGCATAAGGAGGCTGAGGAATGAGGATGCAGGGAAGTGTGCAGAAAGAATGGAGAGGGCTGGCACCAGAGTGACTTGCAACCTTCCCTGCCAGTTTGCCCACTGATTTTGCTTGTGAGAAACCAGCAGGGTAGCCTGTCAAGAGCGATGACACCACTGTCACAATTGTAAGTGCAATCTGGCTGCCAAACACCCAAATTGCAATCTTATGATTGGGAACTGATGTGACAGCTGGAACTTTAAAGACTGGTAGTTAAGTACTATTCACTTTAGCATGGTCACAACTTGGAATGGTCACTGAACAAGTGGTGAGTGAGGACTACTGTATGTAATTTCCAAAGCTGTTGGAACTATAATTGCTAGACGAACAGCTCCATGTTATTCTTAAACACATTTTGAAATTACTGAGGTTAATTGGGTTCTAAAATGGAAACAAACAAGTGGAATGTCAAAGTAGGAACTAGGTTTATTATATCTGTGTTACATTTATTATTTAACACAGATAAAGTGTTCCTCCTATCCCAACTATTCAGGTGTTTTCAAAATAGCATGTGCTGTCTCAAATGAAGGAGATGATTAATGATCCCAGCAGAGACAGAATAGAGAGTGAGTTATGTATCTTCTTACCCGGACTGTCCCCTCAGAGCTGAGCTGCTTTCGTGGTTTCTCTGGCTCAGCTCGTCTTCCATCTGGGTAAGCATGGAGATACAAACATTTTCCCCCAAATGGGCAAGTCCCCTTTCCTTGTTCAAAATACTTGCAGGCTTTTCTCCTAGAATAAGAGGGTGAAGAATGCGTGTCAGGGTTACTCATGTGGAGACTGATGGCTCAATGTATTATTAAAAACTCAAGGAGTTTAGTGGCTCTAAAAAGAAAAATAAAGCCAATTTACAGAGAAAAGATTAATCCTAAAAGCAAGCTCAGTGCATATTTTGGGACAATTTTGAAATGTGACTTGTGATGACAAAAGTATAAAGAAAAGCAAACTCAGTATTTAAGTTCTTTGGCTGTATTTATATGCTGGAATAAACACCGATGCCTTTCCTTTTCTCTCTCAAATAATATTGGCAATAACCCATGTTGAACAATCTGTAAATGTACAATATTATAAAACCACTTCTCTGACTGCCACTGTCAAAATGAAACATACTCAGATATTGTTCTTTCACTACTCTAGTCATTCTATTATTTTCAGCCAGTTTCTCCAATTTATAAAGATAATTTTGAATGTTATCTATTGAGTAATATTAATTACATAATTAATATTAATATTAATTATGTAATTAATTTTATCTTAAGTATGACCAACATTCTCTCCACTTAGTTAACCACGGAGTTAATAAAGATGTGGAAAAGGCACTAGGCCCATTTGTGGCACTTTCCTTGATTCCTCACACCAGGCACTTCTTGAATGTGATTTCCAAGCCAGCATTTACTGTCATTGCTACTCAACCTTGTATGATTACCCTTCTAGTCAATGGGTTACTTTGTTAAACTCTTTGCTGAAATTAAGATATATTAATTCTAGAGCATTCCTATGTTCTGCTAAGGAAGCACACCAAAAATAATGAGAATAGATTGGTAAGGTAAGTTATTAACAAATCCATATTAACTACTAATCCTCATGCCTCATTTCTGGGCATATTAAGAGATAGTCTAGTGTGGAAATTAAGACATCGGGCTAGAAACCCACAGGAGAGTGTGAGTTCTAATCCTGCTTTAGGCATTAAGACAACTGGGCGGCCTTGGGCTCTCTCAGCTCTAGGAAGCAATAATGGCAAATCACTTCTGAAAATGCTGCCAAGAAAACTGCATGGGCCTTGTCCATGCCTTTGCAGGAGTCAATACTGAGTTACACATACACATATACACATCACCACCATCACCACAGATTATCTACTCCAGAATCTGCCTGCCTGATTTTTCTCTTCCCCCGTTTTTGAAGATAAGGACAATATTTACCAGCTATCTGGTATTTCATTCTCAAATATTTCTCAAAGAGCTGTGGTGGTTCAGTGGTTAGAGTGCAGTTCTGTAGGCTACTTCTGCTGGCTGCCTGCAATTTGGCAGTTGAAATCTCACCAGGCTCAAGGTTGACTCAGCCTTCCATCCTTCTGAGGTCAGTAAAATGAGAATCCAGATTGTTGGGGGCAAAATGCTGACTCTGTAAACCGCTTAGAAAGGGCTGTAAAAAGCACTGTGAAGCGGTATATTAGTCGAAGTGCTATTGCTATTTACAGCACATGAAAAGTGTTAACTGTACTTCTAATTAATCTGATGCTAAGGACTCACATTCCAGCACAGAACTAATGATTGACACTCAACAGAATAAATTATATGTAACATGGGAGATCTGACAAGTAAGTGAAAGTCAAACATGTTAAACTTATCATTTGGCAAAGAAAATAGCAGAAGTGAAAGAAATTATATTCCCACTTAGGGTAGACTTTTAAACCAAACCACTGAAATATTTTCTAGTTACATCTTTGCAAAATATAAACTCACAGGGTTTCTTTTTATCTTGGTGCACATAGGGATTTATGCCACAGGTTACCTGGAGACCATCATGGGTAAACCATCTAACAATCAGTTTTAATTTCTATGGAAATGTATATATTATGGACTTCAAACATAGACCATAATATAAATTATGTAATATAAATCTAATATGTGTGTTCTGATCAACAGCTGCAGAGTTCAGCTCTACATTTATTAACAGCACAGCTCCTGATGTCACTGATAAGCAAAATGCTCCATAAATAGAGAGCAGCATAATGTAAACAACGAAAGGTCAGAGTTTTTAGAGTCACCCACAAAACTTTTTAGAGACTAGCAGTGAAGGTCATAGAACTACAGATGTGTCATTTTGTTAAACATAATGTACATTTAAGTAAATACTAGTTGATAGAATAGAATAACAGAGTTGGAAGGGACCTTGGAGGTCTTCTAGTCCAACCCCCTGCTTAGGCAGGAAATCCTATACCATTTCAGACAAATGGTTGTACAACCTCTTCTTAAAAACTTCCTGTGTTTGAGCATTCATAACTTCTGGAGTGCTGTATTAGTACTATATGGTGTAAGCTGATCACTGTTTTTTTCAAATAAAACCAGAAATTTGGTGAAATTTTTCATCCCTCGACATAATTGCCTTGACCTAAAAGAAAAACACTGATCAAAATACCGTGTTCTATAAATAAACCTATTCACATTTTCATTCTGAATTTTCTACTTGTAGAATATATTTGAAAATTGCAATAAACCAATGAAAAATGTTCTAGCAAAAGAATATGATTTGAAAACACAGTCCTTCATATATGCAAAAGAATACAGACTTGGGTTCAGGAGAGAAAAATGGGGACAGTGAATCATTAAGGGACAAGGAAAGTCCTGAGAAAGGACCTAATCCCTGCCTTGAATTTATTTGATATAAGATGGGGACAGGGAGGAACAGTGGCAGACTTTCAGGATTCTCTTACTTCCCCTTCTAACAATAAAAAGTATTCCTGGAACCTCTGATGCTTATTTCTTGACCTCAAAGAGATGACATCAGTCTTGTAAGCCTCACTACTGTCTGAGAGGCACTGGATCACGCCTTCCAGGTCTAGAATATGGTGTCAGATCCTTGAGGTAATCCAGCTTCTGCAAAACACCTGGTTGAGGCATTATTACAGCCTCAACAGCAGCAAGATATAGATAATACACCCATAAAACACTGTGATACAGTTAGCACAGCATTAAGGTTAAGGCTTATCTTAGTAGGAACCCAATGCAGTTCTGTTTTTCTGGACATCTGCCAGAGAAGTTTGAAGAAACTCAAGATCCTCGACTTTCAAAACTCATGTGATTTGTTCATGGAAGGCTGACTAACAGGATTTTATACAGGTCAGAACAAGGTCACTTTCTTCTTGGTCTGCTGAAAGAAGTGTCAGACAGTTGAACAGTCCTACTCATTGTGAGCAGTCATACATTTTCAAATAATAATTTCATGCAAAGATTTGGAGATGCTTTTGATGACCACTGTCTGGCAGATTTGCGAAGTGAAACACAGAAATTGTGAGTTTGTAGTAATATGTGGCTAATTTTTAGCTTCATACTGGAGATATGCACTAAATGAACTTGTCCTAATTCAACAATGTCAGAAAGACTTTGAGTCTGATAAAATGAAGGATAAATTAGTAAGACAGGGCATACCAGAGAATTTGGAAGAATTGTTCCGTATGCTAATTGATGGATGAATTGAAGCACAGAAAGAATAATAGATATTTTATGGCATTTGGTATTTCTACCCCTATTGCCTCCTTGAAATCCAGCACAGTAAACCCCATGTAAATAGGAGTGGTGAAGTCCTTATCTGTAGTGAAGAAATAAAGGACAGATCTTGGTTTATGTTTCTGCTGTTGAGTTCTAGGAAATCTAGCAAAAAAAGAATATAGCGTGTGTAGCAAGGATTACCCACAGAGTGATTAAAGATGTACACGCGGATTGAAATAATTGACTGAAGCTGGTCCTATTTTGCAGCACACAACTCTGCTTCAGTTGAAAATACATGGTCACACCGAATGCTCTTACTCCTCTTTACACGAAGTCCATGTTTATCATCCATGTATTCAGCCACAGTTTTAAGCAGCACGGGACAGAACAAAAATATCTTACAAATGGTTTTAAATGCTTATACATATACTTACCCAACCCCCTGCTTAAATGCTTCAATTAGCTCATTCTTTTTTGTTTGATCTTCTACCCAGTACACACTGGGAATGACAAACTCGGATACCACACGGCATTCTGGACAGGACCTTGAGTAGCAAAAAAAAAAAAGCTGGTATATTGCTTGTTGAAGAAGTTATTTTACCTAACTCAAAAACAGAACGAAGAGGGGGGGAAAACCCAGACAACTCCAAAGGGTTTCTGAATAAAATTACCCTTGCATTTATCATGATTTTGAAGACATCTACCAAGTAATTATATTAAACCTAAGCATTCTATCTATTAAGAAAAGTCCATCCTGTTAGGAATGCTGGATACCTAACTATTGGATTGTCAATATATCAACCAGGATTGCAAAGTGATTGTATGTAACTTTAGGAGCATGCCAAAATGCGATTGGCTGAAGTTACTGTAACCGGCCATAAGATGGAGCCAGAAACCTGGTTCATTCTTTTCTTCGTCTTTGGTTTTGATCTTGGTTACTCTTCGATCCGGTGTGAGGTTTTTGCTACTGTTTTTTGCAAACTCCATGTTTACCGAACTGTGTATGATATTGGTAAGGAAAAGGACACTGCTATTTGGAATTATCGATTTGACTACTGACTGATATTCTCCGTGTATGACCTGGACTGTTTTTGTACTCTGCTTAGCCATTTAATGGAAGTAAAACCTACATTTCAGTATTCAGTATAATTTTTGTGTCACGTGTGTTATTGATTGTCTCTCTCCTTTCGCTTCCCTGAATGTACTCATTCTCCTAACGGGGATATTAACACATCCTATTTGTGTTTTTCAGATCTAAGTTTTCATTCCTGCAGATTAACTTTTTATAATAAAAGTAAGCTTTAAAGCATTTGAAGAGCACCGACTTCATTTTCTGGAAAGTTCTATATTTACCCCTTTGTGGCAGGAGTTGAACTTAAGAAATAACTAGTACCATCCAGCTCAAAATCTGCTGGATAACTCTTATCAGTTTCATATAAATACTGAAATAAAATGAAGACAGACTAAAACTTAAGAGGGACATCATAAGTACCCCAACTAAAATTTGTTTGAAAAAATGAATAAATTATGCCAAACAGCACTAGTCAATTCAGTAAGATATTGTGCCTAATGCATTAATAATGATGCAGAAATCAGCCAGAACCAAACATTAGTCTGTAACCTGATGCCCAAAGGAAGATAATCCATCAGAAATCAAAGTGCCAAAGCCCACTCTAAAGCCAGTTTGAAAGTAATCACAATAATCCGAACTGAGAAATCCACCGTCATATTTTGTCCAACTTAAGTGTCTTGGTGAATATTCTTGTCAACTATCAGCTACTCTTATCATTTATTTAAGCTGCAAGGACTGGACAGTTTGAAAGGAAACATGTAACAAACTAGGTTTTGGAAGAGCAGGCTATGGGAACTTACTTGATGATGGGATTCTCAAACTGCTTGACCCCCCTCCACTGACGGATACAGGATAAACAGTAGGTGTGATTGCAGTTAGAAAGGATGCCAAATCTTCTTTCAGACGCGGAGGGCTTATCATAAACCACTTCCATGCAGATACTGCATACCTTGTCCTGGCTTGCTTGGAAGGCAAAAGCGTTCTCCATGTCATGTTCAAAGTTAGCCATGCACATCTAGACAGGGAAAGAGAAGGCAAAGACCGAGGAAAGGAGTGGTTACTCTATATTGAGAAAATAGCATGCTTTCAGTAAAACACAACAAGTTCATTAAAATCAATGAATAATCTCTGAAATAAGTTGATGAAGGACTGCGATTGAGAAAGATCTGCCTCTGCATACAACTGAAGGCTTGAAGTTATAGCATCCCAATTTTATTGGTAAGAACCACTGCTAATAAAATTGGATTACATAATACCAAATAACTTTATTAAAAACTACCAGTCACTTTGTCACTTTGTTCTTACTGAAAAATGGGACATAATCCACTACTATAAATAACACTGGCATTTGAAGTGTCAGACAGAAAAAAATATGATACAGATACAGGCACATATGACAATCTGGATTTTAAAGGGAACTGGGTAATTATGGGATAACAGAATTGTACCTTTTATAAATTGTACCTTTTATAAATTATCAAGCTAAATAAATGAGCACATATTTTTACACAATAAGCCATAAATCACAGCATGACATATGAACCAGGTCAGTGTAAATAGGGAAGCCCCACATGCAACCAATACAACAGATTAATGAAGTTTGGCACAATAAGTCATAAGCTGAACAGGAACGAATAATTTTTAACATTTGTAGGTGTTAACTTTAATGTAATATTGGTTAACAGAGTGCCTGAAATGAGAAATTCAAAGGAAATAGGTTGATTGAAAAACTGATATACAGTCTTTATTGATTAGCCCTTGGGCCATAACAAAGTGCAAAGTTCCAGCAATAAATGAAAAAACTGATAAAAAAGGGAAAGCAGAAAACTTGGAAAAATTTAATTACATATAGTCCTTGACTTCTGACCACAATTGAGCCCAGAATTATGGTTGTTTGTCATGCTGGATATTAAATGGGTCATCACCTGACTGTGCTTGATTTTATGACCTTTTTCACATTGGTCCTTAATCACTGTAGCCATTAAGCAAATGCTGTGGACATTAAGTGAACTGTCTGGAACAGATGTTTTCTTTTTTGCCAGAAACCAAATACTGGTTTCCAGGAAAAAAAAGTCATAAATTGCATTCATGTAACTGTGGGGCACTGCAAACAGCTGTAAATGTGGGCCAGCTGCCAAGAGCCAAAATGCGACCATGTGACTGGGGCAAACAGTCACCAGTCACTGTCATATGTAGACCTGGGAAGGCCTGTTGTAACTTAGAACAATTGCTAAGCAACAGGTCATAAATCAATGATTACCTGTATGTTTATTTTCCAAACAGGGATTTTAGCATCACAAGAGAACCACCACACAGGTAAATGATTATGACGGTGACTAACCCAGATTGGATCCTGCAACCTTGTCCAGGGACATGTATATTGGCTTTCATTCGTAAATGATTATATTCAGAATAGAATGCTAAACTAAGCAATTCTTCCTCTCCCACTTTCATGTTATTGTGGAATCGGTCAAAAATTTCTGTTAAACTTAATCACAGTTCACCATGATTTGTGGTGACACAAAGAGCTGTGGTGGTGCAGTGGTTAGAGTGCACTACTGCAGGCTACTTCTGCTGACTTCTGGCTGACTGCAATTTGGCAGTTCGAAACTCACCAGGCTCAAGGTGGACTCAGCCTTCCATCCTTCCAAGGTGGGTAAAATGAGGACCCAAATTGTTGGGTGCAATATGCTGATTCTGTAAACCACTTAGAGAGGGCTATAAAACACTGTGAAGCAGTATATAGGCCTAAGTGCTATTGCTATTATTATTTTCTATCTAGTAAGTTCACTTAAGTCATGTTAGAGAAAAAAAAATATAACCATATTTTGTACAGATGGCTTCTATAATCTATAGGTCAATTAACCAGTTCTGCTTATCTGCAGTTAGTAAATACAGCTCAGATCTTCTTATTCCTATTAAAGGATTTTGGCATAAGGCTGTGTTTGGAGGAGGACTTTTCGGATATATTCTGTATATTTTATGCATGTGCAAATAGGAAGAAATAAGCTTTGGGGCATGTGTAAAGTACAGTAGGCTTTACCAAATCTTATCTGTAGGTTTGTTTCTGCACTTGTTAAGCTGAAATAAAATAGAGCTCAAATAAATAATGAGGGTCATCTTTGTTTGATTCTATTAGCCACATTCCCTTGGATTACAGAATCTGCATGTTAATACAGAATATTAAATGATCTAAAACAAGACTAGGTAGATTCTTCCAATAATCCAAATAATTTTATATAATACCCAATTAACAACAAATTCATTCTTCTTAAATATAAAAGAAGTTAGAACTAATATGATTGGGACCATATCTCTTTCTGACATTTTTTTAAACAAAGACTTAAATTGCTTTTTCACTATGTGATTAGGTAGAGAGATCATAAGGTTTTTTCCACAAAGCTACTATTCCCCATATTCAGATATTATGGGGTATTGCAATTTCTTTCTTGCAGGTATGAAAGAGGAGAGAAACTATACAAATCCAAGGTTTATACAGTGATTTCCTATAATTTATTTATTTATTTTATTTATTCATTCATATTTATATCCTGCCCTTCTCCGGAGACTCAGGGCAGCTTACATTTTTGGGGGGATACAACCCAATGCGCTCAGCAATAGCCTTCATTCCATTGTATATGCCTGCTCATTACTAAGCGGCATTTTTACAAAGTCAGCTTATTGCCCCCAACAATCTTGGGTCCTCACTTTACCTACCCCGAGAGGATGGAAGGCTGAGTCAACCTTGAGCCTGGTGGGATTCGAGCCTGCAATAATTACAGGCAGCTGGAACTAAGTGCTAGGCTATTAACAGCCTGCACCACCAAGGCCCTTGATGGAAAATAATAAAATATAATGGAAAATAATAAAAGCATTCCATTAGGTTTGCAGTAAGCCTTTGAAATTTAAGTAAAAAAGTTCATGTTTATATTTTGGTATGTTGTCTGTTCAGCTGCTTGTGCGGGAAGATATAGAAGATTCTACACAAGGAATAATTATGCC
Source organism: Naja naja (assembly GCA_009733165.1). Taxonomy (NCBI): domain Eukaryota; kingdom Metazoa; phylum Chordata; class Lepidosauria; order Squamata; family Elapidae; genus Naja; species Naja naja. The sequence goes on from CM019149.1 coordinate 74,569,962, forward strand.
CTTGTGGGCAAATTGAGTTTCCTAAGCATGCTTTTCTTCAGGGATAATTTTTAAAATATATTTTAACTGCTTGTTTCCCAATACTGATTTCAGACCAAGCCTACGGTATAACCTGTGCTAATACAATCCCAAATAACATACAGAGTTATCAGGTTTTGTGCAACAGTATATAACATCCATCAGGAATTGGCCGCTAGCATAGCAAGAGCTAGTAAATCAGATGAGGACCAGTTCCACATTTTTACATACCCATATAATTGTTCAATCTTTGTCATTTTTACATTTTACATCCTATATTATTAGTTGGCCTGATTATTTTTGTCAGTTAAATAATGATCTGATTTGAAAATAACAGAGCTGAGTTAGTTTTATTTCTGGTCATGTTTACCTTTTCGTGTGCCTTCCTCTGTTCTGGATCAAAGGGATGGAGCACTTGCAACCCACAGATTTCACACACTTGCCCATGGAGGTAGAGGCACCGGTCTCCAAACTGGCACATGCCGGCTGCTGCATAGGGGCATAACTGTTCATCGTATGCATATGAGCTCCCAGGTTCAGCATCATCTTCAAGCCCGCTGCGGATAGCATCTAAATACGAATGGGGCTTTGCTTCTGGTATGTCAGCTGGAATACTGCAACATGCCAAGTCACTTACTACCCCAGGCCTTGTCCTTTCTTCATTGGTTCCACACAAGTCTTGGAAGAAGAAGAAGAAAATATTTGATTGCATTCAAAACAGGCCACGATTCTCATGAAATCCCTATTCTTAAGCAGGGGGGATTAGCAAGTATTTCTAAGCTTAAATTTTAATAGCAGTTGATGCGCTTCCATCAAACATGGAAAATCTGCTTTCAACTTCAAAGCATAGTAATTATAATAATCTTCAGCGACATACTATAAAAGCACAAAGTTATGGCTATTAGTTGTCTACAAAACTATGCAGCAGCAACATAATCTCTGCTTACAACAGTACATGAAAATCATTGCAGATTAACAAAATACCAGTAATGACAACCAGAGGAGTTCACATAAAAGAACTTGTTTCAAGACTTTAGAGGTGAGGCGTGAGCATATTTTGGCCACATGAGTCTCCAAACACAGCATGTACTATTCTCCCTCCATAAGTAGCAGCCATCCAATCAGGGGAGAAGAACATCGAGAAATGCAATTCATTATCACTACTGGGGTGGGAATTGGGGCTAAAGTTACTTTCTGACTTCACCCAAGATAAATCAGGTCTGCCCTTATAACTACAGTTTAATGTAGGAACTATTTCCTGGTCAGTCTAGCAAGTGAGAGAATATTGGACCTGATAATTTTCTTTATATTTATCCCATAAAATCCTCTGAATATTATACATAAATTTTAAAAAAATGATTGCAATACAAACCACAAAAAGCAAGTCTTAAAATATTTAAAAACGAAAGTCAGGATCTATAAAACCCTACCAGGTTATTAAAAAAAAATTAAATTGACGCCAGGCAAACTTAAGACAGGGGTGTGAAACTGGATTTCTTTGAGGGCCGGATCAGGGCCGGATCAGCATTGTAATTCTCCTCCACGGGCTGGCAGGGGGAAAGACAGGACAGACGCCTCCTGCAGCCCATGGGGAGGTGTGCCGGTGCCCCGTGCCTTGTTTTTGGCCTCTGCAGCCACCATGCTGCTGATGTTGGTTTTTGCCTTGCCAGGCCTCTGCGGCACTCTGCTGGTGCCCCAGGCCCTGGCCATGGCCTCCATGCCAGCGGTCTTGCAGGCGGTTCCCATCCCAGCATTGCGGGCCAGATTTTGCGGCACTTGGCGGGCAGATTTTTCCAGGTCGGGCCTTGCGGGCCAGATTTAAACACCCAGCGGGCCGAATCTGACCTGCGAGCCTTGAGTTTGAAACCCCTGTTCTAAGACAAGGCCATTCTATATCTGTGATGCCAGCACCAAAAAGGTCTTCCCTGTCATTTGCTAGAAATAATAATAATAATAAAAAAATTCGCCTCAAGATTTAGGTAGGTATGAATGGTATGAGACATGAAGCTTTCTTACATCAAGGTTTCTTAACCAATATGATGAACTATGCCTCCAATGGACGGAATGCTGAGAATTGCCATATATGTCCAAAGACCTAGTTCTACAGAGAGCTGGCAAAGGATGGTATTGAAAATACAAGTGTATTTTCAGATGCCTGGTGAAGCAAATACTTTATCTATGTATCTATTCTTGCTTGAACAACTGCACTTTGTATAACATACTTGCCATTGTTGGCAAATGAAACATAAGGGGAATGGATATAATGGTAATGACAGAGGACATTATCAATCATCATATGCAACTCGTTAATTTTCATAGTACAATAGGTTGTTGTTTTTAGAAAAAAATAGGTCTATTTGCTTTAAAACAACTGAAAAGATAGGACATGAAGAACTAGTCAAGTCCAGATAGATGACCATGGCTGACTTCAAAAAGCTAAGCAGGATTAAGCTTGATTAATACTTTGATGAGAGGGTTGCATACCAGAGTTGCAGATTAGACTTAAAAGAAAACTCAGAAGCCAATAAATAACAAACAATTTCTCTATTACTACCAACAAAACTATATGGGTATATCTGTAATGCAACCAGGAATAAAACCCGACTGAAAGATTTTACATTTTAAAGAACCAGTACAAAAAAGAAATTCCATTAAAAAAATGGCCCACTCTTACTCACCTCTGTCCCTGAGCACTAAGGTTTTCTTTTCACGCTTTCCAGATTCGTGTACTTTACTTTTGGTAACAGTTGGGGTTTGCTCTGATGGAGAGTTAAATCTTTGGAATGGTGGTGCAGCAATGTAAAGTGGTCTAGAACCCACTGGGCCCCCGGATGCAGAGGACCCCAGAGGTTTAACGTGATCATATCTTAACAAATGAGAAACAACAATAATGTACAAATATATTTATTTCAGAAAGCTTGCTGAACACTAAGATAAGACTCTGCTATTGTGAAATTTCTAATGGTTTGAAAGATAGCAATACTTGCACTATGTATTTGTTTCACAGAACTATTCATTTCAATGCAGGAACCTAAATTATTCTAATCCTAAGAGAAGGATGCTGAAGATAAAAGTAAGAATTAACAGGATTTTAGTTATTTAAGTTCCTGAGTGATTAAGTTTATAATATAACTAAAACTATATATAAAATGTAAAACCTTACCCTGTGAAATTCAAAGTTCAATGTAACTTAACTGTAAAGCAATATAATGATATGTAGTAGAATGCCAAATGATTAAATAAAACTATTCATAGTAGTCCGATATAGCCACTCATTACGTTCAATATGGATTATTGTCATATATTCTAGTTTAACAATCTTAATTAAATCTGCTGAATTGATAAAATATTCAAGCAGGTGCAGCATTATACCTTTAAGATGTGGATATATATACAGAAAGTAAATCAGAATCTATTGGTGGATCTGTGGGTATTTTACAATAGATCAAGATTTCTGACTTCTCAGTAGTTTAACATATAATTTATATCTGAACTGGATTTTGGAGTTCAAGTAAAAAAAAAAGAATTAAACTACAAAGTCAAGAGAGTCTTTCCTCCTTTTAACAGTTGGGGTCTGAACACTGCATTATCAGTGTAGTTTGAGATTGCCAAATTTGTCACTTATTTGGGAGCAAGACCTGCTGAATTTCACTTGTTTTGGAGTAGATATGCATATGATTGGGATGCTAAACTTGCAAACTTGTAAAAAGCTATCTCAGTAAAAATAAAACCTATTTATGGATCATATCTCTCTGCAGTTTCTTTTAAAACATTTATCAAAATTCGAAAGCTCCTCTTTTAAAAAGTTTTCCCAGATTCCTTCAGTTCCCAATCATCTCACAGCAAACAGTGCTAGTAAGAAATTATGAGAAGTGCACTGGCATGAAGTACAAGAAGTACACAAACAATAAGCAGCTTCTTAAATGTCTTTAGCATAATAAAATAATATTGGAAACCAATAACACATACTTGCAGCGAGTTCCATAGGCACACTGTCCTTTTTGATAGAATTTGCAGATAGTAGATCGTTTGCTTGTAGACAAGTCATGGGAAAACAGACACCTGTTTCCTTCACGACATACTCCTTGTACAAAATACCTGCAATAATATAATGTAAAGTTATACAGCAACTGATGTCAAAATACACAATTGTTCGTTCAATATTTGTCAAGTCCATGAATAAATCTGCCAAAATTTTCTCCAGAAAGTTCATAAAAGCAGAATGCGAAACATCTGTATATTGAAATATACAAATATCCTAAAATAAGTAGATTCTAAACTCATGGCTCAAATAAGGTTACACTGATTTCTTTAGGAATGTTGTTTTATTGGCACTTTTAAAAGAACTTACAAAATATATTTTAAGATTCTGAATGCATGTACTTTATATATCCTATAAAGGTTCCCATGATTATCAATAAGGAGAGACTTTGGGGCAAATCAGCAATCCACAGGATTAATGTTATATTTCCATCCTGTGTGAAACTTCACTCTTTCATGATAGGGAATTAAGAGAGCCACCTGATATTGACTTGTAGAGAGGTTTAGGTGTTTTCTGGGTCAATTGCACAAAGGCCTTGGTCCTAAGAAATACTAAGAGATACCTTTAGGAATCTTTTAGGGAAAATCGGGTTTAGATCTTTTAAGGGGGAATCAGTAAATCTCAATAAGCCTCCCTGTTCTGCAAAAACTCCCTATGTATAATGCGCATTTTCAAGGGATACAACACAAACTGGGGGAAGTGAAAGAGGGCCATTGGGGACCACGTGAAAAGGATGGGATGGCGAGTTAGCGGGAAAAACTCTGGGTAATGCGCATTTTTCAAGGGCTACAACAACACACACACACACAAACAAAACTGGAGGGAAGTGAAAGGCGTCCACTAGGGATGGGACGGCGAGTTAGCGAAACAAGGACAGGGAACCATCGGTTCTCCGGCTTTTCCTTTCCTCTCGCGGCTTCGTCGGAGATGGAGGAGACCGGCGAAGAGAGCGAGAAAGGAGCCAAGAGGCATCTCGGTCCCGTCCTCCTCCTCCATCACCCCCCTTCCCCGTGGGCGGAGCGTCTCCAAGCGCCCGTCCGTTTTTCGGGGTGGGGAGGAAAGCAGAGAGCGCTTATTCCAAGCGGTAACCGCTCCCTCAGACCTGCAGGTCACGTCCTTCGTGCTGCTCATGTCTCCTTTGGCACCGCTCCTGCTTCGGTGTCTCCTCCCTGCGCGGCTCCTCGCATTTTGGTTCCGCTGTAGCGCCGGGGAGGGGGTGGTGGTGGAGAGGAAGGGAAAGCTGTTTGGGGAGCCCAACAAAGAGAGCCGGGCCTTTGCTACAGGAACTGGTTTCCGGCCGGAAATTATAAATGAAACGCTCTACCATAGAGCAGGAGAGAGAGAGGCAGGCAGGCCGACCGGCTTTCCTTCACACCGGAGGGGGTGGGCAGGAGGGCCGCTTATGATAAATTAAAGGAAATCTGCCTCCCTTTTCCAGACTGACAAATTATTGGAAAGCCGCCTTTTAATTAAAAAAACTGTCAGTCGCGAAAGGAACGGCCGGCCTCCTGCTTTTTGGCTACCATAGAGTAACGCGACTCCCCGGGTATATACTACATTCAAGAGCAGGGCATAGAGATCCGGAAAGCGGGACCTCGGCTGCCTGGGGGAAGCGAGATTACCGGACAGAGTGCTCCTTCCTCAGTTTAAAGTGATAGGGTTTCGGGACCCGCTACTTTTGAGATATCTGTATGATTCCTGTTGCCCATCTAGCAGGGAATGGGGGGAAATGCACAACAAGCAACAGGAGAGTGTCCTCTCGTTTTTGAGGCGCGAAATAGACATGCAGACTGCTGGGCCAATCTAGATTTATTGCAATAAAATGTTTTAAGTTGCAGCAAAAAAAGAGATGGTGTGACACTGGGACATTAAAGGATTCATCTTGACATACCTTGAAGGGTCGAGCTATATAGATGTATCAGAACTCAACTTATAAAATGCATTTTAAATGAGTAAGTCCGTCTTGGTTCCTGTAGGTATACACACAGACACACAGAAAATATGAGTATCCTAAAACTTCAGTGTATGTGGAATAGCAGAACGATTCTGGCGCTGATAAAATAATTACCACATTTTAAATCAATTTACAATCTATATAACCAAACTCTTCATGCTGGATTCTTTTTTTTGAAGTTATCTTGTAATATGTATAGATTAAAAGGCAGAGTATAGAGATCAGGAAAGTGTTATAGCAGTCTCATAACTGTAAAGGTAAGGACAGATGATAGTTTATATTGCATAAAACAGTATAATGTAAAGCAGATAAGCAGTTAAATAAACCTGATCTTGTAAGGATAGCAACTAGTTATGTCAAGCAATAATTGGAAAATCAGCATTTCTTCCAAATCGATGTAAATATTCTCCATCTTATGTCATTTGTAAACATTTATAATAATTTGTGTATTTGTGGAGACATTATATAACCTGTGCAGTATGCAGGTAGTAGTTTATTATTGCTGTCATAACAGTACTAACTAACTAGAACCAAGGGCACAACTTTTTTGGAAACTTTGTGGTATTGGGTCCTTGTACTCTGATATCTGGCAGCTTATGAGAAGTATGCAGCTGTCTCAGATCTGGAAATCTTAATTTTTATTTGGTCTTTTATGTCTATGTTCTTATTGGACAACATTGTGAGTTGTTTGCAATACTTCTTCATTTATAAGTCAGAATAAATTTGTATTATTCAAAGTAATGGAATATTAATAAAAAGAGATAGCATTCCCTATAGCTGTATGATAAGCCCACATTAAATTTAGGCTGCTGATCTTTTCCTGCCAAGGACAAACTAATCTTTCCTAATCTGATTTTTTCCTGATAATTTGGTACTGCAGTTCCTGAAAATCTCAGACCGTATAGTAGGGTTGTATTTGGAAAGTTTTGCTTTATGACCAAATAAACTAGAAAACTAGAAAAAAAGTTTACATTTTTGCCTGTAGTGCAAAAGTCAGAAGATCTTTGTCAGGAAGAGGTGATGGTAATTTTAAATTTGTTTATTCCTCATTTTAACTAAGGGAGAGAGATCTACAAAGATATATCTGTTTACCATTAATTAACAGGTTATTCTACAGGCTAATAACAGACAAATGTGATGGTTTCTATTTATCAAAAATTAAGTCAGCACACAAGTACCAGATACAATTAATACAAAAAGGGAACACTATCTCTTTAAAAGAATGTCCAGGAAAAGCTGTCCCTCCCATATCTTGTATCTCATTTGCTAATTCAGTCCACAGTAGAGGAAGAATTGGTACTGGGACCTGTCATTCTCAACTAATCTCTTCCTTCTTTCAATGTCCAATTCTACTGGCTTCTGTTTATTAAATACAAGTTGGAAAGCAGGTTCATTTACCCAAGGAAGGACTGATCATGCAACCTTCAGACTCGGAGAGAGCCTTAATTAAAGTCACTCACTGTGACAAAGACATTTTTGGCTGCTTAGTTCCCAAGAACTGTCCATTGTGTGGGCAAAGGTTGATTTACAGAAGTCTGGAAGAAGCACCTGTTAGTATTCCAAGCCCATTTGTTAATGGACACCGAGAAAGATGTTCCTTTTTACTGAAGCCCACTATAGGAACATTTCTAAGGTAGGGGTTTTCCTTGTTATTCTATGGTTAGAAACAAGGCATATAGAAGCTGCCTTATTATCATTACTGGAGTATAAGGCAAGCACCAATTTAGAAAAGGATTTCTACACATCTGATTACTAGAGAGCTTTTTACTTAGAGGTTTTTAGACGTAATTACTCTTGCCAAGCAAATAACTTTTGTATCGCTAACTGTATTTGAATAGTATTATAGTATGTCCAGCCTATTTTTCAAAAACTCTTCAAATAAGTAAAAAAAAATCTCTAATGTCTTTTTCCAAAGTGAAACCTTAAATGTCTTTTCAGAGATTATGATGGAGATTCTGACCTTCATGTTGGAATAACTAATACCAATGGTAAGAAAAACATATAATTAACCTTCTAATATGAAGTCTTCATGCATTGTCAGTATATACCGTACAGGACAGACAATTTGTGTTTTCTATCCTGCAAAGTAGTTTGGTTACATGCAGTGCTGGTAGCAATATGAAATGAAGCAGTGTCACCTAGAGCGGGGTCTAGAAAAGGTGCCTTTTCTGTCATAACTCCTGCCTTTTGGAACACCCAGAGATTTGAGGGCTCCAACCCTGCTGGCCTTCTAGAAAGCCATAAAGACCTGGATCCCCCCTCTCTGTTACACCCACTGTAACCAGGATGTCTAATGAAGTTTAGCATATATCTGTTTCTTATGCAGGTACATGTAATAGTTTATGATTCTGTATTGTGGAGAAAATCTATGTGGTTCCTGAATTGCCACCAACTTCATGATACATACATCCCAAAGTTGCTTTTTCAGGAGGCAACTGGACTTTTTTGTTTCTTCTTTTGAAGATGTTTCACTTGTCATCTAAGAATAGCAATAGCACTTAGACATATATGCTTCATAGTGCTTTACAGCCCTTTCTAAGCGGTTTACAGAGTCAGCATATTGCCCCCAACAATTTGGGTCCTCATTTTACCCACCTTAGAAGGATGGAAGGCTGAATCAACCTTGAGCCTGGTGAGATTCAATCTGCCAAATTGCAGGCACCTGGCTGCAGCAGAGTAGCTTGTGGTACAGCACTCTAACCACTGCGCCACCGAAGCTTCTTCAGCTCTGATTGGATGATGGGGAATGGAAGGATTTATATTCCTTGCAGACAGCTGGTCATTTGCATCCTTTTAGAGGGTCGTAAACTTGGAGGTTTATGCACTTGGTCCTCAGGGTCACCTGAGAAGTGCTAATGGTTCCTGTAGTCTGCAATTTTTCTGGAAATCCATTCATACACCCACACCATTCAAAGCATGCTCATCCCAAATTGCATGCAGCTTCTACTATTTCATTCTGTTCCACTGGAAGCAGCTTTACAACTCAAAATGCCTTCCCTTCAGTTCAAACACAAGTCTCTGTTAGCCAAGATGTCTCCGTGCAAGTACTTTTACTGGTTTATCCCTCAAACCATTTCCAGTTAGAAGGCCCATGTAGCTCACTGCTTATCAGCAAGTAATTTAATAAGGTTTTTTTAAAGCAGTTTGATTCTAGGAATGACATGGGTTGTGGATATGCAAACTGGACTGCCAGTAGTGATGAGGATCAGAACTGAAGCATCTGCATATGCCCAGCCCTCTTTTCAAAGTGTCCAGTAATCTACTGCGCTAAGAAAAACGTGGAGAGGCAACATATCTTGGGGCTGCATATAACTTAGAGAGAACTAGGAAGCACTTAATAGGATCACCCTTTTGTGCCTCGTACCGAGTAAATTAATGGCCTTTGGGAAAGACAAAGACTGAGATCATTTTGGAAGCACTATATTTTTGAAATTATTAATTTCAAATATTTGCTGACTCTCACATTTGTGCAGTAGTTCAGTTTGGAGTGCATGTGAGGGCTAGGATGCTTTTGGTCAAGGAACAGTTGGATGCTTGCACATTTGTACTGACAACACGTGAATTAAGGTGGCTCTCTGCCCCCTCCCCCCATTCTTCAGGCCACTGGCTTCTTTCTATACATAGGATGCAGAAGCATTGGCTGCTTCTTGGAGTGTTAATCCTACTCTTTTGGCTTTCTTTCTCTCACTCTTTATTCACAGCATCAGCATCTTGTCTAGCAAATATCCATGGGTTCTTCTGTTCTCACTTTTCAAACTATTTTGCTTCCCTTCTGTCATCTTTTTTCTTTCCCTCAAGTCTAAATCGAACAGTTCCAATTAAAGTTTCTCACTGACCATAGGGCTTCTGTACAAATAATAGACTTTGCCTACTCACTAAAATTACACCTCTCCTTTCATTTGCTGGAATTTATGTTGAATAGTATGACTAAATCTTTCATAGTTGTCTTGAATATTTGGCATCAACATATGGAATAAGAGCGAATGCTGTGCACATAAGGGTGCAGCTTTTAGAAGGGCAGTCTTGCAGGACAAGCCTAAAAGATTTAATTATATCATTCAAAATGGGAAGATGGATAAAAGATGGCAAACTCTGAAAGGTTATGTTTTGTTTACAAAGTAAATTTAGTATTCAAATATTCTATTTCTATTAGAATAATCATTCTGTTGTTCAAAATGATACATTTTAATGTTTTTGAGACACCAAAAGCTTAGACAATAAATGCCTAGACAATTGGATGGTCAGAAAACCACATTTGGTAAATATCCTGTTTCACAATTCCACATTATTCTTATAACCAGGATTTTCAAATAGCTTCTATACATGACTGTAAAGGAAATGAAAATATCACAGGAGATAGTTACTAATATATGGTAATCAGTCTTTCCATATTACCATAGTATACGTAGCAGTTTTGCCCTTCTGATTGCATCTATTGTTGTATTTGTAGGTTTGGTGTATAATTACAATGAAACTGGTATTACAGTTGCTGAATATGGCTGGGAACAATGTGTCAGCATTCCACTAGTACAGCCTGATATGTATGGCCTCCTTAACCAATGGGATACCTATCTAGGACAATTTTCAACAACAGATATTTGGCTTCCACACAGGTACAGAATTCAAAATGGTATTGGGGACTCCCTCTAAGATAGCAAAACTAACATGCTAAATTTTTGCACTTTGCTTAGGCTGTGAGTTACAGATGAGTCTCATGCAATCATTTGGAGAGAATAAAACTCTTCAGAACCTTTGTCTTCATTAGCCTGTTCTAAGAAATAGAGGTAGTCCTGGGTTAATGACTGCATTGTTTAGCAACTGTTTGAACTTATAATGGCACTGAAAAAAGTGCTCATTTATATGGCTGCCATTTGCAATTTTCTCAGCTGGCTTCCGACAAGCAAAGTCAGTGGGGAAGCCAGCAGTAAATGGTAAGGTTGCAACTTACATTGACATTGTGCTTAATGATGTGAGCGGTTCACTTAATGACTGCAGCAGAACTGACCCTGTACGCCAGGAAGAATCACGTGATCTTTCACTCAATGACTGCGTCATTTAATGATGGAGTTCCCAGTCCCTATTGCAGTTGTTAAGTAAGGACTATCTGTGTTTAATTTACTTAACAAGAGTTCTAAATGAATAGATTGCAATTGAACCAGCTGTGATAGTTTGGAAGAACTATTGATGATTCTACAACAGAAAGCAGTTCCAGTGTTCCTTAATATTTCTATATGTTAGGCTTCAATTATCATTAGGTCAAATAAGGTAACAACCTCAGGTGGTATCGTAAGTGCTAGATGTTTGTTTTCTGAGATTTCTTCATTCTTCCAGAAGACAGGTAAAGAAAACTAGTTTCAGATGCAAACTGGAAAGATCTTTTCAAAATACATTTTTGAAACATTGGGATACAGAGAGTCCTTGACCTACAACCATTTGAAATTACAGTGCCACTGAAAGAAGTGACTTATGACCATTTTTCACACTTACGACCGTTGCAGCATCCCCGTGGTCACATGATCAAAATTTGGGCACTTGGCAACCGGCATGTATTGATGATGGCTGTAGTGTCCCTGGATCATATGATCACTTTTTGCAATCTTCTGATAAGCAAAGTCAATGAGGAAGCCAGATTCAACCATGTTACTAACTTAACAACTACAGTGATTCACTTAACAAACGTGGCAAGAAAGGTGGTAAAGATCATCGTAAAGATTATTCCTCTCCTTCAGATGATAGCAAGGTAATTTTTCCACACAGGCTACTTTTATGGAATGAAATTTTCATACAAAATTCTGCAGTTGACCAGCTCAAAGTTATTCAGATTTCAATAAATTGAATTTATTGGAATCAATAATTTTGAGCTCCTTGTCAATTGCAGAATTTTGTATTTAATTTTCATTCCATAAAAGCAGCCTGTGTGAAAAATAAATCGAACATCTTGCTATCTGAAGGAGAGGAACTATATGACCTCTAATTTATTTATTTAGTATTTATTTATTTATTTGTACTTATAGGCCGCCCTCTCTCCCAAGGGACTCAGGGCGGCTTACAATAAAAACAAGAATAAAAATATTAAAATAGAATTAAACTAAACTAAGCCCAATAAAATTTAAAACCTGATTAAAACTAAAAATTGATTAAAAAAACCCCACCCCTACCCCATTCAGTCCAGGCTGGCCTGTTGAAACAATCTTTAGGTCATGGCGAAAGGAACGGAGGTCAGGGGCCAACCGGAGCTCCAAGGGGAGCTGATTCCACAGGGTGGGTGCTCCCACAGAGAAGGCCCTACCCCTGGGCGCCGCCAACCGACAGTGTCTGGTCGACGGCACCCCCAGGAGGCCCTGCCTGTGGGAGCGTACAGGGCGATTGGAGGTCGATGCTGGCAGGAGATGCTCCCGCAAGTACCCCAGACCCAAGCCATGAAGGACTTTATATCTGATGACTAATACCTTGAATCTCATCCGGAGGGCAACCGGTAGCCAATGCAGGTCGCGCAGGAGGGGTGTAACATGGGAGTATCGGGACACTCCCAGCACTACCTGCGCAGCCGCATTCTGCACCAGCTGAAGCCTAATAAGAATAACTTAGGTGGCTACCATGTGTATTGAAAAATATTTTTTGATCTGCAGAAAATTATAAACAGAGTTGCTTTTTTATCACAATAGGGGCATTGAGTTTTCATGATAAGTGCAGGACCTTCCTAAAATCAGCTAAGCAATCTAAATTTTGTCAGTCTTCCATGCAAGAAGCTACTAAACTCGCATTTTCCAATAATGCTCAAAGAATACACCGGACCAATAATTTACTGCAATATCCTTATATGGCAATATTCTTTGCCGTACCTTTTCTTATTTGTAAATCTATTCTATTTATAAGTCTGCCACTATTTATTTTTATTCTAGCTGAGTATAATGCAAATTTGCAACTAGAAACCAGTGCCTGGTTTGCTCTTTTCCTCTCCCTTATTTAGACTGACTAAGAGTGTCTTTGGATGTCTGTTTTGGCTAAAGAGCAGGAAAATTATGTTAAATAAGTTAAGAGTTGTTTAGAATTCTATTCCCATTGAGACAATGTGTTATAAATATACCAGAAGTTAATAAAATATACAGTAGTTATGCTGAAGCTTTGTTTTTGTTGCTTTGAGACTCATTTCTCTCTATCTACTTAACAGGTATGAAGAATGTTTCCATAATTGTTATACGTATGCACTAACATTTATTAATTGTGTGCTGAGTGCCCAAAAGCAGCAGCAAATGAATAAAAATGAATTTACAGAGAAATTTGTAATTCCGCAAACAAGAAAAGCTTTGAAATATATCACCATCTACAAGGAAATATGCAAGAATGGTTTTTATGTTGTTGACCATCCTGCTCAAAAAGGCAGTACTTCTACCAATACCATTTGACTTTAGGCCGAAGCACTTACTGTAAGTAAAATTAAAATATATGAGTTAAGACATAAGGTATTGTTCCTATCTTGTTGTAAGGAAAGTGGAAAACATTATCATCATACTTAATTGGACAGAAATCCAAGAAAAATCAGAACTATTTCCTATTATCCATAAAACTGCACAAACTGAATCACAATGTAATCTTTCTAGTAAACATCTTTTCTACCTGTCTAATTATATTTAGCATTATTTTAATTTAAAGACATTGATATGAAGTCTAAGAGTCTATGAATAGAAAAAAAATCTATGGCTGTGATCAAGAAACAAGAAACTCTTCCTTTTGGTTGGACGTGAAAGACAATTTTTAATAATTCTTTCTCTACTCCAGATGGCACTGGAGCAAAGACAATGACATTTTATATAGCAAAGACAATGACTTTTCTTTCTGTGGGTCTATTCATGAAGAGAAGTTAAGGGAAATTCCTACCAACCAACAAAATTAAATTCAGCATTCATAGAATCATAGGGTGGGAAGGGACATACAACTATCAACCACATCAATAAAATGGACTTTTATTTGACATAATGTAGCAAAAAATTTTGGTTGACAAAAATAAAAAAACTATTTTTTTGTTTAATTGATTTAAGCCATCTCCAACATACATGATGTAACTAGAACAACATTTTGAGCCAAGACTATAGTAGAGGTTAATTAACTCTAGAAGTATAAGCTAAGTCATAAAACATGCTCAATTGTCACTACACATTTGAGCTTTTAATAAAAAAAATCACAGTGCTCTGTATTATATACATTTAATATACACATGCTAAAAGGAATAGTTAAAATTAATTTAGTTTGCTACAGTTCTATTATTAATATTGCTCAACTTTCAGATTCCAATTTCACACCTCTTCTTGTTCACTACGTTCACAGGATGAAACCCAGCGATTTAGGATCAATTCCTTTAAAAAGAAAAACACTGGTTATAAAATAAGTAAAATACATAAATATGGTTGCTGAATAGTATTGTTAGCTAATGCATATTTTCCTACTGAAGAGATAGCTTAAGGAGAAATACTGCATTTGGGTTGTTTCTACCTACTGTTAGTATTTGGTTCACACTGAGCTATGGCAAGCCAGAGACATGATCATTGGCACAACTACGAATAGCACTGAGACTGTTAGTGAAAATGGAAGAATGATTCTTTCCTAAATATTGCTCCGCTCTAATCAATATATAATGGCTGTTTCATCTCTAAATAAAGCGACAGTTGATAAATAAAAATACAGACAATCCTTGTTATTTGGGGGGGAAGCATATTTGTGAATTTGATTATGAAATATCTTTGTCATCCTGAAATCAGTACCTGCATAATTATCACACTTATTAGCAGATAGGCAGAGTGTCAAATCATTAGAATTGCCCAATATGCACATTCCCAATTGAGGTTTTGGCATTCACTAATTCGGTATTTATAGCATTTTCATAGAAAGTACCACTAATAATTTACTGTACTAGTTGCAGTAGCACTTCAAGTATCATTTGGCTGACCTTTAGATTTTTTAAAGATCAACCTACTATTTGATGAATGTTTTTACATAGCTGATTTTTAGCATTGTGCATATTATGAGATTTTTTCAAAAGCTTTTTCTCTTTGAACATATCGTTCCAGTATTGCGAATGCTTCATAGACTTATTGTGATTTGATAAGGCTGCTTCATTTCAAGATACGGTCAAATTCCTTTAAGTTTAAAGAACAGAGTATTTTGCATTCAAACCATTATTTTCCATAGTTTATTTTATTATATCAAAGCATTTTTAGCATTGCACTTTCAAACACAATTACAGGTAATCCTTATTAGTGATTAAAAAATGAGGCTGGCAACTTGACTGTAAAGCGAGTTAGTCACTAAGTGAAACTGTGGGCTTATCTTACTTAAGCTTTCCTTTGCTTTATAGACCTGGGAAGATTGTAAATGTAAAGCTGCAAAATTACTTTTTCATCAGCATCATAATTGCAAATAGTTGCTAAACAAAGCAACTAAATGAGGACTACTTGTATTCTTGGATGAATTAGTTTAATGTACCTAGATCATGCATCATTCCTATTTTTTGGGGAGAAATGGTGCATTTCAATCTCTTCTATTACACAGTTTTAGAAAACTGACAATGAATAAATGACCCAGTATATTCATTTACTATAGCAGTAAATAAACAATTCAATGTTCATTTCTGACAAAATATTAAATTGGGAGGAAACATACATACCTGGACTTTCATTCTTTTGAGACATTCAGGTGAAAGCATTTCTTTTTCATTCATATCAGATGGCTTAACTAAATAGCAGAACATGAGTTCCTGGTGACAAATAAATTATGTTACCAAAATGTCAAGAAATGTAAATGCGATGTTTCTCCTGAAAACTTCAAATTAAAGTTCATGAACTCTTTATAGCAGTAATGAGACAGACAGCATCTATTATTCTAATTAAAAACAAGGGTAAAAGAGCCCTTTTTCAGATAGTGTTTTGATCATTTTATTGCACCCAGGGCAGCTCCAAACCATTTTGATGATTTTCTAGAGCCAATTTTCAGAGAAAACTGAAGTGAGAAAAATGCATATGTAAAAACTAGAGGGATGTATAGCACTTTAGATTCAAAGGCAAAATATAATTTGGAGTGTGCAGGGATGGAACTGTAGACCTGCCTGCAACTCCTGAAAGCAGTTGTGACTTTTCCTAGGATTATGTAGATGCCTGTTGCAGCCCAGTCCCAAGAAAATACACATTTGGTGTAAGGAGTTTTAGGCATATACTCTATTGTGCTTCTGGATCTTCCGAAGCACCATTTGGCTTTGAATCTGAAGTGCTGCAGAGCCCTCAACATTAGGTTTCTTGGCCTTCAGAGGTAACTTTCATCTTTAGTTACTATAATTGTTTCTTCTTTCCATCCATTTACTCTTTCTAAAATGTTCAGTGGGGATTATCAACATTTATTCTAAATAGTGTATTAGGACAAACTAAATAAAAATATATTTGAAAAGTGATCTGTAAAAGCACTGGGTAGCTAAGTATTCAAGCAAACCTCAATTATTAGAGAAATACAATCTGAACTACTCAAGCCCCCTAAAAACTAGTAAGCTGAAATACTGTATAGCAGCAGACCACTATTATGAAAGTGTAGATTTAAAGCAATTTTTTGAAAAATGGAATCTAAAATCTGCTTCGTATCTGTGATGGAATATTAAACATGGAAAAGAGGAGAATCTTTTCTCCATAATAGCAGCCATTTTCCTCCATAGCATTTTTGGTTTATTTTAAAATGATGCTTCTTATTGGCTACCTTGGAAACATTTGCAGTAGTTCTGTTCAATCCAGACAAAGATTTCCAACTGAATGGTCTGTGCAATGGTCCATCAAAATCATCATTAATTAATTCAGCGATCACAGAATAGCTGGAAAATAACCCCCAATATCTTTTTTTAGGATGAAAAGTTAAAACATATTTGAAAATCATAACCAAAATAAGATACTGATGGGTCCTTTAGCATAAGTGAAAGAATCAATTCAGCAAACAACAGGATATTTAGATTAGATCTCTTTTCACATTCTTTTAAGTCTCTTTTCTGGGGTTAGTAAATTAGAGATAGTTTCCAACAGTATTCATTCAAACAGACAAGTAGACTATGTAGATTAAAGGGAAGGTAAAATCCAATATAATATGATGATGAAACTGATTCTATCAAAGGCATGAAAATTCATCCCCTCTCTCTGTCACCAAAGTCATTCCCCCTTTCCCAATCACTTCTGGACAGCATTGAGAGTCCCCCAGAACAAATATTTGTAGGTACACATCACCATCCACTTTCATGTTTTAATTACTTTAATTAGTAGAAGGAGCAACACTGGTTTGCCTCCATCAAAGCAGCATTTAAAGACCACAAGGGCAGCTTTTAATAAAATGCATACTGATAACGCAATATATGAAAGCATGCCAAAATTAACATATTTTTTCTTTATGTTTGAAATTCAATTATTCAAGTTTTTGGGACCCTTATTTGAATTTCAGGGCATCTCCAGGGCTATTCTGTGGGTAATAGAACATTCCAGAATAGGATTGGTTATCTGAATGTTCTTATTGAAGATGGCCAGCCATGGACTCTCCTAATTTGAGGTTACTCTTAGTTTCAGCTTTGGAAAAACAATATTCTGAATTATGTCAAAGCAATTTAGAAACAAATATGTAATCATACTTTCAAGTAGCATAAAAATTAAGCATAGTATATAGTAAAAATGAAAACTATATCCAAACCTTAATGCTATACCTGGCATGGTAAAAAGGAGGGCCTTTTCGATATAGCACTACAACAGGAATAAAATGAACATTAATAATCAAGTATATTATTTCTTTACTATAACTTTCAGGCAAAGTCCCCATTAAAAATATCTCAGGTTTTAAGTCTATGTGTTGTTTTATCATTTTTTTCCAACCATACAAACTAGAATTGTATTTGCCCAAAATTGGAAAAATGAGAAAATTCCAACGGAGGAGGAGGTGATTAAGAAAACAATGGAATGTGCAGAAATGAGTAGATTAACATTAGCAATTAGAGAACAAGAAGAAAAAGAGTACTATAAAATTTGGGAGTTATTCTATGGATGGCTAGAAAATAGAGTACAGAATTAATGGGTATTGTATTAATAATGATATACTAAACTTGATTATTTTTGAATAAGCTTTAATATAAAAATAATTTAGTAAGATTTGGGATTTGCCTTTAAGGATAGTTTGAAATTGAAATAAAAACTTAATGACAGTGTAATAATGATATAAGAGGATATATAATATTGACTATAATATGAATGTAAACTCAATAAGAAACATATGCCAATATTATTATTATATGCACACAATATATGTACCCAACCGACACACTGTACAATTGAAAGATGGTTTTATTTGTTGTTTTTGTTATAAAAATAAATTAAAAAAGGAATAAAATGTACATTCATTTACTACAAAAGCCATATTTTTGTTTTCAGTTATAATAAGGTAAGACTGTGGTAACCCATTATAAAACTTTCAGAATCTAAACCACTTTATAGTAAGATGAGCTTGTATTCTATAACATGAATGTACTAAAGTAGAAATGATACCACGTATTTATTGAAAGTAAACTTTTTTTTTTACTTCTATCTACTAAAATTCTCATGTCTGTAACCTTTAACTGGGCAAAATAGTGCATCATAGGGCAAAACTTTTGAGCCAAGATATCTCAAATAGGCTAACTTACAGAATGCATCCAAAAACTGGAACCCATGATACCCATGGAATTGAAATTTGACAAATTTTATTTAAAAAATTATGCCAATTTTCATAAAGCATTTTATGACATAATAAAGAATGTCACAAAACATTTCCTGTGGTCAGCTCTTAATGTACTGTACAGTTCAAATGGGCTTTGTTCAAGGCAAATGCATTCTGAATATCCCCTGAATTTTTAAGAACTTTTCAAATAAATTAAAAGCCCTGCCATTGTTGAAGGTGTTGAGGAAACGGGAACCTTATAAGGAAACAATGAGCCAAGGGATCACAGGCTGTTTAGCAGAGTTTTACTGATGTACAGAAAAAAATATACATCAACTGAACTGGCCACATAATACATAAATACAATCATATACAGGTAGTCCTCAAGTTATGACCATAACTGAGCCCAAATGACTGTTGTTAAATGAGGTGTTTGTGAGTTTTGCCCCATTTCATGACTTTTCTTGCCACAGTGGTTTAGTGAAGCATTGCAGTTAAGCTAGTAACACAGTTGTAAAGTGAATCTGACTTCCCATTGACTTTGCTTGCGAGAAGGTTGCAAAAAGTGATCCCATAATCTTGGGACACAGCAACGGTTTTAAGTATGAACCCATTGCCAAGCATCTGAATTTTGATCCCATGATCATGGGAATGCTGCAAAGGTCGTAACTGTGAAAAACGGTCATAAGTCACTTTTTTCAGTGCTGTTGTAACTTTGAACTTTCACTAAATAAACTGTTGTAAGTTGAGGACTACTTATATCATAGAACAATAAAGCTCAGCACTATTCTTTGCTATTTTTTCTCCAAACAGCACAAATCCCTAAAATGGGATGTTCAGTCTAAACACGCTTACAGGGAAGAGTAAGCTCTTTTCATATTCCAAGAATATGAAAAGCAGACACATAACTATACTCAAGATAATACACCAAGCAGCAGAACATCTCTCCCTGATTCCATTACCTCAATAAGAGACTATCATGTTTACCGATCAGATCGTGAAATCCGTAGAGGAGGTGGTATTGCTATCTTCTATAAAAAGTCCTTACATCTAAAAAACATCCAAGTCACCCAGAAGCTTGCTCTTCCTGAGACCATCATCTGTGAACTGTCCTTAAATATCACATTTTGATTCTTATTATGTTACAGAGCCCGATTATGACATTGAACATGTAAATAAGCTAAATTCACTACTAACATGGGCATCATCCTGCCCACACGGTTTTATCTTTCTTGGTGACTTCAATCTACCTCATATTAACTGGACCCTAAACGAATGTAAAACTGAACCCATATATGCAATCTTCTACAATGCTGTAACAAATCAGGGACTGGAACAACTAGTAACCAACAATACTAGACTTAACAACTGCCTCGATCTCATCTTCTGCAATAGTTTGAATTCAATTTATGGAATACAAATTATAGAACCCTTTTCCAACAGTGACCACAACATGATTGACTTTTGTCTCAACATACGTCCACACAAAAATCACCACGATGACATAATCCCCAATTATAACTTCAAAAAAGGCAACTACGATCTTATAGACAATGATCTCTCATCTCTTGATTGGCCATTTCTATTCACTGGATGCAATACTGTTGAAGACCATTACAACATATTTTTACTTGAAGTCAAAACAGTCATCAAACTATATGTACCAATAACAACTCCCAAAACCAGAAAAAACAGATTACCCATAACAATAAGGAAGCTTCAATCCAAAAAGAGATCACTTTGGCGAAAAAACGAATCTGGTCATGTTGCCAACTTCAAAAGCCGATAAATTTATGCCACCAGATAAAGACTGAATGTACCAATTATCACATTAAACAAGAGGAAAACCTTCTATGCACCAATTCCACCCACGCTTTCTACAATTTTGTAAACAACAAACTAAAAGACTCAAGGTCCATCCCACCCCTGAAAGGACCTAATGGAAAAGACTGAGAAGACGACACCATTAAAGCCAACCTCTTTAACACATTCTTTGGCTCAGTATTTGTAAACAGCAATGGATCATGCCCAGTATTTCCTAGTCAAACCACAGACAACTACAATGATCTAATAAATAGATTTTACAGAAGGCAATGTTGAAAAAACATTACGCAATCTAAAACCAAATATGTGCCTACTTCTTAAAAAAGCTATCTGCTGCCATAGCCGAACCTCTAAGCAAACCACATGTTTGTTGGACCCGTGTCCCTCCTGGTTGGCTTATGCCTCCAGGGAGGCCACCTGCGGTTGGCTCTGGGCAGTTGTCAACGCTTCGCTAAGAGAGGGTGTTTTTCCCTCCGCCTTGAAGGAGGCGGTGGTGAGACCCCTCCTGAAGAAGCCTGCCCTGGACCCGGCCGTGTTAGACAACTTTCGTCCAGTCTCCAACCTTCGCTTTTTGGCGAAGGTTGTTGAGAGTGAGGTGGCTCGGCAGTTTCCACTCTTCCTGGATGAAGCGGACTACCTGGATCCGTACCAATCGGGCTTCCGACCTGGTTTCAGCACGGAGACGGCATTAGTCGCGCTGATGGATGATCTCTGGAGGGCGCGGGACAGGGGTTTTTCCTCTGGCCTGGTCCTATTAGATCTCTCAGCGGCTTTCGATACCATCGACCATGGTATCCTTTTGCGACGCCTCGGGGGTTGGGAGTGGGGGGCACTGTTCAGTGGTTCACCTCCTACCTCTTGGGGCGGTCGCAATCGGTGTTGGCAGGGGGCAGAGTTCGACCCCGAGGGTGCTCTCTTGTGGGGTCCCTCAGGGTCGGTCCTTCCCTCTTTTATTCAACATCTACATGAAGCCGCTGGGTGAGATCATCTGTGGTTTCGGGGTGAGATTCCATCAGTACGCGGATGACACCCAGCTGTACATCTCCACCCCGAACCAGATCAGTGATGCCCTCTCCCTGATGACCTGGTGTTTGGATGCGGTATGGATTTGGATGAGCGGGAACATGCTTCGACTCAACCCGGCCAAGACTGAGTGGTTGTGCATACCGGCATCTCGGCCCAGTCAAGAATATCCATCTTTGGCCATAGGGGGAGAAGTGTTGCCCCCTGTGGAGAGGGCGCGGAATCTGGGGGTCCTCCTGGATGTACGGCTCCGGTTGGAGGAGCAGATGGGGGCCGTTGCCAGGGGGGCCTTTGCCCAGCTCTGCCTTGTTCGTCAGCTTCGCCCATTTCTGGACCGAGATGCCCTGCGCAGTCACTCATGCCCTTGTTACCTCTAGACTTGACTACTGCAACGCTCTCTATCTAGGACTGCCCTTCCATACCATCTGGAGATTGCAGCTGGTGCAGAATGCGGCGGCGTGGGTGGTGATGGGACTTTCCCAATTCTCCCATGTTACCCCCCTCCTGCGCGGCCTGCATTGGTTGCCGGTTGCACTCCGGGTGAGATTCAAGGTTTTGGTTTTAACATACAAAGTCCTTCACGACATGGGTCCTCAATATTTAAGGGAGCAACTCCTGCTGATATCGAGCGCCAACCGCGCTGTGTGAGCACATAGGCAAGGTCTCCTCAGGATCCCGTCGGCAAGTCAATATCGGCTGGTGGTCCCCCGGCGACAAGCCTATTCTGTTGCCGCCCCTGACCTCTGGAACCAACTGCCCCTGGGGCTCCACCTGGCCCCTGACCTCCGCACCTTCCGCCATGATTTGAAGACCTGGTTGTTTGACCAATCTGGGCTGTGATCCCTCCCTGGGTGGGGGACGGGTTTTAAATTACTTAAATTATTGTAAATTTTAGTTTTGTAACTTTTTGGGCTTCTAAATGGTTTAATTCGTTTTAACTATTGTTGCTGTTTTTAGTTGTGAGCCGCCCCGAGTCTTTGGAGATGGGGCGGCATACAAGTCCAAAAAATAAAATAAATAAATAAATAATAAATAATCTTTGAAAAATCTTTCAGGACCAGCTCCCTGCCAAACCTATGGTCACTAGCCACAGTCATCCCCATTTTCAAAAAGGGAGACCCCAGCCTAGTTGAAAATTACAGACCAATCTCCTTATGCTGCGTCACCTGTAAAGTCATGGAATCAATTATTAACCAATCCATTACTCTCCACTTAGAGACAAACAACCTACTCTCTAATAAACAATTTGATTTCAGAAAAAAACTATCCTGTAATCTGCAACTCTTACACTGCAAAAACATATGGACTACACAACTCGATCAGGGCAAAACAGTAGACGCAATCTACATAGACTTCTGTAAAGCCTTCGATTCAGTGGTACATGACAAACTACTATTAAAACTAAAATCTTATGGTATCTCTGGACACCTGCATAACTGGATAGAAGCATTCCTGTCAAACAGACAACAAATGGTCAAAATTGGAAACGTCCTATCAAATTCTGTACCTGTCAACAGTGGTGTCCCTCAAGGCAGTGTTCTAGGACCAACTCTCTTCATACTCTACATAAATGACCTCTGTGATCATATTAAGAGCAATTGCGTTCTCTTCACTGATGATGTAAAACTATTCAACACCACAGATAATTCTGCTACCCTTCAAAAAGACCTTGACTATGTATCAGAATGGTCAAACAAATGGCAATTTCAAATCTCAACAAATAAATGCTCGGTCTTACATATTGGCAAAAAAAAATCAGAAAATAAAACACAAGCTAAATAGTCAAGACCTTGTTGATGATCCAAACTCTGTCAAGGACCTTGGAGTACTCATCTCAAATGATCTAAGTGCTAGAGCCCACTGTAACTACATAGCCAAAAAGGCATTAAGAGTTGTTAACCTAATCCTACGTAGCTTTTTCTGTGGTAATATCACACTACTAACTACAGCATACAAAGCATTTGCTAGACCAATACTTGAATACAGCTCACCAGTCTGGAACCCATATTACGTATCTGATATTAACACAGTTGAGAAAGTTCAGAAATATTTCACAAGAAGAGTTCTCCACTCCTCTACTCACTGCAGAATACCTTATGCCACCAGACTTGAAATTCTAGACCTAGAAAACCTAGAACTACACCGCCTTCGGTCTGATCTAAGTATAGTACATAAAATTATATATTGCAATGTCCTACCTGTCAATGAATACTTCAGCTTCAACCATAACAATACAAGAGCACACAATAGATACAAACTCAAGGTTAACTGCACCAAACTTGATTGCAGGAAATACAACTTCAGCAACAGAGTGGTCAATGTCTGGAATACTCTACCTGACTCTGTGGTTTCTTCCTCAAGCCCCCAAAACTTTAATTTTAGACTGTCTATTGACCTCACCCCTTTCCTAAGAGGTCTGTAGGGGGCGTGCATAAGTGCACCAACGTGCCTACCATCCCTGTCCTATTGTTTCTATTTTCTTATATGTATCCATGTATTTATAACTATGTTTATATTTATACCTATTATCTTGTAAGCAATTGACTAATCAAATAAATAAAAATAAAATAAACATCAACCCCACTAAAGAATGACTGAATGTAAAGAAAGAGGAATGTTCACATAACAGAGTAAGTGAATGGACCCACTCCTGTTCAGTTACTTCATTAGGTGCTAATAATGAAAGGACACTACTTACACAAATCAGTTCCATATTTCAGGCCAACTTTAGGGACCCATCCTTTACTACGGAAGTAATGATAAGCCATGTATGTAGCCTTAAAATTGGGTTGTGCTTTACTAAAAAGTTCCCACAGCTTCAAGATAGGTAAAGGTGCCTTAAAAACACAACCATATGATTATTGTGAATGAATATATTCTAGTATTATAGAAATGTCATAGACAGTGCTTTGCAAAATTATAAAAATTAACAAAATAGAAGCCAAGTGTCTGTTATAAAAAAAGACAATAGTAGCTTGGTAGGGTTATTAATATTCCACGATAACAGTTCAACAATAATTTCTGAAAAAATGTGCTGCATACTTTCTTTTAAAAAAATCATAGCCTCATACTTATATTGAAGTTGAAGAGTCAGTTTTAAACAAAAATATTATTTCAGGAATGCAGCCAAAATTATTTACATACATTAATAAGTTAAAATATTTACATGAACAAATAAGTAGCACCCTTTTTAAAGTTGACATAAAGTGCCTTAGAAAGAATGTGCTTTATTATTTGCTAATAAGTACTCCAATTTAGATCTCTCACTCAAGAATTACTACTGACAACATTACCTCACTGCAATTAACTTACCTCATTGTAATAAATATTTAAACATCCGAGAGCATAGACCAGGAAAAAAGCCTAAAAATGACATCAAATAAAATTAGTTTGTGCATGTTTAAAGTACTAGAGTGCTGGGAAAGCTTTCTTATATAGTTAAAAATCAAATTTAAGGATACAAAATTATAGTGCAATATTGACAACTTTATAAGAAAATCTAACTAAGATTAATTTACATCTGAATAAGCAAGTATAGGATTGCAGAAAAGTATTTCTATACAACAATTATAATACCAGAGACATTTTCCTAAGCAAATTAAACTGGGGGGGGGGATAGTATTTTTCCCTTTACTTATGCATTACCAGAAAATGGAAGCAGTCCAGAGAGAAATAAACTTCCATTGTGTACAGTAGTGCTAAGCAACAGAAATCCATTGCTGAAGGAGGAAATCAAGGGAACAATTCTGTGAAAAAAGTATCAGGTGGTAAGACTTGGTGAGTCAATTTTTGCTATCATGCTCCAGCTAGTTGCTGCTTAATCAAACTTCTGACAATGGGTTTTCTAGACAATGTCACTTTGCTGTTCCAATTATGCAAGCATTCATTTAATCTCCCAATCTTATATGTTTGCCTAGAAGTTCCTTATAAGGCTTTTTCCTAATATATGCCAGATACAAACTAAGAGAGTTCATAAAACTTACCTCTTCTAGACTGAGTTGCAGATATTCAAAAATCCTGAAAGGATTTCTTCGGCATACTAAGTTTGCTTTTTTAATTAACTACAAGAAAGTAATAAAAGTTATAAAGAAGAAATCAAAACATTTCTGTAATTTACATACCATCAGCTAAAGGTCAGTCATCATAATGAATTATATTTTCTTTGTGCATAAGACATCTCTTGATCTTTTTGGCCTTTCATTCCTAAATCCTCCAGCTTTTGCTCTAACATTATAGCAGTTCTGCAGACAAAAGACATGGCTTTCTGGATGTCCCTATTCCAGGGGTGTCACACTCGTGGCCCACAGGTTGGATGTGTCACATCCATCCCTGGTTTAGCGAAGGGGGAAAAAAAGTCACAATGTCACATGACGAAAACGTGACGCCACGAGTTTAACACCCCTGCCCTATTCAGTCTCATTTGTGTTTCAATATGCTTTGGATAGGGCAGACGAATTGCAACACGACTCTTCAAGTAAATTGGCAAATAATTTCTTTAAGTGCACTTTGCTGATATCCATCAACTGATTAGTTTCAAAATCTCTTAATAAAAAAGAATAAAGGACATCTACAAAGCAAAATATCCGATTTAATAATTCTTAAATTGACTTTACCATTACCCACAATTAAGTTATACTTACATGCAATTCATCACTTGTTTCTTCTTCCATACACAAATCTGATTCTTTTTCTTCTATTAATACGAGCTCGTGCTCATATTCATTATTACTGAAACAATGAGATTCTGGTTCAACATAATTGTCTTCTCTGCAGCTATCATACATATTGAGAGAACATTGTTGTGGTGAAGGAGTTTTAGCTAAAATGTTAGCACCTGTAATATCTGATTCACTACAGTCATGTTTGTCTAATGAATCACAACGTGAATTAGCTTTGAAAGACTTGTTATTCCCATTAATTTCAGATGACGTCATTAAAAGCTTTGGTTCTTCTTTATCAGTTTCCATTTTAAATGTTTCTTCATCTTGAAATCCATTATTTTGCCCAGTTTCTATTCTCAGATTAATTTGTTTAGTGTAATTTTGAATGATGTTATCAATTATGGAGTCACCCATTCCCTGTTCAAACAAACGTTTTTTAGCCCATTCAACACAATGTTGGTACCTGGAATAGAAGAAAACGGAAAGTATGGGCTCATAAATAAATGTATGAACAATATAAAAGTATCACAACAAAACAAATGATCTCAAGTTTTACTAAAGCCCTAGGTATATTAGGAGTCCCTCACTGAGGGACATAGATGGGATAGAAATATGAAAAATAAATTAAAAAACTAGTTTATTTAATCATATATTCTATATCCCTGGCTACTCATAAATATTTTTATAGTTATTCTTCTATTGCACAACATACAAAGACTACGATTGTCTTTCTGGGTTATTTAGTGAGGATTGCCCCATGTGAGACATTCACAACTGCTGAGATTCTCAATGGTGTATATAAAGAATATACTATTATCTGCTCAAGTTTGTATCTTTCAGTCAAGACAATAAAATTAAGTGGCATTGTATTAATCATTTTATTTGCAAGTTACTCTTGCAACTTGAGCAGAAGAACAACTTGTAGATAAAATAAAAAAATAATACAACAGATTGGAAATGTAGAGCTGAATCTGAATTCCAGCTTGAGTTCTGGAGTCTTAATTAAATTTAGGAAAGATTTTTTAGGAATATTTGAGAATTCCTTTCTTTTAAAAATGCAATAGACTAAAAGAAATATTTAATTTCATCAGTTATTTGTATTAATTGTTCAGAAGGTAATCTCTTTAATTAAAAATTATTACATTGTTATTTGAGAAATCAAAATTTGGTAGTATTATTTAGAAAGAATGGTTATATACTGCATTTTTCCCCATAGAGAAGGTTGTGTTTGACTGATTGTATACTTCTTTTATTGCCCAAGTAAGCTTTCACTGAAATACTGAAATGTTGTTCATGCTGACACTGAATCTTACTATTTTCAGTTCTAGCAACTAATATTCTGCTGTTTTGCCCCCTTGAGGTCGAAATGCCTTTAGTAACTTGGATAGTGGTTAAATAAAAGAAGACCACCACTATGGTTATGCTTATTTTGTTTGTATCTTCCACAATCATTTCCATTGTAAATTTAGACATTCAGCTGCAATCCTAGTTTCTTATGGATTGAAGCTGAGATGGACGCAGAGACTCATGTAATTGTAAACGGGCCAGTGGTTTCTTTTCAAACTGTTATCACTCATCTTGTAATAGAAAATAGAAATGAGACCAAAGGCAAGGTTCTGGCAGTGCATGATCATTCCTATAGGTGAACGCCAATGTCATTAGATTCACAGTATCAGAAAAACTTTGAAGTGTATAATACTAGCTTCTTCTTGACTGGGATATGTAGTATGCTTCAGAAAGAATGACTGATGCCAGTAATGTTTGATGATGGCAGTCAGACTAAACTCCAACACTTCCATTTTTAAATGCTTCTTTGAGTTGTTTGCTCAGCCCTTTAGGATTCAAGATTGCTCTGATGCATATATTCATCTTTTGAAAATAAAAAGATGGAATAAACCAAGCCATATCCAAGCCAAAGCATGTCTACTATTTCTAAGATTCTGCTAACACACGCTTAAATATATGATTTTTCAGCATATTTCTTGAACATTTTTACATTACTAAGAAACAATAGCAATGACAGACTTTCATTACAGAACATAAACCTATTTCCGAACAGGCAAGCAAATTCCGAGGAATAATTTTTTAAAGCAGTATTCCTCACCTAAGGATCTACAGTAAACTGTGATCTGATTAAGAAAGCTAAAAAATGTTCTCCTTTAGCTTTCTGGATTGCTTTGACATCACAATATTTTTAACCCTTCTTAAACTTGGATAAGGAAGTATACAGTAATTTCAAGAAGATATTTTGTATGCCTTTATAATTATCTGAGGATCTCTAACTGTGTAAGCAATTGTTTTGCTAGCAGAGGTCAGACTGAAAGGATACAGCAGTTTTAAATATGTTGTTTTTTGACACAAACAAGGCTTTTTTCTGTATTCCTAAATACAGGGGTGGGATCCAACAGGGTTAACTATAGGTTTGGTGAATTACGAGATTTGGTGATTTACGATGTACTTCCTTGCACACTGTGTATGAGCCTGTAAATCGTCATCAGCTTGCTGCTTGGACACAGCTGAGCAGCGCTGCGTGCTGAGGAGCAGCCTTTGAAAAAGCCCTTTTTTCCTGCTTTTTTAACTGCAGCTGTGCCTCGCACAGCAGCTGAAGTTGAAAAAGCAGGAAATAAAGGTCAGGTAAGAGCCCAGGCAGGCGGGTGGGCAAAAACATCAGCAGACATAGAACTGGTTCTATGTCTGCTGTTCTTCAGAGCTACCGGTTCTACAGAACCGGACAGAACCGGTAGAAACCCACCCCTGCCTAAATATAGCAAAGAAGGATTACTCTAAATTTCAGGCTCTTATAAAGAGGGAACTTGTTATTATTGCTTAAGAACGTGAATATGTGTCCCATTCTCAGAAAAATGTTTTTATCTCTATAATAAAAGTCAATGAGGAATGAAGCATAGACAATTTTTTAAAAAGATCATCCTTTATGAGAATAAAATGTATGAATGAATGTTTTCTACTGAATTATAAAATCCGAATCAGAAAAGTCGTAGGTAGTCCAAAGGGCCTTGGTGGCTCAGGCTGTTAATTGCCTGCACTTAAGTTCCAGCTGCCTACAACTGCTGTAGGCTCGAATCCCACCAGGCTCAAGGTTGACTCAGCCTTCCATCCTCTCGGGGTAGGTAAATTGAGGACCCAAGATTGTTGGGGGCAATTCGCTGACCTTGTAAAAATGCCGCTTAGTAATAAGCAGGCATATACAATGGAATGAAGGCTATTGCTGAGCACACTGGGTTGTATCCCAAAAATTGTAAGCCACCCTGAGTCTCCGGAGAAGGGCGGCATATAAATGTAATTTAAAAAAAAAAAACTCCACTGCTGACCAAGAATTGCCAGAAACTGTCCTCCATTCAAAAAGGCAAGTTTAATTGTGCAACCAGCTTAACTATCCCAGAAGAAAGAATTAATTCCAAGAAGGAAAATTACTGATCATTCTGGAAAGATAGGGTTTGCTGAAAACAAGCCATAATCACTGTGATTTCTTCACTAACCAAAATTTAACAAGTCAAGGTTCCCCATATTAAGCCCTGTAAAAAAAAAATTCACCTAGAAAATTTTTTAAATTGTTTTCTTTGATATGAGAGCAAGAAAAATGGGACCACACTTGATATACTTTCCTGTTAATTCTGAAGCAAGATTCAATATATCATATATTGCAACAGATGACTTCTAATTTAATACTCAAAAGTATATTCATGATATTACCCAGTTTGATAATGAAATACTTGTAAGAAAACTACCAAGCTGAGAGAGCACCAAGATCCCACAGTTCAATCCTGAACTACAAATATTCTTTTCTATTGGTAATACTCAAAAGGCATATCAAATTAGGACTTAAATCATTGCTTGATAATTCTTGGTTCAGACAATCTGCCCATATTTAGATTTCTCCACTTTAATCACTTAATAATTGGAATGATGGTACAAAGATTTAATTGAGGAATCAAAGAAAGAGTACTTCGTTTCTTTAAAGTATCTTAACAAAAAGAAAACACTTGACTAAACTGTTATTTTTATAGTTATTAAGTATGCTCAAACTCTAGGCTAGACCAACCAAAAAGAAAAACTTACTTTTTTGATGAGATTATTGGCATATTTAATTTAGCATCTGCAATAAAAAGTATAATTACTATTTTTATATACATAATATTAAAACATGAATAACATAGTTTGCATACAATTTCAGAAAGGTATTCATATTCATATTTACCATATAATATTCAAAATGCTTTATTATGAAAATTACATTGAATGTTGGGAGCAGGACAATGGGATAAATAAATTCAGAAATATGCTGATCTTGAAATAAATTTGAAAACTGTAGCATTCTCCCAATCTGCACAATCAGAGAACGCAAAGCAGCACTGTTGCAATATTGTGTAACCAAATGCCTACCACATGCCCTTTTAATATATCTGGGAAGATTCTGAGCTGGTTGCTCTTGAGAAAATGGACAGAGGTCCTCAGGGATGCCAGTTTTGCTACTTTTGTGCTGGACTGGTGCCCCTCTTGGTTGCTTAAGGTCCTCTAGGAGGTGACATGCAGTTGGATCCAAGCAGTGATTAGTGACTCACTGGAGGATGGGGCAAGGCTGCCTCCCTTGAAGAAGGCATTAGTATGCCTGTTTCTCAAGATGCCTTCCTTGGACTCAACTGAGTTGGACAATTTATGTCCATTCTCCAACCTTCCCTTTTTAGGAAAGATTCTTTTGAGGCTGAAACACTAGGCTATTTGTTCAATTGTCTCTCCCAGAATATCTACTTTTTCAACTAGGTCTGTTAGGGTGGGCGCATGCCAGATCCCTTTCTTTAAATGCTAGCAACCCACGGGAGCAAGAGAATGTGCCTTCTTTCCACAGCCCCTGCTTTGTGAAGTACCCTTTCTCCTGAGATCTGGCAGGCCTTCACTCTCCTAAGGTTTTGAAAGGCTTTAAACAACTGGCTCTTCCTGCAAGCATTAGAGTAGGGTGAGGCTACAGCTCAATTCAGCTGAATGTGACTATGTAGAGGTGTATTGCCCTTAGGGTACCAGGTTTGTTACTTTTGAGGTGGCAGGAGGTTGGCACTGTTCTATGGTCCTGTCCAGGATTCTGGTATACAAGATCAGGCTGTATAAGTCTAATACATATATACGTACATGCATACATATTTCAGTTTACCTTTCCATTTAGCAGTCAACATAGGATCTGAAATACTATATTCTGGTCGACTTCTTGAAAGAATACCTTTTCCAAAAAATCCCTAGAAAACAAGCAAAAATATGTTATCACTCATTTAAGAGAACATTCTTTGCTGAAACAGAAATGCAGGATCAGTATCCAAGACTGATTAATTTAATTGATTATAGAGATAAAATGAGCCCAAAATACCTTGCTATATAGCTGTTCTATATCTTCAGGATTCTTCACAATTACATTGTTATTTATCAAGTCACCCCGGCACATTTTATAAACTCTTCCATGACTGCCTTCTATGGAAGGAGAAAGAGGGAATGGAGAATCATATGATTCATATACTTTTCTTTTCCTTCTGGGAGGATGAAAAACTGCTTCTGCCATTTGGCATTATTTTTCTCTTTCAATTGAAGTGCCTAAGGGTAAAAGAGCATAAAGAAGTATTTGATATATTTTGTTACATTCTAAATTATTAATTATTCATGTTATCCAAAGCTATGTATAGGTAGTCCTCACTTAGCAACTCCCCTGTTAAGGATCATTTACAGTCAGGGCAGCACTGAAAAAATAACTTTATGACAAATTTTTGCAGTTATAACAGTTGTAGCGTTCCTGCAATTATAATTGAGATCCAGGCATTTTACAACCAGTTGGGTGTTGATGACTATTGTAGTATCCCATGGATACTACTTTCTATGCTTCACAATCTGCTTCCAACAAGCAGTGAATGGAGAAACTGTCAGTAAAATTGCAAACTGCAGTCATGTGATGTGCTTAATGATTACAGGTGAGTTGCTTAACCACCTTGATAGACCTGAGGTCATAACCATCATAGTCATGTGATACTCACAAAATAAGCATGTTGCTTAGTGATACCAGTCCCAATTGCAGTTGTTAAACAAAGGTGATACCAGTCCCAATTGCAGTTGTTAAACAAAGACTACCTGTATTTTTAACAGCTTGCAAAGTGTTGCATAGGTCCAAGGCTTAAAATAGTGGAAATACCAGAGTCTGAATAGGGACTTTTACGCATGATAACAGTATGACTCTTTACTGAGGTATAGGCTCTTTGCAAACACAAAAGAAAGTATTTTGAATCAAATATAGCTTCAGGGAATGTCACATACTGGATCCACACTGGAACCTTTGGCACTAATATGACCACTATTTTCTTTTAAAATATATCCCGACTTTCCCCTCTAGTCTCCAGCGTAGTCACTTGCAATGCTCTCCCCTATCCAATTATTAAAACAGGCTGGATAATGCTTAGCATTTCTGGAGGTTCATGAGGAATGTCTAGTGTCTGCTAGATGCTGCCATCTACTCTGGCACTTTTTATAACCTTTCACTCAATACCAAAATGGGAAAGGGAAAAAAAAGACACAAGTTCTTCTTTTATACAGGCCATAAGCCAACTGAGGGGAAAGTAATAACACATCCACCCCCACACAGACATGTATTTTTTCCATCATCTTATTCAGAACAGTTAAGAAATAACTTTTATGGTTATTTCAAACAGTGATTATGTGTTTCTGCAGGTATGTCCTAGTCTTAGAAGAAAGAAACTCCATATATTTTTTCTGCAAAAATGGAAGTAACAAGAGCTTGTTTCCCTGAGGAAAACAACAACAGCTCCGATATTTATTTCTAGGTCTGACACTTAAGACTTCATATGCCTTCTAAGGAAGAAAAGCAGGCATGCAGTATATGAACTTGTTACTATGTAATAAGTTTAGAAACTCGAAATACCCAATTATTCCCACATTACGAATAATGCCAAAAACTAAAAGAATGCCTAATTCTCTAATTAGGTTGCTATGAGCATTTTAAAACACACATCTGTCTACTGCGTGGAAATTCAATTGGTGCAAGGAGTCTCCCTGATTTGGCCTCTATATCCTTCACTTTAAAATAGGACTGAATGTTTTTGAAGAAGAGGGATTCCTTATCAGATTTCCTGTAACCATTTTTTTGAAGGATTGCATTTACTATCAGATCAGTCTCTCCGCTTCGCACATGGACGATTTCGTACTAAACGCGGAATACGATCGGGTGACTTCGACCGCAGCCCTAGCTCCCAACTTGCGCCTTATGGGTTCCCACAACTACTCAAAGAGATTATTGCCAAATCGAATTTCAAAGTGATATTTCAAGCAAGGAAACCTAACTCCCTGCCCCTGTTAATTTTTGAAGAGGACCCCGCTCCTCGTTCGTTCACCGGCCAGATAGCAAAGGGGCGCTTTTTTCGAAAGAGCCTCCAGGTTTAAAACTCTGATGCACTCGTGGGCCGGGCGACTCCCAATCCGGATGGAGATTCCGCTTCGTTTGGTCAAGGTTGCTGAGCAGTTCCTTTTTTTTTTTTAGAAAAAGTCCCCGCGAGCGGAGGACTCTTCTGCACGATCCCTCCGTTTCCCCAGGCATCTCCCTTGCTCCGCCCGCCAGATCCGCCTTCACACTATACGCGTACATAAGATTAAAGGAACCCTGGTTTATCACCAAAGCCCCATATTCTGAGTTCGCGAGGGAAATTTCCTAAGAGGGAAACTGAGCTTTGGGAGTAAAACGTGCCTTAGTGCCCCTTGCAAACGCTGCCACAAGGGCAGCCTAGCCCAAGGGTTAACTTCTCGCCGCTTCCTTGCCGGCCTTGCTGAGCACGGAAGCTACTACCCAGGTTGGGCCTCACTTAATGCGTGGATAGGAGACCCCTCCGCAATCCCAGGGCTGCTCGAGACGAATGGGAAGTCGGAAAGCAAACCAGCGGAAGGAAGCGGGCGAACCATTCGGCGCGGCCGCCCAGAAAAACAACAGGGCAACCCCTATGACGTCAGCAGAACTCGAACCCGACCACCCGGCTTACTAAATTCCCGACGTACTGTTAAGAGCCGAAGGGTCTTAGTTTGACGACTGTTCTCATTTACGGCCCGACGTGGTTGTTGTGGCAACGGAGAAGCGCAGCAGAAGGCCGTTCGGAAGATGGCATGGATTTACGGCTCGGTTGCTGAAGCAACGGGAGAGGCGGGGTTGAGGAGGCGAGGGAGAAAGCGCGTGATTACGAAGGGACGTGGGTCATTGCTATTTGGGCGGCCACGTGCCTTTCATGGGACTGTCTGGGGACATCTTCTTGGGGCTATAATAAACGGAGTTTACTTGTGTTGGAAGAATTATCCTTCTGGGTTTAGTTCCAAGTGGGGAAGAAAGACACTGGAAACATGGTGACTGCCTGGAAAGATGGTTTAATGGTGGACAGGATCACATACCTTGGGTGAAGAAAGAAGGGGCAAGATTCTGGGAGACCCTTAGTTATATACCCCCTGTTGGGCCCCACCTTAGTGTTTCCTGTTTCCTGTGTATACAATGTATCCCATTGGCTGTCAGACTTGGGGGGGTGGGGTCTTAGCTAACTGGCTGAGGAATTCTGGGAGTTGTAGTCCACAAGTCTTCAAGTTGCTAAGGTTGGAGACCCCTGGTCTAGACCAAATGGCTTCACCTGAGTGTTGGCTGATGCAATCTTCCCAGGCCAGGTGGTGAGATGGGCAGAGGCCTTTATTATGTAGAATACTCTGGCCTAGGCCTTAATGGCCCACTCATTAACAAAGGTTGGGGTGAGCTTCTGCTTCTGAGGTGAGTTTCTGCTTTTGAGTTTCTACACTTTTTAGGGGAAATATTCTGCCTTTTTAATATTTCCTAGGATATTTCATTTTTCTAGGAGAGGGGTGGGTACTAACTTCCTATACCTGAGGTTAAATGTATTGCATGCGTCAGTTTGTTGCAATGGTGTATTGGGAGATTATTTCTGCATATCTCTTACACATCTAGCTATTTCTTTCTCTGCAACAGTTACAGTTTTCCAGCCAACGTTTTCAAAAACTGGGTTTATAATGTGGATGTAAAAGAATTTTAAAATATCAGAAAAAATAGTAATGTACAGGTAGTCCTCGACTTACAACAGTTCATTTGGTGACCATTCAAAGTTATGACACTGAAAAAAGTGACTTATGACCATTTTGGGGGTGAGGTGTCATCAGTATGCTGATGATACCCAGCTCTACATCTCTACCCCAAACCAACTCAGTGATGCCCTCCCCGTGAGGTCTCATTGCCTGGAAGCGGTGCGGATCTGGATGGGGAGGAACAGGCTCCGGCTCAACCCTGCCAAGACCAAGTGGCTATGCGTACCGGCATCCAGGATGTTCTACCTTTGGTTATGGGGGGAGAGGTGTTGCCCCCCGTAGATAGGGCTCACAACTTGGGTGTCCTCCTGGATTCACAGCTCAGTTTGGAAGAGCAGGTGGGAGCCATAGCCAGGGGGGCATTTGCCCAGGTGCGCCTGGTGCGCCAGTTGCATCCCTACCTGGACCAAGATACGCTACGCATGGTCACTCATGCGCTCATTACGTTCCGGATTGACTACTGCAATGCGCTCTACATGGGGCTGCCCTTGTGGACCATGCGGAGGCTTCAGCTGGTGCAGAATGCGGCCGCGCGGGTTGTGATGGGGGTATCCCGATACTCCCATATTACACCCCTCCTGCACGAGTTGCATTGGTTGCCGGCTGCCCTCTGTGAGATTCAAGGTGCTGGTGCTTACCTATAAAGCCATCCATGGCTTAGGGCCGGGGTACTTGCGGGAACATCTCCTGCCAGCATCGAACATCAATTGCCTAGTGCAGGGCAATTGGGGTAGTGTCAGCCAGACAGTGTCGGCTGGCAGTCCCTTCTCTGTGGGGGTGCCCATTTTGTGGAACCAGCTTTCCCTGGAGCTACGATTGGCCCCTGACCTCCGCTCCTTTCGCCGCGGCCTAAAGACTTGGCTATTTGAACAAGCCAGCCTGGACTGAGGAGGGGATTTGTTTTAAATGTTTTGTGGTAGGGTTTTAAATATTTATTTGGTCCAATTGATTTAATATTTTTTAATTCCTTTTAACTTTTGTATTCATTGTTTTTTATGTGAGCTGCCCTGAGTCCTTTGGGAGATAGGGCGGCATATAAGACCAAATAATAAATAAATAAATAATTTTTTCACATAACCATTGCAGCATCCCCCTTGATGGGCTGTCTGCTAAGATAAAGCCAGGTCATGGCACACACTTGAAAGTAAATCAGGAAGCCTGTAATTATGGAGTCGGTCTGACAAAAACAAAGAAGGAAATATGCAGGCATAAATCTGGGTAGTTAGAAAGCTGATAAAAGTAGCAAAGAGTTAGGCAACTTGCAGACCTCAGCTAAAAATTAGGGATGGAGATGGCCCACAGCAAATAAAATGTGCATTCGATAACTCCTGGGCATTCATTAGCCAAGGCTTAGGAATAGGGATAGCTAGAGACCAATAGAACAAATTGTAGCATTATTACTAAAATGTTTATTAGATGATATTTCTTATTATCCCACCTTGTCCCGCCTTCTTCTTCTTGAAAATGTATGAAGCTTACTTAATTCTTGATTCTTGGCATTTTGGCCAGGAGCCCTTTTCCTTGGGGTTCCCCAATAAAAAGCAATCAAAACCTGCATCTCATGCCTGGCATCCTTCATTGGCCTTGGCACCAGGCTCAGACCCGAATTGGGGACAACACCATGGTCAGGTGATCAAAAATCATATGTTTGGCAACTGGTTTGTATTTATGATGGTTGTAGTGTCCTGGGGTCACCTGATCCCCTTTTGTGACCTGGTAGGCAAGGTCAGTGGGGAAACCGGATGACTTAACAACCATATTAGTAACTTAACTGCAATGATTCACTTGACTGTGCAAGAAAGATAGAAAAACTCACTTAACAAAGTTTCACTTAGCAACATAAATTTTGGGCTCAATTATGGTCGTAATTCGAGGACTACTTATATGATAAATTTGGTGACTTTAGGATTCTGAGGTGTGTATCACACACAGAGGCATACACACATTGTGCCTTCAGGTCAGTGATGATTCCTGTGGACTGGTCCCTGCATTTTTCTTGGCAAAGTTTTTGACAGTGTTTTACTTTTGCCTTCTTGCTAGTCACTAACTGAAGATCACTCAGCTGGGTTTGTAACTAAAGCAGGACAAGAACTCAAAGTCTCCCTATTTCTAGCCTGATGCCTTTAACCACTGCACCAAATTGCTCTCGAAGCAAATATCTAAAACATGATGAATATAGTGAAACACTATAAACAATATAATTTAATAAATATAATGAATATGTAACTATTTGTAATATAATAATTCTTAAATTTTTTTGCTTACTTTGTCATAGGGCTATTTTAGTTGGTTTACAACAACCACAACAAAAAGGAAGTTTAAACAAAGTGAAGATAAAATATTAGGACAATAAAATGAACAAGGAAAAAGAAAGCAAAGAAAATACATCAATATGATTAGTAAAAATATGGGTGAGTGGGGAGCAGGGGAGAGGTGGAGTCTGTTGTCATTCTAGCACTTATAATGAAATGTTCTTTAATTGCTGCTTGAAAAGTGGATGTTGAAAGCAATATTGATTGGCCTTAATTTTTGCTATGTTTAATTTATGTTGGCAGTTTCAGAACAGGCAGAAGCAAGCGAGCTATGGTCCGAAAAATTCATGGAATGGCTGACAGCCTATTACAAGCTGTGTAACCTCTCTGCCCCCATACTGCCCTTTCAAACCATTCAGTTTATAATGGCATTATTATCACTCACTACCTTTAAGATAGTAAGCGTAGCTATGTACTGTTTTGCAAAATTCATAATGGCTTCAAGGAGGA
This sequence comes from Naja naja, assembly GCA_009733165.1. NCBI lineage: Eukaryota > Metazoa > Chordata > Lepidosauria > Squamata > Elapidae > Naja > Naja naja. The sequence continues at coordinate 74,608,074 of CM019149.1, forward strand.
TAACTTTTCAGTGTTATTTCCCCCACCCCCAATAAAGCCCAACAACAAAATGAGCTGAGCTTTAGCATCTTATATTTATTTTTAATTTATTTTAAGTCAAATAAGTAAGCTGAGTAGATTTATCTCATACGATACAAATTGAACAAGGCTATTTTTCAGATTTAACAAGGCTATTTGTTCTCTGATAATGCTTATTATTAAGATAATTATTATCTTAAAGATCAAATTTGTGCTTTAAATTATGTTTTTTTGGGGGAAAGACTCAGAAAATAACACCCTGCAGTAATTTTAGTTCCAATAAGTATAGCAAGATAGAGAATTTGTGTCTTTAAAAGTTTGAAATGCCTATTTATTGCCAGAAATAGGTATGTGTCGATATATTTAGTTGGGGTTAATAGCAGTTCACTTTCTTTCAAAGTGATAACCAAATTGCTGAAGTTTGCAGCTCATTTAAAGAAAGGTCAGTAACCTGGTGCATAACATATGAACTTCCTTTTACAGGTCAGAATTTGAGGAAATCATTTGGAAATATTTGTATTACCTGTAATTGCTTTATATTGAGTTTTGGGGTTGATAAAGGAAGATTGCATTGACCTGGAAATGTAATAGCTTTCTATATCAAAATAAGATCTTCCCCTCAGAGATTAAAGAAGCACCTTTTCCTTGGAAAAAAATGGCAAGCAAGACAGCTAGACTGAGGGTGGAGCTAATGACCATGACAGAATGAAGAGACGATGAGTGAACTGACTCTTCCTGATTCCGCTCTGGACAAGGAAACCACTTGGGATTGCCCACAAGTGCTCCAGACAATTAATCCTCATGAGAAGACTGCAAGCCAATGATCTCCAATGGGTTTAGAGTTGGAGGTGTCAAACTCACACCGTCACGGTAGCATCATGTGACATATCGGGACTTTTTTCCCCTTCGCTAAATATCAGGCATGGGCATGACCAGCATGTAACTCATCTGACCTATGGGCTGGGAGTTTGACAGCTCTGGTTTAGAGCTCTGGGAGATGAGGGAATGCCACTGTCGGTGCCTTTAAAGATACAGAGTTCACATACTTTTCTAACCACTTTTGTAAATTGCTTGTTAGGGCTTTTCATAACATAATCCTATAACAACTTTTAAAATATCAGAAGCCATAAAAAAGAATAAAATAGGGAAAGCACCAAGGCCTGATGGATTACTGAGTTTATACTATACATGTTTCAAAGACCAACTTTTTCAACTACTTAAAAACATGATGAATTACAGGGATCTGCTATGCCAGAATCTTGGAAAGGGGCTAATAGTGCTTTACTACCAAAGGAAGGATGAGATTTAGTTTCAACTAAGAATTATGGATTGATTAAATAATGACTATGAAATATTTACATTGACATTATCTGATAAGAGTAATGAGGATTTTACAGGACTTTATTCATGGTGATCAATGTGATTATTAAGAGATAATGTCAGAATTGTATTGGATATAGTAGAGTATCTACAACGACACAATGAGAAACAAGTGGCACTGAGTTTTCTAGAAGCTGAGAAAGCTTTCAGTAATTTGAATTGATCATTTATGTTCAAAATTTAGGGAGGTATGGATTTTGGGGAGAATTGTATTTATAAGGGATTAAATCTTAGAAAAATATTATTGTAATAGCAATTTAATTAAATCATGTAAGATATAGAAGGGAACAACACAATATATTTTATCCTTGTCATTTTTTATTTTTGTTCTTGAAGTGTTGAACAGAGACATCAAGATGAGAAAATAATGAGATTGAAAATTTAAAAGAGGCTTACAAATTCATAACTTTTGCTGATGATTTAGTTTAGTTTGTGAGATCCTCAGAAAGGGATTGAACACTTAATAAAGAACTTGAAGGCCTTTGGTGCATTAGTTAAAAAACAAAAAGCAAATATGTTGGTTAAAAATATCAGTATACAAGATCAAACAGTCTAAAACATGGCTTTAAAATTGAGAAGGTAAATATCTGGAGATCAGATTAACTAATATAAATTGTCTGATATTTGGAAATAATTATATAAAGATATGGAACAGTATTAAAAAGACTTATTGAAGTAGGATAAATTACAACTGTAATTGTTAATAGAATTTCAGTAATTAAGATTAATTTTATGTAGCATGTTCTTATTTCAGACAATATTGATATTAATCACTGATGTATCATTTCAACAATAGCAAAAGATATTTAAAAACCAAGAATTAAATATAAATTGTTGTAGATATTAAAAAAAAGAGGTGGGCTAGGATTATCTGACTTAAAATTGTTGCTTGTTGTCTGATATGGGTGCAAGATTGAGAAACAGGAAGATGTTGGAATTAGAAGAACGTGATTTGAGATTTAGGTAGCATGGCTGCTTATGGTATAAAAAAGTTGAGGTTAATGTAGATTTTAATAATCTCTTTATTAATCTTTGTAGGGATTCAATAACCAGTCATTTCAGTGTCCAAAGATGTCTGACTGCCTGGGCAGTGTTTATTCTTTTTATAACATCTTTACAAGCAGAAATGAGCAGCATAGATACAGCATTGGGATTGGAGAATAGATTCACATGGGTGAAACCCTTCAATCACATTGGCATAACCCCTCAACCAATCCTTGAAGTTAGTGGTGATGTTAGTAAATGAGATCACCTGTATACCTGGAAAATCAGAGACGTCCCATCCCCATCCCAACAGATAAGAGGATGAATAGAAGATGAGCTCATGGGATAGCAAAGAGGCCCCTCCACCAGGCTGCAGTGTGCTGCCAGCTTCTAGTGTCATCCAGGGAAACTCAGTGGCTACCACATTTCACTCTTTTCTATTTTAAATTTAATTAATTAAAGATGAATCATAAAAGGAGTTAGGAGCGGATTCATAATCATTAGAAGAGAATGCTTGCAGTTGTTTATATAGGGCATATACTTGACCCTCAGGCAAGGTAAGAGAGGGTTTGGGATGAAAAGCTGTGATACATATGTTGCAAAGAGAAGGGAGACATTGAACAAAGCAGCACCCACTAATTAAATCACAACTAATGACTACATAGCATAGAATTTTTCCCATTTAGCCTGTGGGAAACCAAGCCCAAAAGCTTTCCCACCAAGATCCTAATTTATCAATTTTCAAATCCAAGGCCAAATTGTTGAAAATATTAAGCTGGTGCTGGATGGTTCATGACCCATCAAACAAATTAAAACAATATCGATTTTGTAGAATAGCCTTCTTCAACACTTGCATCTTATGGTTGACTGTTGAGATAACTGAAGAAGTAACATTGTTTTTGCTATATTACATAATTGTTTTTGCTAAATTACATGCAACAGAGTTAATGTTAAGGTGAGCGTGAGCAGCAATTGCTGGCATGCCCACTATAAAAGCTAGCACTACGTATTCAGCTTTATTAAGTAAGGTTGTTTCAGAGTCACAAGTGTTATCTAGCATGACCCCTGAGAACGATTCAATGATGAAGTTGTTGTTTAGAAAGCAAAACAGGAATCAGCCGACTGAGGCAGCAAAGTACTTCACTAAGATTAGCAGGAATATAATTAAAAGTTTCTTGACCACATGTAAAAACTATCCTTGAGGTAGCCAAACATGGGAAAAGTGAAAGAAGTCTCTTCCAAAGCTGTGCAGTTCAAAGCAGGTGAGCTAAGACGATGACAGTGAGGTTTTTACTTGAAGATGTACAATTAACTACTTTTGCACAAGTTATATTTATAGGGACCACTACCATTGAGGTGTGTAAAGCAATTGCATCAAGGTGTGGATAATAAGCAGCAAATCCCCAATTAGATATAGTCTTATAGTTAAAGTTCCCATGTAATAAAAATCCGCTTAAGCCAGTGAAATTTTGAATTACTGCAGAAGGAGTGCAGACAGGAACTAAACATGTAGAAAGCAAATGTTCCATATCATAAGTTTCAGATAAGCAAAAGACATCATTCTGTGTGATGTTAGTCAAGCATAAGCAAATGAACCCGGATGGGACACTGTGCCATCTGTAAAGTCAAATTCCTGGGACTGGGACCAGATCTGGGGACTGGTGTGCTGTCACGAAATCCTTGGTTGGGTGGACACAACGAGCCTGGGTGGACACAATGAGCTGTGGGCGGACACAATGAGCTGGAATCCACAAATGTCCTGTAGGAGCAAACACAACAACACAGCCTCGCCCCTCACCCCAAGTAGTTAACTAAAACATTCAATTAATTTAAGGTAAATAGAAACATGCAATTACATTCAATTGATTTAAGGGAAATTATACTTTTAAAAACTTTTTTAGAGACCCTTCTAGAGACCCTTTCCCTTTTTATTTATTTGTGGAGACAGGCCTTAAATGGCCAATGAGCATGTTCCATTATGGCTATATTCCAGGTGGTACAAAATTGCAAAAAAGCAAAATATCATGTTGTAAAAAACAGGGCTTGCCTAGTAGGTAACATCCATTTGCCAAAGTTGATGATAAAACAATCTGCTTGACTTGAGTAACTGGAATATGGCAAGCTTGTGCCAGGCCTTAGCAGTTTAATGAAAAAAAATGTGACTGAAAAAAAATCAGCAAAGCTATAGCCTTAAGAAAGAGGCCCAGAAAGGGTCAAGTGACTACCTATGTAAGAAATATCTTTGGTCTTGTAGTAGCTGTTGCAAAATTAAAAATAAGATCATGATTAGGGTAAATCCTGGGCATAATATAAGCACCTGGAAGATTAAAAATAATTTGACACACATAATGAGAGTCAGAGATTAAGTTGAAAGGCTGTTGAGAAAAAGTTTTGAAAGTTAAAATAGCAGGACACTTTCCAGGAGCATTATGAGAAGCCTTGTAAAGGAAGAAGTCATTAAGTAAGCAAGCCAAAGTTCTTTAGGCAAACAATACAGCTTAGATAGTCAGGCAAAGGACATTGAAAAGATAAGTTATTCTGAAAATAAAATTGAAAATCAGACTTTACATAACTCCACCATTTATACCTTACTGTACTTATCAAAAATTAGAAGAAAAAGTTATTTGCAAAGCCCATTGTAAACCTTTCATGACTTTACCTGTTGTGCTGGCAATAGCCATGCATTCTCCACATTCTTGTTGTAAACCCTCCAGATGGAGTCAAATTTGAGTGATCAATTCTCTGCTTTAATCAATATATGGATTAAGAGCATGTACAAAGTGCAGCTAGTTTTAAATTTTGATTCCCTTTGCTGAAACTGGGAACTGAGTCATCTTCAAAGATCCAGGCAAATTGCCCACCTGGGAACCGAGCCACCTTTACAGATAACGTTCCAGGCAATTTGCCAATCTCAGCCTATCTATCTGAGGCTCCTTTGTGTGAAAATCTCTAAAAAATCAGGAGATGAAGCTATGTAACCTATAAAAAAGTTATTTTCTAACCTCGCTTTTTTTCAAGGCAAATACTCAAAGCAGAGAAAAGAAAAATTGTTAAAGTGATCAAAAGCCTCACTCTCCCCCCCTCCTGCCTCCACCCCTACAACAACCAGTGGGGACAAGAAGGGGGAGGGAAATGTTTAAAATAAATCTCATCCATTTTTTCCACTCAACATTCTTTTCACCCATAAATCACACACAAATAATTTTCATCATCAGTAAAGTACACACAAATACACACACAAATAATCCTATCTTTCTCAGGTCCGGACCTTTCTCACACTCTTTCTTACTCTCCTTTCAATCTGGGATAGGGGTCAACACACAAACATTTATACCACCTTTTTACTATCAACATACTCACACATTTACACTGTAATCATACGGCTTGCATATTTACAATTCTTTTCTGAGAGCCAATAAGCTCCATTGTAGAGGATCTCATCCTCCAGGGCTGGAAATGATTACATACAGACACATTCTCACACACAACATTTCCAGACCTGGGGAGGGTTTGTCCCTTTAAATTTCCACATTGAAAAAACCTGTAGTTTGTTCTCAGAGCATTGGGAAAACTCAAGGAGCGGTTCCAATCACAAAGGTGATTGTGGGCCTGAACCACTGTCTATCTGCCCCCACAACTCTAAGTCCAATCCAAAAAGCCAATTTAATTCTCTGGTTGCCAAACATGTTACAATTAATTTATTTTGAACTTCAGCAATTCCAATTAGGGCTATACACAGGTAAAGGATATTTCTTCAATTCAATCCTATTCAATTCTGCATACACTTATTTACATTATTATACATACACAGCTAAGCTCAATTCTGCATGCAATTATTATACATTATTATACATACACATCTAAGTTTTAATGAAAATCACATCATGAAAAGAATAGTAAACATTTTCATCTTCTCTTAGTTCTTCCTAACACATAACAGTAAATGAACCATATTTTCTTTGAACAGCCCCATTGTACTGTATGGAGGGGCTTCCTAACAGATCTGTGTCTCATTCCATGCTTCTGATCAGCAGATCTAATTGTGGACTATTGAAATCAATAGGGCATGCCTTCCACTTTCAATTCTGCCATCCAGTGCATCAGAAGAGAGCAGTTGCCTGTATTCTAGTTACATCCATTGTTCTATCTTCTTAAGCATTAAATAATTAAAAGGATTAAACATAAAAATTTCAAACAAATAAATTTATGTGTCTCTGTCCTGGGTTTCTAGCTTGAATCTCCCCTTTTCTAATTGTTCCTTTAATATTTTCCTTATGGGGTGTACAATGGCTTTGGAGAATCAAAAATTTAGCCTGCTCAGAAGGAGCTGAAAGTCCAATTAGAGAAGATTTTGGAGTGACAATTTTTACCTGATCATAATCAGGAGGGGGGCTTATAGTCAATTATTATTTTGCTGAGACATCAGAGCCAGATGTTTCCACTGCATGACAGCATTGATACCATCAATGTAATATTTGGACTGGAGCCTTGGGTATCCTTAACCTTCTATTCTATTCTATTCTATTCTATTCTATTCTATTCTATTCTATTAAGTTCAGGATACCATTTCCCTATCTCCCACCAGCTTCTTTGTGTCTAACTCAGTGTACTTTTGTACCTGATTCATGTAGCAGGAATCTAATTTCCTGAACATGTTCCTGCTGATGCTGAGATAGATTGCAACCCATACTTACCATTGATGGGTCCTGAAGGACCCGGGTCCCGTGAGGACGAAGGTGCACCTTGGGGTCTATTTCAGACGATGGTAAGCATGTTGGCTGTTGCCTACCCCGGAGGTTGATGGCCCCGCCCTGCAGGGTTGATGCCCCATGTTGGGTGCCACTTGTAGGGATTCAATAACCAGTCATTTCAGTGTCCAAAGATGTCTGACTGCCTGGGCAGTGTTTATTCTTTTATACCATTTTTACAAGCAGAAATGAGCAGCATAGATACAGCATTGGGATTGGAGAATAGATTCACATGGGTGAAACCCTTCAATCACATTGGCATAACCCCTCAACCAATCCTTGAAGTTAGTGGTGATGTTAGTAAATGAGATCACCTGTATACCTGGAAAATCAGAGACGTCCCATCCCCATCCCAACAGATAAGAGGATGAATAGAAGATGAGCTCATGGGATAGCAAAAGGCCCCTCCACCAGGCTGCAGTGTGCTGCCAGCTTCTAGTGTCATCCAGGGAAACTCAGTGGCTACCACAAATCTTGTTAATGTGAAGTGCTTCAGCTCATTTTAATAATGTGACTATAGCTCAGAACTACACCAGAATGGCTTGGTCTGCTGCTCATTTTAATTCATCAGAACTCTGCATCAACACTCTGCATACTCAAACCCCATCTATCTAATGTACTCTTGTAAATAGGTGGGGCTTTACGGTTACGTTTGGACCTCGTGGTTCAGGTGTTCTGGGAACTTCTATTTGTTTTGAAGGAATGTTAGTTGTTGGAATCCCCTCATTTGAATCTTTTGGCGGGTGATCCGGCTCTGTTACTCCAACCTGGTCTCTCCTCCCAGTCCACTCCCAGCCCATTGGTATCCCTTGAATAGGTGAAGTTGTGCTGTCCTCTACTGGAGTTAGCATTTGTTGTGATTGTGTTAGGGCTTGGGATGGCTCTTGTCATGTTATTCCGTTTAAGAGGGGATTGACTAGTACTTGTTCATTATTCAAAAGGTCTCCCCCTTCCCCCACGGCTTGGGTTGTGCGTAATGAGTCCTGAAACGTGCCAGGGTAAGTTTCTAGGGACTTTCTGGACCTTAATTGGTCTATATGTCTTTTCCTCCGCTTGTACCCTGTAAGACCTGGGTCCTGTTACATGGGTAATTTCCACAGGAATCCATAAAGGCTCACCCACAGGTTCTTAGCATAAACTCGATCCCTATTTGAAAAATGTGAGTTTTGCTACTAGAATCTACAGGTTTCTCGGGTGCGTAAGTAGGGTGAAGGTGGTTGAGGATTGACCTGAGTTTCCTGCCCATTAAGAGCTCTGCAGGGCTTAAATTAGTGGAGGGGTTAGGGGTAATGTGTTGGATACTGAGCAGTTTGTCTACTTTCTCAGTAATATCCCCTGGACCCAACGGTTGAAGTTTCTCTTTAGTAAACCGAACCATACGTCGGCCCGGCCATTGTGGAGGGTGCCCAGGGGTCATGCCTTAGGGCTGTGCTAATGTATGATTCAAAAAGTATGATTCAAAAAGGGTGGCAGTAAATTGGGGACTATTGTCGGAAACAACCACATCGGGCAACCCGTGAGTTACAAAAAGTTTCCTTAGCTGTTTGATAACAGCTTCTGCAGTGGTGGATGACATGGGAATAACCTCGAGCCATCTGGAATATGCATCTACTACAATCAGAAAGGTATGCCCTTTAGTTGGCCCAGCAAAATCAATATGAATTCTGGACCATGGCCCCCTAGGACATTCCCATTCCTGTTTAGGGGCGATAGGCGGTGTGGACCTCAGTTCCTGACAATTCGTACAGCCAGCAACCCAATTTTCAACCATTTTGTCAATCCCCGGCCACCATACATAGCTCCTAGCTAACAGGAATGGGCGCAACTGGCAAACCAGCCAGATCTGGGCAAAGGTCTCCCTGGCCACGGCCCACACCTGCTCCTCCAATTTGAGCCGTGAGTCCAGGAGGACCCCCAGATTCCGTGCCCTGTCCACGGGGGGCAACACCTCCTCCCCCATGACCAAAGATGGAATATCCAAACTGGACCGAGATGTTGGTATGCACAGCCACTCTGTCTTGGCCGGATTGAGTCGAAGCATGTTCCTGTCCATCCAGATCCGCACCGCTTCCAGACAACGGGACATCACAGAGAGAGCATCACTGATGTGTCCTGGGGTGGAGATGTATAACTGTGTATCATCAGCATACTGATGATAACTCACCCCAAAGCCACGGATGATCTCACCCAGCGGCTTCATATAAATGTTGAACAGGAGGGGCGAGAGGACCGACCCCTGGGGCACCCCACAAGTGAGATACCTTGGAGTCGATATTAATCCTGAAGAGACATATAAGATTGCCAGGTTCTGTGTAGTGGCATACAAAATTAGACAACAAATAATGATGAGCAATTGAACTTGTTTGAGCAGGGAATGGATTAGATGATGTACCATTGGTATTAGTACCTAATGAATTGTCAAAAATATATAAGGGAGTATAAAATGTATGTTGGAAATACAGTCTTTGTGAAGGTACTTTTTACCATTTTAGTAAATACATAATAAAGCTTAGAACTACTGGGACAAGGTATATATCGCAATCCAGAGAAGGACTTTTTTCCATACAATTTTAATATGAAGTTATATTTAATTGAAAACAGATTTAGCTTGCTTTATTGTTCGGTTTCCACCTTAGAGATGAAAGCCAGCTGGGTTACTTTGGGCCAATGATTTTCTCTTAGTTAATTTCACCTCACAGGCTTGTTGTGGGGAAAAAGAGGAGGAGGAAGTATTATGTATGTTCTCATAAGTTTATAAGTATCCTTGATACTTATAAAGCAATAAAAGTGGGATAAAAATCTAATAAATATTTCACAAGCACTGCTTATTTTTGTTTTAGCTATTTTATTTCCCATTCCTTAGCAAGGATTCTGTCCTGCATATAATATGGCAATAGCAGAGACCCAGAAATGCAGGAAAAATATAAAATTGTTTGAAAAATAAGAGAATGGCAACATATGTCAACATATTTCAATCCAATTGAGTGCCACAGAGTTGTTCTTTTTGTATTGAAAAACTACATATTGGTATTGGTATGGAAAAACTGACTTTTCATTAAAATCATGCTATTGCTTATATAAGGTTGGTTTATTGCAATGATACTTTAATGTCACTTTGCCAAAAAAGGCTCATAAAGCAGAGTTTATCTTACATGCTTTACATGCCATTAAAATCTAGCTTTGTTTTTAATTCCTGCCAGTTTCTCTAAAGGCATTTTTTATATCTTGGTTCACTCTCAAATTTGGCTTGCTACAATAAGGATTTGCATCATTAAATTCAGTGGATTTATGGATAAGGATTTGCATATTAACACACATCTTCTTATGGCAATCTATAGCATTTTACTATTATAAGTAGTACCACCTGCAATTTACACTCTGAAATATCTCTAAGAAGAAAATAAGTAAAATGCTATATTCTTAAAAACGAAATAGAAATGAGAATGTAAACTATATGCACCATAAAAACAACATTCAAATGTTAGGCCATGTTTTTAAAAAATAATATTAACTTTATTAAAATATCTCACATGTGATGCAAGAAACTTCCCCAATCAAATGAAGTCCAGGTCATGTTTGTCCCAAACGTGCCTTCCCGCTCCCTCAAGACTTTGAAGGTGTTTGGCTTCTCATCCAAGAAACTCTGACTGGATGGTGGGGAATGGAACTATTTATATTCCTTGCAGACAGTTGGTCATTTACATTCTTTTAAACTGGAGAGTTGTTGAGGCCATTTGGAGGTTTATCTATGTCCTCAGGGTCACCTGAGTGCAGAGCGGACTACCTTTGGGTGCAGAGTACTTTTGGGACAACTTCTTCTATTTCAGCCTTCAACCTTAATCTGGATGCCTGGAGTTTTGAGGAATTCTGAGAGTTGAAGTCCAGGCATCTTAAAAGTTGCTGAGATTGAGCAAAACTGCTGTAGGGAGACATATTAAGTTGGGAGAATGAGCAGAATCAGCTTATTCTCCTCGCTGAGAAGAACTGGGGTTTATCTGCTTCAGTTTAATTTTGAGTGAGGAAGAAAGTTGGTACAGGGGACCCGATAGCATAGGATTGATATTGAGTCAAAATTAAAATAACAGATTACCTGATCAAAACTGATTAGGAATTTAAATATTAAACATTTTAAATTATAACTGAAAGCTAATTAATATCCCATACCGTATGGTACTGTAGCACGATGGCTACACACTGTACTTGCAGATTTATTCCTGATAATAAATGGGCTGCTGCATTCTGAATTAAGTCTAACTTCACCAATAGCAGAGAATATTTGTAGCTCAGAGTTGAGCCGTGGGGACCACGCTGCTCTCTGAGAGCACCAAGGACCCCACAAATATAACCTTGAAAAAACACTAAACATGTGCATTAAACAACGAATTCTATATTATTAATATTTTGTCAAGTGCTTATTTTTAAGGCTCAGCTGGTTCTGTTTTGCACCCTTACATCTTCTGAGCCAGCAAGGGTAAAGCAATCAATTAAATCCTATTTAAAGAACAAGTGCATTGTGTTTTGTCATTGTATTGTCAAACTGTTCACTCTTTTGAAAAGTAGGAATAGATGGAGCCACTAGATGTCCCCATTTCAGTAATTTTCACTGTTTATCCCTGATTTAAAATTAATCTTCTTGCATAGTAGTTTATGGGAATGTGTTTATAGCCTGCTGAAAATGTCAACAGAAGGTGAGGCATGCCAAGTTAGTTATTAATGAATGACATTAAATCTCCCACAAATCTCTTAAGACCAACCTCAATCTGATTTCACTTGTGAAACCAGCAATATCACATAAATGTTTTATTCTTAAGTTCATTAAATACTTTAACTGCAGTTGGGTGTACATTTTATTCACGTACCCAGTTTTGTTCTACTTTATCTGCAATGGTGCCCAGAATTATGTCCTCTCTGAACATCTGCAACAAACATCTAAGAGTTGGTTCAATGTCAGCATAGTGCACTGTTCTGATTCTACAAATTGAAGGGCATTTCTGAGAGAATTAAACCTCCTTACCACAATATTCCACTGCAAGTTAGATGAGATGGTGACTTGTTCTTATCCTTCAGAATAGAATTTATCCAGAATATAGTTACTAGGCCCAAATCCCAAGAATTTTAATTGTTGCTCTTTCATGTGAGGTTTGAGTTTCAAATTTCACCAGTTCCATAAAGGAACCGGCTCAAGGATAAGGCTTAATAAGGGACAAGAGGTTAATATAGGTTGCAATATATCCATCACATTTGTCAATGTCTTTGGAACATTGTTGTTAACTGTTTGACCTGAGCTCTGCACATTTTGAAGATGGACTCACGTTAATTATTGTGATCCCTAGAAACCCTTATTCTTATAGTCGTGGAGGGATATAGCCTTTGGACTATATATGTTTTGCCTGTCCCTGACTATTCACAGCACAGCCTAAAACATACTAAAGTTGATGTTTTCATTCAGAGTGCATTTGTGAAAGAAGGATATAATATTCTGCTTCTCTTTTTCTTTTCATGTATATTGTTAACATGCATGGAATTCAAAATAGTGAATAAAGTATTATTTTTAAGAATTGGTTTTCAAGTGGGATGTTGTGACGCCTTGGAGTGTCAAGAGTAATCTAGAGATAATAATTTTGATCATGCTTGTTCAGGAAAAGCAGGAGCACACTCAGAAATCACTCACACTTTGCTTGGGCAACCCATAGCAGGTTTATACAAGCCAAGTGAAAGAAAGCCTGGAATTGTTATAAAAGGGTTAAATTTGGATGGTCCAGACATCTGTGAAAACCATCTACCACTAACGATGGTTTTATAATTGATTGATTGATGATGCCCAAAGGCGCTTTTTCAGGAGGCAACTGGACTTTCTTGTTTTTTCCTTTGAAGACATTTCACTTCTCATCCAAGAAGCTTCTTGAGCTGACTGGATGGTGAGGAATGGAAGGATTTATATTCCTTGCAGATAGCTGGTCATTTAAATTCTTTTAGAAAGTCGTTGAGGCCCCTTGGAGGTTTATCTGTGTCCTCAGGATCATCTGAGTAGTGCAAATGGGTGTGGAGCCTTCTTGGCTGTAGGATGTTTTCTGTCCTGTGTTCCTTTACTGTTGAAGACAGGCTCAGGTTGTTGGGGATGAGTCTGTGTTGTCTGCATCTCAAACTGAAGCGCAAATGGTTCCTGTAGTCTGCGATTTTTCTGTAAATCCATTCATACCCCCACACCATTTGAGGAGTGTTTATCCCAAAGTGAATAGCTAAAAGTCTATGGAGACTCTCAGTCATCCAGGTCATGGTTGTTCCAATTGGGGGCAACCATGACCTGGATGACTGACAATCTCCATAGGGTTAATATTGCAAAGTTTGGGCAAAGTTCTGGGATTAGTGTTATGTATGCAGGTTTGAAGTCATTGGTTTAGTTTGAACTGTTCTTGTAAAATGTTAGAAATGATTGGTTTAAAAAGTGCAGGAAAACCCTGGCTATAAGTAGCAGCCACAGCCCAGCCAAATCGGGTCCGTTCTGAGCTGAAAGTCACAATAAACTTAAGAGCTGAAGTACTCCGTGTCTGCCTCTTCATGCAAACTTAACACTGGCGATGAAGGTGGGATTTTCCCTGAAGAGAAGGCAACGCGGAACAGAAGAAGAGTGAGATGGCTGTGCTGAACACCCCCCCCCAGCCCCGTTCGATCCGACGGCAGAAGACTGGGAGTCATATGCAGATCGTTCCCAAATGTATCTGGCAGGAAACAATCTAGCCGACATTTCCGAGAAGCGGAAGAGCGCGGTCTTTCTTACATACTGTGGTCCGGCAGTTTTCAAGATGGCGAAGGCATTGGCGGGAGCTGCAGACGTGAAGGTAATGGACTGGCCTGACTTAGAAAAGCTGTTAAGAGCCCATTACGTGCCACAAGTATCGTGCCTCATTAAGAGACACGAGTTTTACCATCGTGATCAGGGGGAAAACGAAAACGTAAATGACTTCGTGGCAAGTTTAAGAGACATTGGGGGTGCATGCGAATTTAACAGTTAGAAGAGGCCATGCGTGATCAATTTGTTCTGGGCCTTAAAGACAAGGTATTACAGAGCAAGTTATTAATGAAACCTAAGATCACGCTAAAAGAAGCCATAGAAGAAGCCTTTTCAGCAGAAGCTACCAAGTCCTTAGCAGCAGCCATGAGGAAGATGAACAGGGCCACAAACCATTCTGATGGGGAAAAGTGTACCACAAACCATTGTGATGATGACCTAGATTCTGAATCAGATTGCAGTGAGGTGGAAGAGGGAATTTACAGACTCAGAATGGAGTGGAAAAAGAAAGACCTGCATAGGAAGAGGCAAGATTTCTACTGCAGAGGTTGTGGGGGAAGCCACCCCCACACTGAATGCAAGTTTTTAGACACCATTTGCCTCCGTTGTGAAAAAAGAGGACACCTAGCAAGAGTCTGCAAATCATCCAGAACTCCACCCAACAGAAGGAAGTTTCCTGCAAACAAAGACAAAGAATTCAAGCCCAACAATCTCAGTGAGAAAATGGGGCACAGCACAGAAGCAAAGGGGAAGAATGAACTATTGGTCATTCATCTTCTATCAATAACAGAAAAGTGCATGTCAAGGTACTTATTGAAGGAAGGCCTTGCCAAAGGGAAGTGGACTCAGGCTCATATCTGTCTATGGTGTCATGGGACACTATCCACAGACTACTCCCAAACATTCAGAAGAAGCATTTCAAGAAGCAAGCACTGACTCTTAAAGACTACCAAGGGAACAAGATTCCAGTAGTTGGAACAAGAGAATTCAATGTGAAGTTCAAAGGCCACACCAAACTGCCCCTGACCATCGTGGACAAGGATCGCCCAAGTTTGCTGGTACTTGAGTGGTTCAACCCGCTGGGCATCGAGGTGACTGGCATCAATCACGTGAGCAACACTGAATGGGAGGAGGCCTTGAAGTCTGAGTTTCCAGAGGTCTTCAGCGATGGATTAGGCAAGTACTTGGGGACCCCTATCGCTTTCAATCTAGATCCCAAGGTGCCACCAATCCGTTTAAAGCCCAGAAGGGTCCCTTTTGCCTTAAAGGAAAAAAATTGATGCACAATTAGATAAACTAATAGCTTAAGGGGTTTTAGAGCCACTGACCACTCCAGGTGGGAGATACCCATAGTCACACCAGTCAAGACTGATGGGTCTGTGAGAATCTGTGGAGACTATAAGGGGACATTGAACCATGCGCTACAACAGAGCGCATATCCAGTTCCAGTGGTGCATCATTTATTACATTCTCTTGGCGGGGGCACAGTCTTTGCCAAATTGGATCTGGCCCAGGCATATCAACAGTTAACAGTTGATGATGCCACTGCAGAGGCCCAAACCATTGTGACTCATAGAGGTGCTTTCAAATGCAAAAGGTTGCAATTTGGAGTAAGTGTGGCACCAGGCATCTTCCAAAGCCTTATGGAAAGAATGCTCCAAGGACTGCCAGGGTAGTGCCTTATTTTGATGATGTGTTAATCTCTGCTGAAAATGACACTCAGTTACACGAGAGACTCAGAGAAGTCCTAACCAGATTCAAGAAAGCGGGGTTAAAAGTCAAAGAAGAAAAATGCACACTTAGAACTGACAAGGTAGAGTTCTTGGGCTATATGATTGACAAACATGGTATCCACCCCACAGATGCCAAGGTTCAGGCAATCAAAGAAGCCCCAGGCCAAAATGCAAAACAGACTTGCAAGCTTTCCTGGGACTCATTAACTTCTATCACATGTTTCTACCTCAGAAGGCAACCATTGCAGAACCACTACACAGATTACTAGACAAAAAGTCTGCATGGGTCTGGGGCAGAAAAGAACAAGCTGCATTTAACACTATTAAGAGACAAATCACTTCTGATTCTGTACTGATACAGTTCTCTGAGAATTTGCCTGTTGTACTGACTTGTGATGCATCCCCTTTTGGAGTGGGGTGTTGAGCCACATGCTTCCCAGCGGGAGGGAAGCCCTATTGCATTTTACTCTCGCACCTTGACTAAAGCAGAGAGAAACTACAGCCAACTGGACAAGGAAGCCTTGGCAATTGTTGCAGCTGTCAAGAAATTCCATGAGTATCTATATGGGAGAACATTTACTATTGTCACAGATCACAAACCTCTTTTAGGCATTGTGGCAGGGGACAAACCAACGCCCACGATCCTGTCACCAAGAATGCTGAGATGGACTGAATTTCTTGCTGCTTATTCATACAAATTCATCCACAGGCCTGGAAAAGACATTGGGCATGCAGATGCTTTGAGTCGCTGCCCACTTTCTTCACACACTGAGGATCCTGCTCCTGAGATGTACACCTTTTTTCTAGAAACTGTTGCCAAGCTTCCAGTACACGCTGCTGAAATTGCCAGAGAGACTGCCAAAGACGCTGTGTTGGCTCCTGTTATAGGCTGGATTAAGAAAGGTTGGCCACTTCAAGATCTACCTCAACTTGCCCAACCTTTTAAATCCAGGCAAACTGAATTATCTGTATTAAGAGGATGTATTTTGTGGGGTAACAGGGTGGTTATTCCTGCAAAACTGCAAAAAGAGGTTTTGGAAATGTTACATGAGGGTCATCCAGGTATTGTCAGAATGAAGGGATTTGCCAGGAGTTATGTATGGTGGCCAGGTATTGACAAAATGGTTGAACACTGGGTTGCATCCTGTCCCAACTGTCAGGAAGTCAGGCCTGCCCCACCTCTCGCCCCCCCACAGGAATGGGAATGTCCTAGGGGCCCATGGTCCAGGATTCACATTGACTTTGCTGGCCCTACCAGAGGGCACACTTTCCTTATTATAGTAGATGCATATTCCAAATGGCTAGAGGTTATCCCTATGGCATCCACCACAGCTGAAGCTGTCATCAAGCAGCTTAAGAGGCTTTTTGTAACTCATGGGTTACCTGATGTCCTCGTTTCTGACAATGGTCCTCAATTTACGTCCAACCTTTTTGAATCATATCTAGCACAGCAGGGTATCAGACATGCCCTGACAGCCCCTGGGCACCCTTCGGCTAACGGCTGGGCTGAATGCATGGTACGCTTTAGCAATTGGGTCGTGGGGACATCACCGAGAAAGTTGGAAAACTACTCAGTGTCCAGCATATCACTCCCAACCCATCAACTAACTTATCCCCAGCAGAGTTGTTGATGGGTAGGAAACTCAGGTCTCCCCTTGACCGCCTTCATCCCACTTACGCACCCAATGCACCACTAGATTCCAGTAGCAAAGTTTGCACATTCACTGTGGGTGATTCTGTTTATGCTAAGAACCTTGTGGGTGAACCATTATGGATTCCTGCTGAGATAACCCAGGTCACAGGCCCTAGGTCTTACAGGGTACAAACAGAGGATGGTGTCCTCTGGAGCAGGCACATTGATCAGCTTAGATCCAGATTACCTCAGGAACATCGCAATTGCTCCTCTCTGGTTCCCATACCTAGTACCCCATCTAGGGGGGAAGGGGAGGATCATGAGGATAATCAGCAAGCACGACAGGAACGAGCCAACACGACAGGAACCATCCCAAAACCTGTCACAATGCCAAAATCCATTCTTACAAGTGGAAGACTGTACATCACTACCTGACTTAGGTGCTGACATTGGGTTGGAGATGGATTGGGAGAAGAGACCAGGTTGTAGCAACCAAACAGGTTCTACTATTACTAGAAGTCCAAGTATGGAAATGTCAGCAGACACATTTCCTCTCTCACTGGGTGAGAACCTTAAAACATCTGAACCACGTAGGTCTCAATGTACACGTAAGAGCCCCACCTATTTAAAAGAATACATTAGATAGCTGGGGTTTGAGTATGGACTGAACCTAGTGGGGAGGGGTGTTATGTATGCAGGTTTGAAGTCATTGGTTTAGTTTGAACTGTTCTTGTAAAATGTTAGAAATGATTGGTTTAAAAAGTGCGGGAAAACCCTGCACTCTGATTGGCTGTCAACTGCGGCTGCTGGCTATAAGTAGACGCAGCCCAGCCAAATCGGGTCCGTTCTGAGCTGAAAGTCACAATAAACTTAAGAGCTGAAGTACTCCGTGTCTGCCTCTTCATGCAAACTTAACAATTAGAACCAGGTTTAGTCCCACCCTCAACTCACCCTCACCCTGGAAACTGATTGAGTCCACTTCTTCTCAGCCCAGCCTATTTCACAGAGCTGCCACTGACATCAACCTTAAAATTTGTGCACCATCATATTGGTAGGATAGTGTTCACCTTTTCACCTAAAACAGAAATTGATACCTTCCTGAATGAGCTTTAAAAAGAGAGATTTTCCCTAGTGGCATCTTACAGGTGGAGCAGGGTCTTATTTCATCAGGATCTATCATTAACAGTTTCTTAAAAAGCCCTGCTGATTTTCTCCCCAAGTTTTTCTCCTACTGAAGTTTTAGTGTTCCCTTCTAGATATTAGCTATAACAAAGCCTACTTTTCAGAGCTGTTTGAGACTAATGGCTAAGGCAGAAGGCTAGAAATCATGAGATTGTGAATTCTAGTCTCACCATAGGCACAAAGCCATCTGGATGACCTTGGTCCACTCATTCTCAGCCCTAGGAAGCAGCCAAGGACAAACTAATTCTGAAAGTGCAGCATGGCCTTGTCCAGGAAACCGCCAGGAGTCAACAGACTTAGAGGCACGCACACACCCTAATTTTAGTAGTCTGGTATAGGAATGATCACTTTAATTGGTGGTGATTGTAAACCTTATTCATTCTTTATATGTTGTAGGCTTTACTGTTGTTTAATAAATGCTTTTATTGTAATCCTGTAAGATACTTTTGGTTTCAAAACACCTTAGAAGTATTTTAAATAAGAAAATAATAAAAACTTGAATTCCTATTGTTCTTAGAAAAACTAGAAGATATGTAGGAAGACAGTAGACACCAGTGATATTTACCACTCAGAGATTAAAATTGCTTCAGAACTGTCTAGCTCAATGTTTTTCAAACTTGGCAAGTCTGGGAGTAGAAGTCCACACATCTTAAAAGTTGCCAAGTTTGAAAAACACTGAGGTAGCACAATGGAAAAGCAGGATGTGTGTGGGAGAAGGGGGGGAGTTTCCAGACTGTCCTAGAGCTTCAACCAGGAAGGTTCATGGTCACCTTTAGCTTACCTCTTAGGATTGTTGTGGGGGGAAATTGGAGGAAAAGTGCCATGTACATTGCCTGGAGCTCCTGAAGGAAAGGTATAAACAAACAAACAAACAAACAAACAGAAATGAATGAATATTTATTATATGCATATTTGGCTTCTCCCTCCCACCCCAGAGAAGTTCTATTATCTTACCTCTGAACCAAACACAGTAAGTGATTTGGAATGGAGCATAAATACTTAACTCTGGCATTATCATTTAGGACAAGGTTCCCCCCCCTTTTTTTTTAGACAGAGAAAGTACCAGCTGCTGGGAGACAGCCTGATTGTTAGCAAAACAAACCAGATTTTGCATATATAGAGCTTAAAATAGGCTGCTACCTTCCAGCATCTTGTGGGATGCTATCCTCTCATTAGCAGGTTCAATTGCCAGTCCAGTCAGCTTTCCTACAGGGGTTGGAGGCATGTCTGCTGTCTTGCCCTTCATTAAAAAGGCGGCTTGGCTTGGCTTGTAGATTTGTCATTAAGTTTGGAACCACGCTTAAAATGGCAATTTAGATGGCAATGATTTATTCTGAATTATTAATTCCAGGCATCAGTTCACTTCTGGCTGAAAATCTCAAGTTTCATTGACTCTAATCAGACTAAAATTGGCCCTCAGTTTTCCCTTTTTTGCAGGAATGTTAGAAACAATGCATGGACCTGATTCAGCAAAGTACAGCAATCAAGCACATGTTTTAATGGGCCTTTCTATTAATAGTCCCATTGTATACAGTGTTATAAATCTGGCACATGCCTCAGAACTTTTTTGACCTGGTGCCTGTTTATTGTCTAAAATGTCCTAAAAATTAAAAAAAACCCTTCCAAAATAATTCAGAAAACGGGTTTTCTGAAGGATAATGCCCTAAATCATCACCTTCTTAAAGAGCATGAAAGCAAAAAACCCCTAATTTTCTGCCAGAAAAGACATGTTTTCTTTTCTTAAACAAAAATAAACTGAAAAACATCCTCTTGAGAAATGTCCCACTTTTTAATATTTTCTTTCCGTTCTTTTTTCATAACAGGAAAAGGATTGCTGTTCTTTTGTTGAATCTGAAACACCAACAGCTTCATTCCATTTTTTTACCATTTTAACAACAAAATACTATATGCTAGGAAATTTCTGTTTATTTAAAACACATTGATAAGCAAGTAAATGCAAACAATTGTTTCCTGTAACCAAATCAGCTCAACTTAGGGTAAAGAATTTGTTAAACATTCTGTCATGGCTTCATATCATTTCAAAGATTCCCCTTGCCTGAGTCAGCCACCCCTAACTTCTGTGCAATTTTCATTTTCAGCACTGTAAATAAATTATATTATTATTTATTTTTAAATAGCAATATCTTCATAGCCTACTCATGAAAATAAATATTCATGTACACTCAGTTCTTGTCTCAGTTAGACTGAGATGACACATAACATCTGTGGAACTGAGTATGTGTCAAGGCCATTGCTGTAGCTAAGATCCAAGTTTCAAATAATTTCATTATTAATTACGACTCATTGGCCTAGAATTAAACCAGCATAACTGATGGTTGGCTATCCCTAATAATACTATTTAATCTGAGTTTGGGATGAGGGGCTCCAACAGTTCCCAGAAGTCCTTTGCTGAGCAAGACTAGAAATGAATCTGTAATTTAATTA
Organism: Naja naja; assembly: GCA_009733165.1. Lineage (NCBI taxonomy): Eukaryota > Metazoa > Chordata > Lepidosauria > Squamata > Elapidae > Naja > Naja naja. Next base: position 74,628,987 of record CM019149.1, read on the forward strand.
GAAACGAATCTCTTTCTAACAGCTAGTTTACTCAAAGTGCTTTTCAAGGGAAGAAATGGGTTGGAAATGATTCTGCAAAATAATTTTTGGATCTTATGTCATAATTCCTAGAAACTAAACCATGGTTTGGAGAATTTCTGTTTCCAAAAATGCTGATGTTAGTATAAAAATAATGTGATAAATGTGGAGTATTGAATACTCCTTAACTAGTCCCCCCCATTCTTTAGGAAACAATTTTCTGATTTTAAAGTTAGGAAAACCCCCACAACATATAAAACAGCAGTGATACATCTAAATGCCTACAGTGGAAAAGTGGAGTCGAAGTAAAGCTGATGTAATTCTTGGAGATGGCAAAATTGCCAGCTTTGATTGAAGAAAAGATTTTGATCAATTTTATTTCTATATGGAAACCACTTTGTACTGTTTGCAAGAAACTGAAAGAAATAAAATTTTGATTTTGGGATTTGATGAGTAGAACTATGTGGAATTGTAGAAATAATGTAGACTAATGTGAACTTTGGAGTAAGGGTTTGGTGCATTTTTATCTATATCTACACCAAAGAAAGTCAGAAGTCATTCCTTTTCTATTTCTCTTTACTTTTTTTGCATTTTTATCATGCTTTCCCCCCCTGACTTTTCCTTTTTTTTCAATTCTTTTTCTCCTTTTTATCTTTTATTCTTGGAGGTTTTTTTTTAAATTTTATAAAATTATATATAAAAGAAAAATTCCCAAATTGCTGCAATAAATAACTTCTGACCTGATCCAGGAAGACTTTTCTTATGCTGTTTATCCCAGAAAAGTCAATTATATGGCTTCACAACCAAGTCCACGTTAAGTGTTTATACTTCCTTCCATTTCTAGAAATAATACATTTGTGATCAAGATTTAATCTTGTGCTCAAAGCAGCCATCCTTAATCTAATCTGCTCCAGATGTACCGGACTATTAACTTTCAGAATTTCCACTTAAAACTCTTATTAGCTGAAAATGTTAGAAAACATAGCCTTGTCTATTTGGAAAGCGACAAGGTGGACAAGGAGAATGAAGGGTGTATATTGAATCTTATTTCCAGAATACTATAAGTAAACAAATAAAGTGTGTTAAACATCTTTTGAATATTTGAAGGTCATGCTTTAGAAATCTAATAGAATGGGATGGCCTTAATTCCTACTATTCTGCAACAGGAAAAGTAAGGCAAAAGAAAATCCAGTAACCTGGTTAAAACCAGCCTTCAGTTGCTACAAAAAGAATCTCAGAATCTTCTGATAAACAAAATTTAAAAATATTTTACGTGCCACTTATCTTGATGGTGGGGGAGATAAAGTAGGTTAAAACATGATTCTTGTGTCTTGTATCATCCTTAGCTTCTCAAGTTTGCCTGTCATCTATCTCTGCTTAGTTTTATTGAAGGAAAAGAATGGGATAGCAAATGTTAGGATATGACATTTTAAATCTATTTGTGCCACAGTTTTCAGAAAGCAGAGTCCCTAGAACATATTGGAGAATGTTGAAGTACTGAAAGAAATTGCTTTTATTTAAGGTATAGATACCCAGAATATATCAAGGTCATAGAGATGACATGTATATATAAAAGTTGCTAAGTAATTAGTATTTCCTTATTTATTCTTTGCTTTTCTCAATAAAAGTCTGCTTAGATGGAATAATGCTTGTGTGCCTCAATAAGCTTCTATTCTATTTTTAAAGATAGCACTGTCTTTATTCACCTCCTTCCCATCACTGAGGGGTGAAGGGTTCCATTGTTTATTGTTGTTCCAGACACTTGTGATAAAAGACTACATTTTATGCACTAGGCAAAGTTTAGCCACTGTGCTATTTTAGCACTGATTAAAAAGGGAAAGTAAAAGTAATTAGAATGTAAAATTATTGTTGTGTGTGCACATATATACATTTTGATATTTTAAGCAACAATATATAATTTGATGTTATTTTGTGTGCAATTGTGTACACATATGTGTATATATGCACCCAGGCATGAAGTTAAATGACCCACACAAGCAGTTATGAAAGGGGCAAAGCAATAGAGGCAAAGCAATAGGGGAATTGTCTGATAAGATGATATGGTACCTTGCATTTTGGATTGAATACCTTACAAACAATTACTGTAGCATCTCAGTCTAGATATGTTTTTTCTACCTCTACTCGTACGCTGCCAGGAAAGACTTTAATAATAAGTCCAGATGTACCTTTTGCTTGTAGAAAATGTATTTTCATATCAAATTCTATCAAACATTAGGTATTCATATTGTAAAAAAGAAATCAATTCCACCCTAAATTCCATCCCACAGTGTTTGCATTTTTCATACAAATTGTTCATCAAATAATAAATGTCTCTCTATGTTAAATCATCTCAAATTTGTAAATTCTCCCTTGGCACATACCAACTGAACTTTTGGGAAGAGTTTTATCATCCCAGACTATTCTTGCAAATGCAATCTGATTTTGTCTCAGAACAGTAAAGTGTCTTGTTTCCTTTCCTTTTTTTAAATGAAATTTAAAGGAGCATGTTTATGTAAAATTAGGCTTCAACCGCTTGGCAAATTTCACCTCACTTTGCTGAAGTATTAGAAAGTTGAATATCTTGCAGGTTTCCTCTTCTAGTATTTATTGGGAGATATCAGTCTCACTTTGGATTCATTCCAAGTCAATTTTGACTACTTTCTGAAGTGATGTATTGGGAGTGAACAAATTTTATGATCAGTGGAACATCAGTCTTCCATTTGCACTCACATAAGTAAAGATTGAATGATTTATTTATAGCATAGGTTCATTTATCATAAAAGTGTCCTCCTCACTAAGCAGGATTGGTTATAGTTCTGTCCTGAAAATATATATAGATCATGGCAAGCCCAGGTTTATCTCTACAAAATATGTGCTCCTTAAGAGTAGGCCTCCAGAGTGGTTCTTTCCTTATTACTATATGTATGGTGTCCCTAAGGTAGTTGACCATCAAAGTTCATTTACCCCAATATTTTGACCACAAAAATAAGATATTTTACATTTCTAGCAGTACTCTTTACCCCAGTCTTTTCATTTCATTGGCATTTGGAAAAATTTCATAATCATGTGGTCTCTTGGAAAAATAATCTGACTAAATTTTTGATAAATGACTAGCTCTATAGGAATTGTTCTTGGAAAATCACCCGCAGTTGGCTTTCTACTTTAAATACCCACCCATAGAGAAACAAAAAGATCATTAGCCCCAACATTGGAATGTAAAGGATACAATACATGATGGAAAAATCCTGACAAAATGACAGAGGGACAGCCAAATTATCACTCTTCATCAGTCCTAAACTAGACTTTATGTGGAGACCGTGAATTGGCTTTCTGGAGCTCTGATGGGTACCATGTTTGTTTAATGAAAACAAGTACATCAGCTAATATAAGCTAAAAATGCTTATTGATCTCTATTTGTTTACATATGTGGGAGAACAAAATAGAAAATTCCATTCCAAAATGACATCCATTTTGATGTTGCATAATCAGCAAAGGGTTGCATATTTGATGGCAGATGCAGAGAATAATGCTAGCAACCCCGCCTTCCAAATTTACCCAAATCCAAATTTACAAACCCAATTTGCCATAAAATAAGATATTATGGTGGCATCTGTGGCATCCAAATCCAAGAAATAAATCCTTTGGTTCTTAAAAAATTCATTGTAACAGAAAGCATCAAATGAAGTTTGAAACTGCCAGTTGTATTTCACCAGATTGATTGTTAAATCGTTAAATAAAGTGACATGGAGGGGATGTGTACAATAAGGAGTAGAAAGCCAACAAAACTGATCTGAGAATTCATTTAGTAGCAACCTGAAAATACAGTAGTGTACCCTAGAATAATAATCTGGATGGCATCAGATTTATAAAGACTCAATTAGGCTCTTTTAGAAACCATTATGGTTTCATTTTTTATCTGAGATTGCAGATAGACTCAAGGCTGGTCCCCAGGTTTGTTTTGCAAATATAAACAGTGCCAATTGCTTGAATGTGTCCCATTTAGCTATGGAATTTTCAGACAAAGACATTATGCCCTCAGTTAAGTAAGATAACTTTTTCCCTGATCCCACTCAGCCATAATTGTGCATATGCAGCCACAGAAGTGCTGGAGTTTTATACAAAAAGACAAATCTATTTGGCAGCAGCAAAAATCTTGATGGAAGCGAAACAATCCATACCTTTACATCTCTGGGAAATTAATGGATGACTAACTGTAATGTCATATGAATTCTGGACTCTTCAAGATGGCGACCAAGGCAGATGCATAGTCACGCCTCTGGGAGCCCAAAGGAAAGAAAAGTACCAGTAACTAAATTCAGAGATAGGAGTAGAAGTAACAAAAGTAACAAAAAATACATAGATTAGGTCCTAGGGATCTACAAAGTAGCAGTGTAAGGATCGGACAAATAAGACCCTGAAAACCAACTGCAAATCCAGCTGCCCACGTGGGAGTCATCCTGGAGGCCCTGCGACTCCAAACAACTGGAGAAACTAATCTAAAAAGGCAGAATACAAGCTGATCTGCAGCCATCTAGCAAAGAATCGGCAAACCGGAGCAGTTCCTCAACATCAGCCATTGGTGTGACAAATCCCCACTCGACAGCTGATGAGGCAAGCTAAGTGGAGGGCGAAGCTCCCACTGGCTGCTCTGAAGAACCCAGCCACATAAATAAATAATAAATAAATAAAACATCCTTAAAACACCAACACTTCCATAGACAAGCATGACTGCCCGAATTCCTCCTGCTTCTAAATGTGGCCTTATTCAACCTTATTTTTGTCTGCAAGACATGGTTGAAGCTTTCCAAACTCCATTATTACAGAAAGTGACTATCACATTTTCTGGTCTGACCATGATAATCATAGAGGGGATGGTTTTGCTATCTTCTATAAAAAGTCCCTAGGTCTGAAAAAGTTAAATGTTACACAGGAGCTTGCTCTTCCTGAGACCACTGTCTGAGAACTGTCCCTAAATACCATAGTTCATTTCTTGTTATAGAGCCCCTGACTATGACCTTGGTCATATGAACAAGCAACAAGGGGCAGCTTCCTGCTTCTCCTTGGTGACCTCAATTTGCCTCTTATTAATTGGACCCTAAATGAATGTACAACTGAACCTATACATGCAACCCTGTACAATGCTGTTATGATTCTGGGGCTGGAGCAATTGGTAACAACACTAGGCTCAACAATTGCTTAGATCTCATCTTCTGCAATAGCTTAAACTCAATTTATGGCCTACAAATTAAAGAACTTTTTTCCAACAGTGATCACTGCATGATTGATATTTGTCTCAATTTGTATCCTTGCGAAGAGGGTCATAATGATGGGGCCAAATTATAACTTTAAAAAGCCAACTATGATCTCATAGCTGCTGACCTTGCATCTCTTGATTGGCATCTTCTGTTCACCGATTGTATAACTGCAGAAGACCATTATAACCTTTTTTGCTTGAAGTCGATAGAGTCATTAATCTATGCGTATCTAAAATAACCCCAAAACAAAAATAAATTACCCATAACAATAAGAAAGTTACAATCCAAATTTTATACATGCCATTGAGACGATATATCATAAACAAACTGCAAAGGTCTTGATAAATGGTGAATTGACAGAATCTATAGATATAAGAAAAGGGACTAGGCAAGGTTGTCCACTGTCGCCTCTGCTGTTTGTGTTAACATTGGAAGTGTTGAATACAAGTATTAGAGAAGATAAAGAAATAAAAGGAATGAAAATTAAAAAGGAAGAGTATAAATTGCAAGCTTTTGCAGATGACCTGGTATTTATATTAGAGGATCCATTGGAATCAGCACCTAAATTAATAGAAAGGATAGAAGAGTATGGAAAGAGTTTGAAAATTAATAAGGATAAAACCAAGATATTAACAAAGAACATGTTAGCAAGACGAAAGAAAGAGTTGGAAGAAGTTTTAGAAATACAGGTTGCAAGCAAGGTTAAGTATTTAGGGATACACATTACATCAAGATGTAGCACACTGAAAGAGGACAATTATATTAAACTCAAAACAGCAGATTGTGACAGATTTGGAAAAATTTACAATTATCATTGATTGGGACAATATCAACAATTAAGATGAATGTATTGCCTAGAATTTTATATTTATTCCAGACAATTCCAATTAGATTAGGGAAAGAGTTTTTTTGAAGATTTCAATAAAATTGTGTTGAAATATATTTGGCAAGGCAAAAAAGCGAGAATAAAACTTAAACTGTTACAGGATGCAAGAATAAGAGGAGTTCGCACTGCCCAATTGGGAATTATATTATCAAGGCAAATCTGATGTGGGTAAAGAATGGATAACATAAGAATAGTAGACTATTGACTTTAGAAGGACATGACCTGCTGTTGGGGTGGCATGCATTTCTTTGGTATAAGGAACTAAAACACAAGGGTATTTCAGAAGACACTATATTAGAGGCTTTGTTTTAAATGGGAGAAGATTAAAAAGCAATATTATTTAAAATTCCATTATGGATATCTACTATTGAAGCTTTTCTTATCAATAATATATAAAAGGAACAAACAGTTAGATATGGTGAGATATTGAATGAAAAGGGTGAACTTAAATCTATGCAAGCATTGGAAGAACAAGGATATAAAATGAATTGGTTTTCATATTTGCAAATACAATCTAGATTTGATGAAGATATTAAATTAGAAGGTATTTATGATAAGTTGACTGACTTAGATAAAATTTTGATAGGTACTGATGAAAATGTAATTAAAAAACTTTATGGACATTTATTAGAATTTAAATTGGAGGAGGAGCAAGTTAAAAAACATGATTGCTTGGGGAAAATTTTGGATATGGGATTGATTTAGAGAAATGGCAAAAATTATGGTCTCAAAATTATAAAATGACAATGTCAACTGCTTATAAAGAAAATCTGTATAAGATGTTTTACAGGTGGCACCCCCGATGAGAATTGCAAGAATGTTTAAGAATAAATCGGATAAATGTTGGAAATGTCATCAGATACCTGGCTCATATTACCATATATGGTGGACGTGTTCGGATGCAAAAAGATATTGGACTAAAATCCACACGTGGTTGGAAAAAATGATAAAACAACATATAGACTTTAAACCGGAAATATTTTTATTGGGAATCATACCAGAAATCCACAATAAAGAGTTGAAATATTTGATTGTAAGATAAACAATTTTATAAGATATGGGATTTGTTTTATCAATGATTGGATTATATGCAATAAGTTAAATAATTTTGTAATAGAAATTTAATAGATTAATAGATTGATATAAAATATAATATAGACATATATAACCATTGGATGAAAGTGTAATAAACTTTATAATAAAATAGTATATGTAAAATTATAAATGATGAAAGAAATAAATAGTTTAGTCATGCATAAATAATAACTGATAAATATATAAGCATGTTTTAGATTGACAAGATGAGAATTTTTTTTATAAATTGTGAGTGATGACTACGAAAGGATAACACAAAAAGTCTGTAACCAACTGACACACTGTATGTATATAATATGGAAGATGGCTTTTATGTTTTTATGTTTTGTTTGTATGTTTGTCTTAAAAATAAAAACTTTTTTTCAAAAAAAAAAAAAGAAAGTTACAATCCAAGAAAAAATCTCTTCAGTGAGAAAACAAAATTGGCTATGTAGCTAACTTTAAAAATTGCTACAAAGCCTTATCCCACCAGATAAAGGCCGAATGTACCAATCAGCATTGCAAACAGGAGGAAGGAGCTGTTAAACTCAAACTCTTCCTGAGCCTTCTATAATTTCCTAAATGCCAAACTTATCCCACCCCTAAAACTATCCCACCCCTAAAAGGGCCTAATGAGGAAGACTGTAATGATGAAGCCGTTAAGGCTAACCTCTTCAATACGTTCTTCAGTTCAGTCTTTGTCGACAGCAATAGCTGCTGCCCCCCATTTCCTAGTTGTACCATAACAAATTTTAACAATTTACTACATATTGATTTTACAGTAGATAACGTTGAAACGACACTACATAACCTAAAGCCATCTCTATCTATTGACCCTAATGGATTATGTGCTTTTTGAAAAAGTTTGCCACTGTTGTGTCCTCTTTGCTGATGATGTAAAATTATTTAACACCACTGACTATACTGCTGCTTTACAAACCGACCTTGACTATGTGTCAGAATGGTCGTGCATTTGGCAACTCCAAATCTCAACTAATAAATGATCTGTCCTGCACATTGGGAAAAAATCAGAACACCAAATACAAGTTGGGTGGAAATTATTTCATAGATGACCCTCACTTTGTCAAGGACCTAGGAATACCCATCTCAAATGATCTAAGTTCTAGAGCTCACTGTAACAGCATTGCCAAAAAGGCATTAAGAGTAGTTAACCTAATCTTGCGAAGCTTCTTCTCCGGTAACATTGTATTGCTAACTAGAGCATACAAAACCGTTGCCAGACCAATTCTTGAATACAGCTCGTCTGCCTGGAATCCATAAGCGTGCATAAGCACACCAGCATGCCTACCATCCCTGTCTTACTGTCCCCATTTATCTGTACTTCCTTCATTTATGTTTATATGTTTATACCTGCTATTTTGTACATGTTAGACAAACAAACAAACAAATAAATAAATGTCCTGTTCTTTATCCATACAAGAAATGAAAAACAGTGGGGATGAACTCAGAAACAATAGAACACTACTATGCCTTTCATTTTTTAAATTTTTACTTGGAGAAAGCAGTTTGCCTTTTGGCAAGAAATTGGGGTGTGTGTGTGAAGCCAAGACACCTTGTTGCTTCCTGATGATCAAGTGTAAAAATTTGGCTACAGTCCAAAGCAGATTTTAATTCTTTTTAGGCCAACTAAAATTCAGAGAAGAAAATTTGGCCATTTATCAGCATGTAAAGTTTTAATAATGTAGACAATTTGTATAGACTCTTAGAATTATTCTCTCACAATAAGCTAAGTTGGCTAGCAGAACTCAATAGGTTGACACAGAAGCTGTAACTAATAATTGACAAATGACATCTCCACGTGTAGATTTCTAATACAAGGTGATGGTGCAATACAACAATGCAATACATAGTGCAATAATTACTCCTCCTCTTAGTTGACAAGCTTCCAAATATCTCTAGAATAGCCATTTCTCTTCTTACAGTTACACTTCTATCTTATGTCTAGCTGTTGAGTAATCTTGGTAGCTTCAATACTTTTTGTGCAAGTTTCTGACTATATTGCTTTGTTTTCTACAGTGATTTTCCTTTTCCTTTTTTAATGTCTGTTTTGGTCTTTGACAAACAAAGGACAAATAAATAAGCAATAATGTGGGTTAAACTAGATACCTGTAATAAGCAGTAGGAATAGCTTTGGGGGGCAAGAAGAAGAACTACCATCAAGGTAATTGTCACGAAAATAAATCTGAGATTGGGGTGGAAATGTAATTTGAGAAAGCGTGCCAGGCTTGATAGTTTTTAGTTCTCACAAAGATAAAGGGATGGAGGGAAAGAGAGAGAGCACATTTACACTTGCTTGATTCTGTTCTTGTAACATTAGAATAAAAGTAGTACTTATAATGTAGGTTTCCTGGTCTGCTCTACCTCGAATGGCTGACAAGGCCTGGAATTAGTTGGATATCTAAAATAAAATTAAATGCATTTAATAATAAAGTTAAATGCAATATATAACATGATATAATACATACTTATGAAAACTCAGAAATCGCTTAAATACTTTGAATATCTATCAGTTCAGGGAGCAGATATTTACTTAAATCAGGTTTGGAGTTTGAGAATTTGTCATTGGAAATTTGCAAAATTAAATAAGAGCCTTCACTATCTTAATCAGTTTTTCTACAATTGTTGAGTGGTTTCAGGCATAGTACAGTTCACAATTCCAATAATATTACTATTTCCATTGCTTATAATTATGTCTTTCTCTGTAGAGAAATGTCAGGTCCACCAAAACATAGGACTAGTCAATGTAATTTAGACTCCAGTCCCAAATACTCATGCAGATAATTTCAAGGCTGCTTACTTTGCATAGCAGAAATTCAAGGAAAGATGCACTGTTGATTCTTTGCTATCTTGTGCTATTGTTAAATAATACAGTGCTGTTACAATCAAGGATAGAAAATAACTGACTACACTGCTAGGGAATTAATGATTTATTATTTGTACCACATGTATGAAATAGAGTGTGGAGAAGAGAAAATATTGGGAGAAGGCATAACAAAGTGATCTGATGTATCTTATAAATCCATAGCCAAAGCAAAGATACTTGCATATGACAAATTTCCTCCCCTCCATATAAACATAGAATAGTATACACATAAGAGTAATAATCAACTGGTATTCTGGAATAAAAATAAGAAAAATAGATTAGGTACAACCATCAATGCACCTAGACATGGAAAAAAATTTATGGTGAGAAGGAAAATACCTCTTTTACTCTGGAATAACTAAAGACAACTGCACAAAGGAAGCTGCAAATCCAGGAGATGAATCATTGACAAATTATCGCATAAAGAGGTGGGGAGGCATTTGAGAAAAGTAGTTCAAAGCAAGGCTAGGAAATCTTTCTTACAGTTTTCAAGAGCCTGCAGTTGCTTTTGGGTAGTGGTTGGTGGTTTGGTGGGTTTCATGTAGGTTTTGAGTTCTAGTCCCACCTAAGGCATGAAGCCAGATTGATGACCTTTGACCAGTCACACCTGCTCAGCCCTAGGAAGAGGCAAACCATTCTGAAAAACCTTGCCAAGGATACTGCCATGTTCAATGAACATGTCCATGCAATTGTCAGGAGTCAAAGTTGACTCAAAGAGATGGGACAAAAAAAAGGCTTATGGATTTCCATCACTGATTTCCATTATTTATACAATGTAAAGGTTGCCTGACTCCTAAGGAGTCTGGGCAGCTTACAATTAAAAAGAAACAAAAGAGATCATGAATGGCTGGAGACAAACATAAATCAAAGGGCCCATCTAGGCATCACACTGCCCCAAGGGATGTCATTCTTGCTTTACAGCCCAGTTGTAGAGGACTTGGCACTGCATCATCCTGTCATTACTTGGAGTTGCGGTTATCTGAAGACATGGACAAGAAAGTCAAGATGGTGACTACAATGGTGTGATTAGAGCTCTGTCTGTTTTTAATGTATATGTGTGCCATCTTAACTTTTTTTTTTAAAACCACATCCTGAGGACATCTCTGCTTGGAGTGGATGAAGGAAGACTTTATATCTGATGAGCCATGGTGGCAAAGTGGTTAAAGGCTAATAGGCTAAAGTATTGTAGTTTAATTATGCCAACTGCCAGGAGTTCGATCCTAACTGGCTCAAGGTTGGCTCCGCCTTCCATCCTGGGAAAAAGGATGGTAAAATGAGGAGCCAGATTGTTGGGGGAAATATACAGACTCTGTAAACCACTTAGAGAGTGCTGTAAAGTACTATGAAGAGGTATATAAGTCAAAGTGCTATTGCTATTGTTATTTCATTTATTTTTGCCCAGGAAGTTGGCTGTGAGTGAAGAGGTTTATGGATCAGATTGAAAATACAGGTAGTCCTCAAGTTATGACTGTTTGTCTAACAACAGTCTCAAAAAGAATGATCCTATAAAGCACTTTTGATGATTGAAAACAAAGCATATCAACATCTGGATGCTTGGCTGCAGCCTGCCAAAATAACTCCCTCGTGTGTGGAGGCTGGTTGAAAGAGCTGCGTGCCCAAGGATTTCAGCTTCCCAGAGACATAAATGGAGCTGAAATCAGAGCAAAAGAACTACCTGGCTTTGCCTAATGACCCACAAGTTTGTTTAATGACCACAATTGGAAGTGCTGAAATTATGGTCATTGAGCAAAGTGGTCATGTGGACATTCTGCTTAATGATTGCTTCACTAAATGAACAAGATTCTGGTCCCAGTTGTGGAAGGACTATCTGCACTTCGAAGGGATTGGGATGAGAGAGTAGAAACTTTAGTGGCGTGGAAATATACTTTATTTAATTGGACTGTTTTGCTAATGTGCCATTTGTTTTTAACTAGAAGTTCCTAAATATGTACAATCACTTTTTCTTTTATATAGTTCTCTGCATCTTTCCAAATAGCTAGAATTGGATTTGCATTGATGTACTTGGCTAAAACATGGGTAGCTGTATTTAAATTAGTACTCTTTGCTCAAACAACAGATTATTCATTTTCTCCTATTATGAAAGTTCCTCAAGATGCCAACAATTTAATGTTACAATAAATCAAGCACAGCATGACTGCAAACTGTTGCTTCTGTGCAACTCCTTTGTATAGTTACAGGAAAAATAACTTGGCAATTTATAAATAAGTCTAGATTCCAAAGATTTCATCATATTAATCTTCCCTTATGCCAGGTCAAATGTTGATCTAAAATTGATACAACTCCTGTCAACCTGTATGGTAGTGTGATTTTCAGTGCTGTGATTTGTGTTATATTTACATATTTATTTCATGTATTAATGGCAAAATTGAGTCTTGGATTCTCTTCAGAATTTATTGTGCTTATGTACCTTTCCTCCCCACAATAATTTCAGTTTTCTCTTTGTACCTTCAGAATGATATTATTGCCACGTTGGTTCAGTGTCATTGTGGATGGATTCACTAATGGCAGTGTTATCTCTGTTATAGGTATTTGTCTCCTGATTCTACATTTGCTATTCCTGTATTTTGGCACATAAGGAAGTCAAACCATACCAGCCCAATAACTTCTCTGATGGTTTGGTATGTTCCCTCAGCTTTTGGTGAGTTGCAATCTTTTGTACATATTAGTACAAAGCATGTATGGAGCATGTATGGTGTGTGAAATAGAATGTATCTTTTCCAAGTATTCCTAGCAGCTGCTGAAGACAACTGTATGAATCCACAAGAAGACACAATTGCTTTAATGAAGATGTTCCTGCTAGCTCTTATTGTTTTTGAGGCCCTCCACATTTTTTTTCATCTTTACAATTTGTAGTTTTTCATCTTCACAATTTGTAGTTGTGCTTTACTAAAATATCAATCCTTTGCAGCTGTGGCCATCTAGACAATATCAAATTGGGGAGGGATGCTTACATAAACAATACACGTATCTGTATTTTAACACTTTTGTAGCTCAAACTATAGAGAAGGATTTCTGCTAATAATCACTGGAATCTTGCACTCTTTTTTTTCCTAAAAAAGAACAACATCTGACAGAGGGAAGACTTGTCTGATTGTCACTGTTGCCAGTCAAAATCCAAGCAACCTTTAGGGACCAATTTCAGAGAGACTTTTGCCTTGGGCTCGAGGCATGAGGAGAATAATGATAATGTTCTGGCTTCTTCCACATTGACATAGTTTTCTTGAAACTTCTGGCCTCCAGATGTGATGGACCTCAACTTCTATCACTCACGTCAGTCTATCAAGAATTATGGTGACTGTAAAGCAAGAGACAGAACCTTCTGACTAATTATATTATTGTTCTAATGTGTTACAAGCTACCTCAGAAATTAATGGGAGAAACAGGTCTGGATGGGGAGTAATAGGCTCCAGCTCAACCCAACCAAGACTGAGTGGCTGTTCCTACTGGCATCTCAGGCTTCATTGGATCTACCATCTTTGGTCATGGGGGAAGAAGTGTTACCCCCCGTGGATAGGGCGAGGAATCTGGGCGTCCTCCTGGATTCACAGCTCAGTTTGGAGGAGCATGTGGGAGCTGTGGCCAGGGGGGCTTTTGCCCAGGTTCGGCTGGTTCGCCAGCTCCGCCCTTATTTGAACCGAGATGCCCTTCGAACAGTCACTCATGTGCTCATCACCTCCAGAATCGACTACTGCAATGCTCTTTACATGTGGCTGCCCTTGCGGACGACCCGGAGGTTACAGCTGGTGCAGAATGCAGCCGGGCGGGCTGTGATGGGAGTGTCCCGATACTCCCATGTTACACCCCTCCTGCGCGACCTGCATTGGTTGCTGGTTGTCTTCCAAATTACCTTCAAGGTGCTAGTAACAACTTATAAAGCCCTAAATGGCTTGGGTCCAGGGTACTTGTGGGAACGCCTCCTGCCAGCATCATATTCAAATTGCCCTGTTCGCTCCCATAGGAGGGGCCTCCTTGGGATACTGTCGGTCAGGCATTGTCGGCTGGCGGTCCCCAGGGCTAGTGCCTTCTCTGTGGGAGTGCCCACCCTTTGGAATCAGCTCCCCATGGATCTCCGTTTGGCCCCTGATCTCCGCTCCTTTCGCTGGGACCTGAAGACCTGGTTGTTCCAACAGGCTGGCCTGGAATGACCCGGGTGGGGTTTTAGGGTTATTTAATTTATTTTAATGTCTTAATGTATTTGACTTGTTCTATTTAATAGTTTTTTTATTGTAAATTTGTTCTGTTTTTAATGTTCACTGCCCTGAGTCCTTAGGGAGTAGGGCGGCATACAAGTCGAATAAATTATTATTATTATTATTAAAACAGTGAGAAAGAAGATCTTAAAATCAAAAGGCTTCTTTTCAAAGAAACAGCACAAAAAATTTAGATTACAATATGTTTGCCTCCGAGATGGTGACTTTTTGGTGTATCTTGAGCTTGTCTACTATTTGAATCATTCTGCATTTCTTCCTTTTTATTCTAGCCTTGCTGTGACTACAGAGAAGAAAAACATATTCAAGGAGAAAAAGTAAAGTAACATGCAAATAATAAGTACACAGTGCTTTCATTGAGTCAGGTGGCATACATGTTTGATAAATGAATACATATAAATTGTTAGAGTTGTTGTTTAGGTGCGATTGATCCTGAATATTACATTTTGCACATTCAAAAAGTTCAGTGGACTGTTTTTACAGTTAAATAAATGTAGGATTGTAGGCCTAGGAAACAAAAAGCAGAAAACCAAAATGATTAACACATTCCATTCTTAAACATTGGGTACAGTGTTTGGCTCATTAAATCAGTAGCTGTTGAATTTCATTCTCCAAACAAGTCCAATTTTTTCAGCAGGTTTCTAATCCTACCTAGCTTGTGTTAGTGTTAGTATATTAACAGAATATATTGTTGTTTCACACAAGAAGCACAAGTTGATACTAAAGTGAGAACTCTTTTTGATTTGGTTTGGAGTTTTGAAGATTACTCAGAATATTGGGAATGGATAATCTATATTTGGGGATCCTCTTCAATTGGTATTTCATACATAGATGTTCTATTCACTGAAGACAGAGATGCATGCCAGTTTTGGGCCAAGAACAGTGTTTGGATTTGGGGTGATATGTCAAGGGGACTAAAAAAAAGTCAAGTTGATGGTTTAGATCAGGGGTTGCCAATTTGGACCTCAGGGACCACCAAACTCATAATTTTAAATCCAGGGGACCACTAATATGAATTTTAACTGACGGTGGCTTGCTGATGTTGGTGGGAGAGAGAGGTAGATAGATCTGACCTAACCTTTCCCTCTTTCCCTCTCTCCCTCTCTCTCTCACACACACACACACAAACATACAGAGGCAGGGGTAGGATTCAAATTTCTTAACTGGGTCTATGGACATGGCCTAATTTGTGGGTGTGGCTTGGTGGTCGTGTGACTGGCTGGGCATGGCTTGTATGTAAATATTATAAATATTATAAATATTGATTTTTTTATAAAAAAGATCAACTTTTACCCAAAATCAGGCAAAGCAGGCAGGCAGATTAAGTTGCTTACAGAATCACAGATTCATTCAGAGATCTATCTATCTGCCATCGGCTACCTGCACTGAATAATAGAAGCTTCAGTCCTAAGGAAGATTCAACTCTGCTTAAAAGCAGAGCCGAAGATCTAAAGATTAGCTAGAAGGCAAGAAATACAATGGTTTCCTGCTTTCTAGTTAATCTAAATCTCCTGATGGTAAGGGGGAAAAAAAAGGAAAAATAGCAACTTAGCAGGCAAGTTTGCTAGGTAAGGAATGAGTGGGTGGGGAAAGTTCCTGCAGGCCATGTGGGCGGTGCAGCCTTCTGCTCCTGCGTAGCCTGGATTAATTGCTTTGGGGGTGCTCTGGGGGTGACATTTCTCTGAGGACCTCCAAAATTTTCTCGCGGACCAGCAGTGGGTTGGTGGTTACATTTTCATGTCCACCATCTTGATTTAGATCACATGTTCATGTCCACCATCTTGATTTTTTTTACCCCTGACTCCAAATACTCCTGAAGCCAAGATTAACAGAATTACTATGATGAAATGGAAATAATATAATTATTCACTACAGATTTCCCTTGCAGTGAAATTCAGGAGGAATGCTTAAGGCCACATACTTCTGGGGACTCTGTGATGTTTGGAGGCATCAGGTTGTACTATCCAATCTGAGGTGCAGCTAGAAAAGAATAAGGAAAAAATAACCCAACTTTGCTCCTTGAGTGCCTAGTAATTGTCCCTAGCACAGCACAGTAAAAAGGAGTCCCATTGCCTACTCTGTTTTGTTTTCATTACTCATTGGCATCTCTTAACAGAGAGTCTGTCAAACTATCCAATCAAAGGAGAAATTAAACCGAATAATAATGTTGGCTTTAATTCATTCTAACAAATCCCAAAATTAATTTAGGTTCAAACTCTTTTCCTGCATCTGTCTGCAACAAAAGGTATGCTTCTTTTCCTTTCTGCTCTCTGTACGTTCTTAGTTTCATTCTGACCTTAATTCCTGAAATACTCAAGGGATATATTCAAAAGATATAAAAATCATGTATGGCAAATAATGTTATTAAAACATACTGTTCTTTACAGCTTTTGTAATTTTCTTCTCCTTTATTATAAAAACAGGAGGTCATAATGTCCCCAGGATTTCTTAGGAATGAAGTACTCTGTGCTCTGGAGAGACATTGTTGAGTTTCAGCCTACCAAAGAGATTGACTAGACAAGTGTCTGGTTTCAAAATGATTTTGAAACATTGCAGATGTGTCAGAGGTATTCACTGACTTGGTAGAGATGGCCCATTGCTGACCTGGTCTACCCTTTTCAATTGACCTCTCCAAGAAATGGGACACTTTAAAGAAGAAAGAGGTGGATGCATGATAGGATCCAATTAGCGATGAATCTCAAAGAACTCCAAGGGATGAAAAACAGACCAAGATTAGAGTTAGTCCCTATTTTAATTCATTCATTAATATGGATTATTTAATGACAACAGTTCATTTCAGCAGCATGTATGGCTTATATTAACTCTGAAACTATCCACACTGAAATGGTTCATTGGAAAAGCCATGGCTTGTTTCCAAAAGTAAAAGTGAGCATGAAAGTGAAGCTCATATTTGAGCGTATACCAAGTGGCTTCTTATTTTTTTATTAATCTTTGTCATTTTGTCTCCCCCTTCATGGCACGCCCTGTAATTTTCTATGGATCCTATCTACTGAAGGCAGGCAGGCTGACGGACAGGTAGGAAGGCAGTCAGAACATAAGTTAATATGAAAATATAATAACATGGGAAATAGGATTCCAAAAATTCAGACAGCAAATTCTGGTACAGGTTGCTCTTGATAAAGTTGAATTACACTCCTACAATCTTTGTTATTTTAGAAGCCACACCAGAAAACATTTTTACGTTTCCTTTAAAACATAATGGAATGTTAATACATTTTGAGGTTTGGTGCCTCAAATTACAGCATTCCATCTGGTTAAGTTGGGGGGGGGGGGAAAGGGAGATTCCAATCCATAAGAACATTTTTCTTTTTCTTTATTTTAGATGGATATAAATGGTATTTGAAGATGAGATGTTGTTACTTAAATAGTGATAGGAACAATGTTAATAATCAAGGCATAATTTAAGTCTTGATAACTGACCATTTTAATAGCAAAAAAAATATTTATATGCTACTAAACCTCTTGTTCTCATGACCTTTAACTGGAGCAGTATGATATATCACAAGGCTCCATTTTTTGAGCCAAGGTACCTCAAATGATAAGGTAACTCAAATGATACAAATGATAATGAGAAGGAAGGACTCACTGGAGAAGAGCCTAATGCTGGGAAAGATTGAGGGCAATAGAAGTAGGGGATGACAGAGAATGAGGTGGCTGGATGGAGTCACTGAAGCAGTCAGTGTGAGCTTAAATGGACTCCAGAAGATGGTAGAGGACAGGAAGGCCTGGAGGAACGTTATCCATGGGGTCGCGATGGGTCGGACATGACTTTGCAACTAACAACAACAACAACCTCAAATGGGCTAACTTACAGAATATTTCAAAAATCTAGGACACATGACTCCCGAGGAAATGAAATTCGGGGAATTTGTGGCTGCTTTAGTGCTAGTGGCTGTTGCTGCAATCGTATGATCTTAATTTTCAATTAAGTTTCCCAGCCAGTCTCACAATCCCTTATACTCCCCCACCCAGCAGCAAGCCACTTACTTGCAAGGAAGGAAGGAAGGAAGGATTCCCATAAGGAAATTCAGTAGGGAATTTGATAGGAAGTCGAAAGATGGTCCTGCTTTTTTGCCCATCCTTCTTCACTCTGTTTCTCTGTTTAAGTAGGGAAATATCTGTGAAACAATGACCCAACAGGACATGGTTATCTGCTTTGGCATTGGGTGTTTGCATCAATACTGCACACATACAACAAAGCCATTTGGACTGATTTGTACCTTGGGATTCATCCCTTTCCTTATGTTGATTTTTTTTACTGAAATGAGAAAAAACAATTTAGGCATTATGCAAAACAAAGCAAACAACCCCTCCTCTCAAATTGAGATGTTGTCAAAGTTCAAGATACAGTACCTGCTGCTGAGAACAAATTTGCAGTTAGGAATCTTTGACACCATTCCAAATGGATTATCATTTCCCTAAATTGTTCCCACTGTGCATGGAAATAAAGCATTCTTTTGATTTAACCCTTTTTTCCTTTTTGAAAATCAAGTCAGCAGATACCAAGTGCTGTTTGGACAAAGCTAAACAACCCCCTCAAATTGGTGGTTTTTATGCTCCAAGGAATTATGAGCAAATTCTGAAAAACTGTGTGGCCTTGATAAATTCTGATGAAATACAGGAAAGCTCACAAAAGTCAGTGCTATTATATGTGGTCCCCAATGTTTTCCTCTTCTACACAAGTAAGATTCTGGCTTTTGAGAATTATCATAGTGATTAGCAATATGGCACCTGAGGCATCAGTATGTGCACATATTGAAAAATCCCAGTTGGGATTGGCAAAATGCCCATCTGAATAGGATTTAGACATTGGAAGAATCTACCTGGATTACTTTGTAGCACACATTTCCGAATAAATCTATTTCAGCAATTGACCTTGAAGGTAACACTATGTTCGATTAATTGTAACCTTTCTAGATTGTGTTGCAGATTAAAAATAAATTAGTATATAATGCTATGTTTGTTAGCGGGGTTAACATTCCCTTGAAATCTGCTGTGGTTTCTGTCCATTTCTGTAAAACAAACATATAAGTCACATAAAATGCAATATATTTTTAACTGAGATACTCAAATGTATGGGAAACTTTGTGGTTAAAAATTTAGATGGCAAAAAGGGCCGTTAAAAAACCCCTAATGTTTATGTACTCAATATGTATATATGTTTATATTTTTACTTAAACTTATGTGTCTATGAATGTGTACTTTTACGTGCATTACCTCCTATTCTCCTCACAAAAACAACAGCTCTGTGAGGTGTGTTGGGCTGAGAGAGAGTTAGTGGCTCAAAGTCACCCAGCTGGCACCATCTACTTGTTTCTAAGTCAGCAATTTAATCACTACATCAAACTCTTTTAAGTTTTATAGTGATGTTTTGTTTCTCCCATAAGAACCTAAATAAGAACAACTGATTTAAAAGCAAAAAAACCCCACCCAAATAAAAAACTGATGAAATAGATATACCAATGTTATTTTTTTTATGTTGAAAACTTGTGAAAGTATGAATTCTGCTGAGATTTAAAACATTCATTCCTGAAATCTTGCAACATTTTGAATGAGAATACGAACATCTTGCATTATTGGTGATCTCATGAGATTTTAGCATTTATTTATTTATTTATTTAGAAGCCCATGCGGTATCTTTGCGGTTCATGAGTGTTTTCCACAGCAAACATTAGGAACTCTTGAGAAAAGCCAGCCAAGACCGCCATGTGTTGAACTACAACTTCTGTGAAACCAAGAAATTTGTTGATTACATACTGTGAATTTGAGATATATTGAAGACACAACCTAGAAAAAGCAGTTTTGCACAACTGAGGAAGTGCTTCCAATAAAAAAAAGGGTATCTTTCTTTTTGGAGTCACAGAGATGATTTTGAAGAAACTAGATAGAAGTAATGTTTGGAAAAGATTTGTTAAGCAAGGGAATTGGAGCCTGAAAATGGGTTCAGGTTAATTCTTCCTTAATTTCCTATGGTGTAAAAAGGATGGAAAACACTGTTAGGCTTTTAAGATTCTATTACTCTAGTCCATATCAATAAAGAAGAGCTCCTTCAAATACGTTTTCTGACCTATCACCAGAGACCATCAAATACATTTCCCTTTAGTGGAAGAAATAAAAGGTGCTGGCAAAATATGGTATTACCATCTGTAATATTCTGTGTTTGCAAAAACAAAACAAAACAAAACAGAGGCTGGAAGCATCCTGGAAGAGCAACACTTCATTCTAGGGCAGAGATGCCCAGGGCTACAAGTGGCTGCTGAGAGCTCAAAAAGTTGACAGTGAATATGACAGAAGAAGAACACTGTTGACTGGAGGTTAGAGAAGACTTTTTAGACTGACTGGAACAAATGCTTTGTGTTCTCACAAACACAACATCCCTCTGTTACTCATCAGAGCCCTTCTTTCTCCAGGCTTTTGCAAGAAAGCTGCTGTAAGTGGTCAGTTTGGTAGAGTTAAAACAACTCTCCAAGCAGCTGCAGCCCTTTTCTTCCAGGCTCTGACAGGGCACTAGAGATAAGTGGAGAGGTGCTGGGCATGGGTGAGCTCTGAGGCACTTCTTCCAAATTATTCTTAAATATAGGCAATCCTAGGTACTAGATAAATGCATCACATTAATTTTGGAATTTACCCTATCCATCACTTGGGGTTTGATATAGTGCTGAAGGTCTAGAAACCAGGGGAGGGTAAATCCTAGTCCTCCCTCAGGCATAAAATCTGACCAGGTGACTTTGGTCCAATCATTCACTCTCAGCCCAACCCCCGTCACAGGGTTGTTGTTGTGAGGAAAATAAGAGGCCGAAGTATGAGGTATGGTTCCCCACCTTAAATTAGCAGGGAGGCTTTCAAAATAATTAGAACCCCGTATTGTCTAAACAGGCTTTCAGATGAATGGAGTATCTTGATTTCTCTTCATCAGCTCCTGTTTTCCTTTCCTTAAGTACATGGCTGTTCGGCTTGTCCACATCTTTATTTTTTTTAAAAAAACTTTCAGGAAATATTTCCACAGCAAAATGCAACCTCATTTGTTATATTTAAGGCTGCATTTTTGTTAAGCTGTTTGGCAGGCTTCCTTCACTCTTTCTGGCAAGCATCAGCCAGCTGAGATTTAACACTAACAAACTGAGGATACGCTGACACAACAGAAAGGGTTTAATCATTTTTGCTGCACGAAGGACAAGATACTCCAGTACATTGCCAGCTCTTCCCATTGAAAGAGCCAATGAGGCTCCTGCTTCACCTTCCCTCCCCTGTCTCTGGAGAATGCCCTTTTTTTTTCCTTGAAATTTCCACTGAGCTTGAGAGATCTCTTGGGTAACCATGTTCTATGAAACGAGCCATAAATGTTCAGCATTGCCACACAAGAGTATGAAAAATGGCCCATCGACATGAAAACAAGGCCTTTAAAACCTCAAACTCCACATATGTTCTTATGCCTCCTTGTTCTTTTAAATGTCTGCAATCTATAACACTCCTCTAAAAGAAGGCAACCTTACATTAAGCCAGATGAATGTAAGTGCAGTATGATAAATAAATAATACAGTATTCAATTCTGGGGCACCATCATTTATCTAACTAGCTCACCTTTCTTGTGAGGAAAGGAAGACTGCATGCATGATTGTCACTTTTCCCAGTCCTTGTACCTATGCTGGGCTGAGATGAGACAGGATGCTTCATCAAGGCCACCCAGTCACTAGTGATAGATAGAGGATTTGAAGGCGATATTTTTCTGGGCTAGTCTGATATCTTTTATAAGTGGGATGGAGATGGAGTTTAGCCTTTCAAACGATTTACTGATATAGATTACATAGAGAGCATTATCATAGCACACAAGTCATAAAGAGACACAGTGCAAGTTTACTACCTGGGCTGCAAAAAATCAAGGTAACCACTAGATGGCAACAATGGGCTACAGTTTTCTATATTTCTTTGTTTCCAGCTAGTGGTCATTTGAAAGTTTGCAATCCAGATATTGTTGTTGATTGTACTCTTTAATAGAATTACTACAAAAATGACAGTATGTGTAAAATCTGTGAAATGTTGGCATTTAGTATATGGGTGAGGTATATTGTAGTTGTGACAAATTCCAATTTGGACAGCATCATTTGAAATGCACAGGTAGACATTAAGGCAGAACATGTCCCAGAGAAGAGAGGGAAAAATCTCAGTCTAATTGTGTTAAAGAAAGAGACCCACCATGAATGAAAAACTTGCTTTAATTTTGCAGTACCTATTTTTAAAAAATATTAAGATATATCTAGTATTTTAGCAGGATCAAGTGATGTCATAATAGAATGGAGATTAAATGATCACAGACATACTGGGCTAGGTAGCATTCCTGTATTACCTCCAGCTGTCAGATTGTTCAGGCAGCATTACAGCATGGTCTGGCAGCAATCTAGCTGTGGTTTGCAGACCCAACACGTGGTGTATGATCTGATTGGCACTACTTTACAATATGCGCACAAGTCATTTGGCTTATTCAGGCACTCAGCTTGTCCAAGCAGAATGAAGACCTGTCTGATAACAGGCGTCCTGACAGAGGGTACTCACTACAGTTCAGGAGTGTATGTGTGTGTTCGTACAAATGCATTTATTGCTTTAAGGAGTCAACATAATAGACAGTTTGTAAAACTCTGTAACAATCCTTCGTTAAATATATTGTATCTTAACGCAATGTGCCACTTCAGCGTTTATGTTTGCGTGTGTTACGGATTTTCAACAGTCATATCTTGCATTAGCTTTTGGAAGTTTTGGAAGGATCTCACAACCTGTGGTTTAATAAACAATCCAGAGTTGGCATTAGACAGTAATTCCTCTATCAAGTCTTTTTTTTTTAAATAAGAGGCACAGACTACTAGATCTCGGTACATGAAGTTTGACAGGCTTTCTGTTGAACCTTCAAGAGATGTAGATTTTGTGGAGGGTGAAATATACCTTATGAGTTGTCAAATAAAGATCCATTCAGCTGTCAAACATTATTGGGTTTGAAAAGATGCTGGTGTAACATGTAAGTTTAAACCAAAACCTTCTTTGTCTGCAGTTTCACTGAGACAAAGGAGAGGTAATCGACACAAACTGAGCACCACACTAGTGGTAGACAAATGGCTTTATAATTCAGGCCGTTTCAGTGCCATGTTAATAATCAATGGGCAATCATCAACCATTTTCTGCTCAGGCAGAACAGTTTCCAGCACCAGAGGTTTTATTAAGAGGCTTCATCGAAGTCTTCACACATAATTACGTGGTTCTAAGTGAAATTAAATGTTGCAGTCAATTATACGGAACATTCTAACTCTGAACACAGAAACTCACAGACCTATTGCCTTGTGATTTGTGCAGATACTGATATTTTGTCCTGAGGAAATCCAAATGCAGATAAAGCCTTTTCCAAAATAAATTGGGTTTGAAACAGATTGGTCTCCTTAAGAGCCTCTCTGGAGGTCAAAGCATGATTATAGCATAGTATGAAATGAGAGTGCAGGCCAACTTTGAAAAGCCAAAGCAGCTGTTTCTATCTCAACCTACATATGTGGTGCAACTCAGCATAAAGAATAGCCTATGTTGTCCCAATCTCTGTTTATATGAAATCTTTGCAAGACCTCAAGATAGTGAATTTGGTGAATCCTATTTTCGATTTTGAAAAAAGTCAGTCCTCCTTTTTGACCCAAAACATTGATGATTTATTTATAGTCAAACATATGTCATATTTTATGTAGCAGGTAGGAAGAACTGTAGCCAAAATTAAAAGCACTTCAATAGATTGCACTAGATACTAGCTACACTTCCTTAGAGGAAACTTTGTTTTTTAAACTGACTTCATATGTGCTGAGTTCACCCGATGAACTGTTTATTGGGGCTTTTAGAAATTCATATAGTCCTTTTGATATCATCGACCATGGTATCTTATTGCGACGCCTCGGGGGGCTGGGGGTGGGAAGCACCGTTTTACGGTGGTTCTCCTCCTACCTCTCGGGTCGTTCACAATTGGTGTTGGCAGGGGGGCAGAGGTCGAGCCCGAGGCCTCTAGCTTGTGGGGTGTCCCAGGGGTTGGTCCTCTCACCCCTCTTGTTCAACATCTATATGAAGCCGCTGGGCGAGATCATCCGTGGTTTTGGAGTGAGGTATCATCAATATGCTGATGATACCCAGCTTTTCATCTCCACTCCGAACCAAATCAGTGATGCCCTCTCTGTGATGTCTTGTTGTCTGGATGTGGTGTGGATCTGGATGGGGAGGAACAGACTCCAACTCAACCCGGCAAGACCGAGTGGCTGTGCGTACCAGCATCTCGGATGATCCAGGATATTCCATCATTGGCCATGGGGGGGAGAGGTGTTACCCCCCATGGATAGGGTTCACAACTTGGGTGTCCTGGATACACAGCTCAGTTTGGAGGATCAGGTGGGAGCTGTGACCAGGGGGGCATTTGCCCAGGTTCAACTGGTGCACCAGTTGCGCCCCTATCTGGACCGAGATGCCTTACGGACAGTTACTCATGCACTCATTACTTCCCGAATCGACTACTGCAATGCTCTTTACATGGGACTGCCCTTGCGGACCACTCGGAGGCTTCAGCTGGTGCAGAATGCTGCCGCGTGGGTTGTGATGGGAGTATCCTGATACTCCCATATTACACCTCTCCTGCACAAGCTGCATTGGCTGCCGGTTACCCTCCGGGTGAGATTCAAGGTGTTGGTGTTAATATACAAAATCCTACATGGCTTCAGGCTGGGCTACTTGCAGGAACGTCTCCTGCCAGCGTCGACTTCCCTTTGCCCTGTACGCTCCCACAGGCAGGGCCTCCTTGGGGTGCCGTCGGCCAGACAATGTCAGCTGTCAACACCCATGGGGTAGGGATTTCTCTGTGGGAGCACCCACCCTGTGGAATCAGCTCCCCTTGGGGCTCCGGTTAGCCCCGGACCTCCGTTTCTTCCGTCGTGACCTGAAGATGTGGCTGTTTCAGCAGGCCGGCCTGGACTGAAGTGAAGGGGGGTGGGGGTTTTTAAATTGTATTTTAGGTTAAGTTTTATCGGTTTTAGATTTTATTGGGCTGGAGTTTAATTGAGTTTTAATGAATTCTAATTTTGTATTGTGTAATTTTATATTGTGAGCCGCCCTGAGTCCCTAGGGAGACAGGGCGGCATATAAGCCCAATAAACTTAACTTAACTCCTCAACCTGCGACCACAATTCAGCCCAAAATTTATGTTGCTAAGCAAGACATTTGTTAAGTGAGTTTTGCTTTATTTTATGACCTTTCTTGCCACAGATGTAAAGTGTATCACTTGCAGTTGTTAGGTTAGTAACATGGTTGTTAAGTGAATGTGGCTTCCCCATTGACTTTGATTGTCAGAAGGTCACAAAAGGTGAGCACGAGACTCCAGGACACTGCATCTATCATAAATATGAACAAGTTGGCAAGCATCTGAATTTTGATTATGTGACTATGGGGACGCTGCAGTGGTCTTGCAAAAAAAAGGTCATAAGTTACCTTTTTTCAATGCTGTTGTAACTTTGAATGATCATTAAATCAATGGTTTAAGAGGACTACCGGTACCAAATAAACTCTATAAATTCACAGAGATGTAAAGCCAAAACTATGCAAACTTCATTATAGCTTATCACAATGCCTTTGAAATCAGCAGAACAATCAGTGATTACTGATTTGTATATTTCTAATCTGTGGAAGACTAGCTACTAAAGAACAATGGATATCTTAAGTAGCTGTTTTATTTTTTCCTAATTGAGACTCTGCAGCAGTGGTGGGTTTCAAAGTGGTTTACCACCTGTTGGGTGGGTGTGGCTTAATGGGTGTGCTTTGCGCATGTGTACATACTTTGTGCATGCATGTACTAAACACGCACTTTGCATACACGCAGAGGCTTTCCTACTCACCACCTGCAATCCTGCACTCTCCCTATAGCTTCAACAGCTGACGTGCAGCAATCTGTACCGCGCAAGGCAGCTGTGCTTCAAAAGCAGGAAATAAAGGTCAGTATGGGAGCCCGGGTGGGGGGGTGGGCCCAACTGCAGGGCGTCGGAGAGACTCGGAGCGAACTGGTTCTCTGCCAGCTGATCTTCGGACTACTGGTGTGCCAGAAGCAGGCCGAACCAGTAGCATACCACCACTGCTCTGCAGGATTAACTTCATTTGACCTGAATCAAATTATTTTATTTACATTTAACTATGCTTTTCATCTTGCTTGAAGATCCACCTGGTGACTCTTCCAGGCCTTTCTTTCTCCCTGAAGTAGAAAGACCACATCTGTACTTTTCCCCTGAACTATTTTCTAGTTTGACTCAATCCCAGATTTATTGCTAAGATCTGGAAATTTTAATAGACACAAAGAGGCATTGAGGATGGATGGGTTAGGTAGCAGTCTTGTGCAAAACCTCAGTTGTGGTGTAAGAGAATTCCCAGGTCTTTATCTTAGATTTGCAATAATTCAGAGGTATCTGCAGGGTACAGTCAAAAAGCCATGATAGCAGCCAAAATGGTGTGATCGAAGCAGTGCTGCCATCTTAATCCTTTTAACTGTGCCCTGAGGTTTTCCCCACATGTATTTAATCTGCTCTGATAATCCCACATCCGTGAAAAACAACAACAAATGTTGAATTTTTTAAAAAAATGATAGAGTTTTATTTTGGAGTAGAGGATGTAGAAGGGAGTAAATGAGATAACCAGAAAAAAGAGGGCGTGCATCAGATGGGTAATCTGAATGCCATAAAAAAGTAGTAAAATCTTAGTTATCCAGCACTTAGGTGGAAACACCATTTTCCATTCTACTTCAGGTAGCAAAATAAATTCATAAACATCAGTTAGCTTACCTGTCACACGATTGTTCAGTTTTTACTGCTATCCAAAGCGTATGCAAGTGGGATTTTTTTAAAAAGCAAGTCAATTCACAATGTGCTTATATTTTCCCTTTTTCCCCTCCCACCATGTTTTATTGCCTCTATTCCCACCTTTATTTGTTTGATGTTAGTTGTACTGGAATGGGCACAAACGTCCTAATTGTTATACTGCAAGAGTCATATGATTGGACAGCTAAGTCCAAAATGTTGGAATTTCTCATCCTGAGTGGAAGGCTTTTCATAGCACGTTCAGTCCATTTTCAGGAACAACTTGTAATTTCTGTTCTATCTTGTTTTAACTCACTCAGTTTAAGAGTGTATCGGGTGGGGTGGGGTGGGGGGTTGAAGTCCACACAACTTAAAAGTTGCCAAGATTGAGAAACACTGCTTTAGAGTTTTGCTGGAGGATTATATCATGTAGATCAAGACTGGGAACTTTCAGCCTACCAGATATTACAGAATTGCAGCTCCCATCATCTGTCACCATTGGCTATGCTGAGTGCTGTCAGCTATGGATCAGCAATTTCTAAAAGACCCCATATTTCATTGTTTTTACTGTAGGGTGTTGAGAGCATGAAGAGAACAATTTCTCTGTGAAATGGTTTTGTCCTGCTTTTGCGCACAAGGCACATTATATTCAGATATGTGAAATTCTGGAGAGTAACTATTAAAATAATTGCCTGAGAGCAAGATTTAGCAACAGCTTTGTTATTTTGGCTGTTGTGTGTTTGCCTAGTTTATCAATGTAGAATACTTAACATGTATGCCCTTTACATAGGTCCCAACCCAGTGAGTATTATATACTTACATTTGTGATGACATCTGCATCACATTTATTGATTTTGTTTTTAAAGCATTTTTCAGAAAAAATAATTCAAGTTGTTAAATTCCACAGAAATAGTTCAACAGGGGCTTTAAATCTTATAGAATAGGAAGCATGGACCAGAGGTGAGAATGTGTAATTCAATCTTTGTTGTTTTACTTCTGAATCCTCTTCATCAATTCCTATTCCATAATGGTTAAGGAGAGATTTCTCAACCCTCCATCCAATCAGCATTTGCCAGATGGGCTGAACTTCAGCTCCTATCACACGTAGCCTGCCTAGTCTTCAATAGATTTGAAGAGTTTAAGGGTAGTGAAAGATGGCTCCTGTACTCCCTTAGCTGTTTTAGGTCAATGGTCCCCAACCTTTCTGGATGTGCGGACCTGCAAGGGGGAGAGGTGTTGATTTCACACATGTGCCCTTAGGCAAATGGACCTTCGTGTGCTCGCCCGCTGCTTGTGCAGCCTGGCTCCCAATGGGCTGCAGCCTGGTACTGGGCCACACACCGGGGTTTGGGGATTCCTGTTTTAGGTTTGCAAATTTAGTTCATTACCATTAATAGATTCAACCTGTGGTCAGCAGTGAGTAATAGATCTAGTGACATGAATTATATTTACTAAAAATAATAAGAGTTTGGGCATTCTACCAAGTTTTCAATGTATTACAATTGTGAAATTAAAGACTGCCTTTCTTTCTGAAACATGCTACTAAATTTTTAGCAATCTGAAGACAAAAAAATAATTTTAAACAAACTGTATCCGTTAATATTCAACAAACGCAATTGGTATCTCCAGTGGTTTATGGCATTCGTAAAAATGTGCAAGGAAGCATATAAACATTTTTATGCTGGAAGTTTAAGGCTGTGTATGTGTGCACACATGTGTTGTTCAAACAAGGGGGAAACATATTGCCCATGACACTAATTTTGGTGAGCACACTATAATTGGATATAGAGTGCATCATGGATCGATCTTATGTATGCTGGTTAGGTGGTTTTATAAACATATTTTAACTTTGTCTTAAACTTTATTTTATCATCTATTAAAAAAGTTTATATATATATATATAGAACCAGAATCAAATGTATTGAACTGCATTGAATTGCCCAGTCAAAATTTTGCCCCTTTCATGTAATAGCTATTCTAAAAAAGAAGAGGATAATACAATATATACCTGCTAAGATTCAGAGAAGGAAAGGAAAGGAAAGGAAAGGAAAGGAAAGGAAAGGAAAGGAAAGGAAAGGAAAGGAAAGAAAAGAAAAAAGAACACATGTTAATTTCAAGTTAACAAATGTTTTGGGTTAGAGTCATGTTTTCAAAAAACAGTCAGTGATTTACGATTTGGAATATTTTCACCAAAGCCCTCGAGGTTCTGAAAATAACACAGCCTACATAAATTGACATGAGCAAACTTTTTTAATAAATAAAATCCCATAGAAGCAGAATATATTTAAACTCAAACCAAAATTATGATTATAATTCACATGAGAAAATACTAGGACTTTAGAAAAAGGGTTTTTCCCTGAAGTGGGTGAATGGTTTAATTAAGTACAGAGCCCATAGTAAAAATGGTTTTTCTTATTTCAAACCCTGATACATGCTAAAAATGTTATATTTCTTGTACCTCATTCATAATTCAGCTTACCACTTTTAAACAGACAAATGCCTAAGTTCTTGAATATCATTTTGGCAAGAAAGTTAAAAAGCAATTTTAGTATGAAAAATGTAATATGATATCTACACTATAATATAGATTTTATTTATCACTTTATTTTTCATTTTTTCTCAAGCTATTAGCACCAGTTGAAATCAAAATCTGAAATAGGTAATTTCCTTATTTTCAGTAAGGAAGTTGAAAATGGCATTTTATTTGAGGCACATTGGATAGCTACTCTGACTTGATCTAGAATCTCTCATTAAATTCTTAAATATTGCATTTCCCACTCGTAAATCATTCATAAAAAACAGAAGTGAGGAACAGCTGGAAATCAATATCATAAAATCTCCTTTGCAGATACTCTAGAATCTTAGTTATTTACTAACATTTGCCAAGTATTGAACACACATTTCCACATAGAATAAACCTCCTGCCAAACCAACTCATCAGAATGGAATCAGCATTAGCCAATTTTGTCTAGCAACATGTTACAAAGTTGCAGGATTTAAGAACACATTTTATGTTTAAGCTTTGTACCTTGATTAGATATACAATATATAAACCACAGGGAATCAGGGTGTAATGAATAACTCTCCTTTTCAGTTTAGATAATAAATACAGTTCACATTTGAGTTGCTTTAGATATGCAGTCTTATTGGTTTGATTGAATGTACACTTGTCCATGTCTCCTGCTATGGTTTTGTTCATTGTGTTGGAAGCAAACCAGAGGTTTAAATGTATAACACTCTTACTTTCAATCCCTGGCAGTACCATTCTAGGAGCAGCCAATGGAGAGATATCTTCTACTGGAAGCAACCACAATTGTGTTCAAGGCAGAGACTAGTAAATTCCTTGTTGTTTCCATCTATTCTCTTTAGAGAATTTTTGAGAGAAGATTTGAAGATCCCACAGTGGATCAAAAACCTGATTAAGACTGTTCGTTTATTCACAGTTTATAGTAAGGACAGGTAACTTACATTATTCAGAAGTTGCTATCACTCCTAGTATCCCTCACCACTGGCCAGATGGGCTTGGAAGACTGGAAGCTCTAATTCAGCAATATCTGAACGACCACCTGTTATCTAATTCTGATTTAGTTCACTCTCACTATGGAGAATTTCCCTGAGCCATAGTATTTAGATCATGGTGATCAGTAATTTGCCTGCATTGGTGTTATTTTCAGGCCATTTACACCATTCTAAATCTTCAGCACTAGCAGCAGGTTTACCTAGGGGGAATGAAGGGATAAAGATGCTTCCTATACTTCCATTTTGGCTCAGCCCCCAAACTCCCGGGATCCCAAAAACAGGACCGATGCACAATCTGTCTGAACAGTGATACCAGTAGGCTTTCCAAAGTCACCAAGCATTTCCAGTTGGAGAACAATTTCTTTTCTCAGTCAGAAGTTGATGAATGCTATCTTGTTCCAACTTGCTGCCCTATAAATACTAATCCAAACAGCAGTCCCATAAAATCTGCCCTGTTGCTTTGCAATGTTTGGCTTGCTTGAGGGCAATCACATGAGGGATCTCACTGCCAGCTTTGCCAAGATCAAAGGAGCCTGCTTCTGCCACCCTCACCACCACACACACGGAGTGTTTTACATCTCAGGGCAAATCTGAGTTTCTGGTCCTGTGCCAAACTACCGCTAGAGGCAGCAGAGAAAAAACAAGACGGCTATGCAGCTCACATTTGAAATCAGCATATAATATAAATGAAAGTATATAAAAAAGCATAAAACTAATTTTGCACTACATATCCTGAGCACCTTGAAATGTACATATGTTTATTTAATATAAATGTAAATCGTAAATATTCATTCTTCTGGCAGTCTCTTTCAAACCCAGATAAATGTCAGGAATGTTTTTAAAAAACCCGCAAACTAATTATTTTTTAAAATCTGGCCCTTTTGCACCTTTCTGAAAAACATGTTTAAAAGTTAGATGTATATAATTTGAGCCCTGTAGAATAATGCAGTGACCTATATAATTGGTGTTGATTCACAACCACATCAAGATCCAGAAAACTTCCCTTGAGGGAGAAATTACTCTTCTTTGCAATGAAGCTGAACTATACCCTAACTCCAATGTTATTTTTAAATCAGATTGAAAAAGCAGTGCTATTATATCAAATAAGTCAGGAAAAAAGAATCTGGTAAATACAGTCAACATTTTGATGATAAAGACATTTTAATATTAAAAGCAAATTGTAAATGTATCTTTATAAACAATATGCATAAAATAGATCTATAATAGTAAAGCTCTGTCTCTTTTTAAATGGTTTTTTTCACAGTAATTTCTTAGGTATGTAATATTTTCCCTCTTAAAGAAATAGTGCAATTTGATGAACGTACTTATGTAAATGAATTAGAAATCTGATGACCCTTAATACAAATCCTTGTAAATTTCTTGTAGGAGTGGATGAAGGCTCATGTCTGTCTCCGTCTTCTTTATAATTTGCAACAGCTGCACATGTTCTGTTACAATCTGTCTGAGGTCTGTCATTTTCTGCAACAATTTTGCAAACAGTTGTGATGATTCTGGGTGATTCAGCTTTAACTGGAGTTCTAGTGATTGCAGCAAACTATCTTGAATATCTTCAATAGGTTTCACATTCAGTAATCCAGGGCGATCTAGAAACAAATAAAACCATTAGTTTTAAAATGTATATAGGTATATCCATAGGTGTAACTGAATTATAAAGATTTCTGTAGCAGTTCTAACATTACGGAAATTACCTTTAAGCGCCATCTGAACTAGAATTACCCTAAGGTTTTGACTGTCACAAAAGCCTACCTTTTAGGATCAAAGATATTTTTAGCCTCAATTCAGAGTACTGATTTTTCCTTCACACACAAATTTACCTCTACCTCTCTTTTCATTATATTTTTCTTGCCATTTGTTTATGATTCATTTATGATTTTTATTTAACATGAAGTTGTTGACAGCATTCGACTATCTCTCCATCAAAATCACCACAATGTTTTATGAAATTTCTTGGGTTGGTTCCTTCAATGTTCCCTGCTCTATAGTCTTATATCCTAAAAAGACAAATAATAAATAAATAATAAATAAATAAATACTAAAATCCAACCACAATCTTTATGTTGAACTTTGGGACAAATGGAGAAACTCTATAATTCTATAAGCAAAAGGGATGAAAAAACAGCCAAATGTTGCTAATAATTGTGCACAATGCTCCTATTTTGACAACATCTGCAAGTGACCATTGCTGCCTCTCTTGCTAATATATAATCTCTTAAACTCACTTGGCCATGTGAAATCACAATAACCAGAATCCACTGGCTTCATGCTGCAAGGCAAAAGTTAATAAGTAAAACAATTGCTTTGTCATTCAAGTAAGTGGACAAGCTGGGTGTCATCTTGTTGTAGATGAGGGCACTGGGTACAGGCTCAGATGTCTGGATAAGGTGTACTGAACTGTACAGCTTTCACTTAATCTAGTGCCCTCCAGCTGTGCCGTAAGAAATTTCCATTTGTCTTATTCAGAATGCTCATGGGGACAATGATAATGATGATACAAGTCACACAAACCAACAAAAGGAGGCTGATCTGTAGTTGTCTAGGATTTACAGCCTGAAAACAGGAGGGAACAGAGCAAATGACACCCTCACATGATGAGAAAGTTCCTGCATCAAAGAATAAAGGGAAGAAGACTGAAATCAACGAAGGATGACTTTAGGAGTCGTGCAAATCCTTTGATAACCCAATGTGATTTTACAGGTTTGGGTTATAGATACCAGATTTCTCACGGTGGCCATTCCTGCAGCTTTTGTAGAACAATTCTTAAATATGATCCTTGGTCAACTAAGCCTGCAACTCAAATTTCAGAAGCTCAAACTGACTGCTGTTATTTAAGTAAATCTGTTTAATTACATTGCCAGGTTTAAGTTCTCAGTTTTATCACTGGAATACGATTTTATTCAAGGTCATAGAAATCCTATGATGTTAAGTGAAGGAAGTTAAAATAATAACAGACGAAAACAAGAAATCAGCTCTGTGTCTGTTTAAAGGAGTTCACGTAGGCTGAACTAGTTCTTGTTAGGATTTACAACCTGATTATATAAATGACAAAATGACTTATTTACCCTAGGTGTTAAAAAATAAAAGGCAGCATTCCATATAAACTGAAACTGATATACTTGATAGTTCCTTCATAACTTGGGATTTTACATTATATTTCACACTGATTAACTAGACCTAATATGTAGGAAATGTTATATCCTCCCAAATATTTACATAACAAGAATATAGAACCATTTTCTCAAATGTTTTATTTTTTCTCAGAAATCACAGTCATAACTACCATTGAAGAATTTTAAACCAATCATTAAGTTAGTTACCAAAAAAATATCATTCTAATTTTAAATAAAATGAGGAAGGAATAACATAGAGCAGGGCTGTCAAACTTGCAGCCTGTGGGCGGGATACATCATGCATTGGCCACGCCCACACCTAGTTTAGCGAAGGGAAAAAAGTCACAATATGTCATGTGACACCATGAGTTTGACACCCCTGACATAGGTGTGAAAAAGGACACACAGAAAAGTTGTGTCAAAAAGAAGTAGGCATTTACAGGGTTTACATTATTTTATGAGTTACATCCTATGATACCTTTCTGCCAATGAAAGAGATTCTGCAGTTAGAACAAACTTCACCTCTTTCCTCCTTCTAGTTCCAAATTTGGTCAAGAAGCTTGGAAGAGCACAACATATTTATTTATTTTTGCAGGAAAAGAAGGAGAAAAGAGAGACGAACACTGCTCATGTAATATTGCACAAACAGAAGCCTACTCATGTGACACTCAAGGTCATGTACTCAAAACTTTTAGATCTGTCTGCTATATATGGAGGATATGTGTGCATAAACATTTTAGAGATGTGGCAATTAATATTTTTAAAAATGTTACTTGTCTGGTTTTGGGAGATTACATAGATTTTAACAACATTTTGATAATCTGCAAATGCTAAAACATCTGGCTATGACTCATTGTGCATAAACACAAAATTTAAGCAAATGTAAAGTCTGCAGCATCTTCCTACTATTTTTGAAATCCTAGGAAATCCCTTGCTTGCTTCATTATCAGTCAGTTTTTAATATTGTTAACAATATAATGCTATTCAATTTAGCTAAAAGTAATTTCCTTTCATCCCAAGCAGATATAAAAACAGACTGAATTCTACAGGTTCTTTCTACAATAAAAAAAGGACTTTTTTTCAGACACAATTTTTGTTTCCTGGGTTTATCAATGGATCCAGATGTCCTCTTTGCTGAGGCCCTTACTTATTTTCTCACTGCTTTTCTTGTTTATCATTGAGAAAAATGCAAAAAAAGGGAAGAAACCTACATAATGCTTTCTCTAAGAGTCTTCCCTCTTAAAAGTACTCCCAGATCAAGGCCAAATTTATGATGCTGAAGCATTTTTTAAAAAAACTATGAAAGCCTAGTTGGAATTTGAATAGTTGGACAGTTCAATGCATTTAAAGATAAATTCCAGACAGACTTTAGGATGAAGTCCTAACATAGGGTGACATACATGCCTGTATCCCCAAATAGTCATGGATTCTCCTTTTAGGAAACATTAAACAAGTGATAAAAATGAACTTCTATAGTTCTTTCAGTTTAAAATTAAACTATAGTTTAGTTAACTAGAAATAAACATTAAGAGTAATGCTACTGTAATATCAATAATATCAAAGTTACTTTTGAAAGACTGATAATTACGTGAAATGTAAAGCTGAAACAATGTTCCTAAAGTAGATGACCATATTTAGAGATAGGCTTTTATTCGGTGTGGAAGTGTCTTTTATTCTTTAACATTCTCAAAGAGAACTATACTTTCTGTTAATCATTCACTTACAAAATGTTCATAACAATTATTTTATGTTCTATGTACACTTGCAAAATTCCTATGTATTCTTATCTCTTAAGAGCAATTGCTACTGAAGCTCATTTAGAACAAGAATAAGCATTTGGTTGGGAACTCTTATCATAATGTCAGTGTGACTCAGCAGTTGCGTGCCTGATTTTAATGAGTACAGAACAAATCAGGTTTTAAATCCAAAGAAACTGGCTGCACATATCTTAAAAGTTATATAAAAAAATTCTTAATAGGTGGAATATCCCTCAAAATTTTGATTGATTTGTCCTTTTAAATGACAGCTTGTCTTTTTCAATCTGTAAACAGCAATTCCTATACTGACAGAATAGTTCAGGCCCTGGAAAAAAACAGTATTTGCAACTAGATTGGATCCAGCAGAAGTATTTAGCAGATGGCTTTTTTCTACAGGAGACTGTTAATCTAGTGTGGGTATCCTCTAGTGGAAAGGGGGAAGCAATCTCTTCTGATCCCCTCTCTCCTACTGCAAACTATTCCACTTTTCTTTGCAATTCCCAGAGCAACAGGGAAAGTGGTGATGAAGTTTCAGTGAAACAAAACTGGCAAGGATTATCTCATTCCTCTTGTCTCACAGGAAAGACCATTTTGGGCAGAATTCTGGTAGCAGAATGAAAACTGGATCAAACTATGAAGAAAACTATGACTTAAAGCTCATCTTCAAAGTCATTTATTCCTACTGTCAATAGTTTACAATTATTCAAACTACAGTGCAATTATTACTTGAAAACTTTAATCTGTACAACTTCAGGCACAATTATTGGGAATATGTAATACCCTAAAGGTACTTTCTGTTGGATTGTGCTTGAAGAAGATTTAAAAGACTGGGAAGACGGTAGATTGTCTATTTTGAGAGCTTTGTTTTGGGGCATTCTATAGGTAAATACATATTAAATCCTTTTAAAAATTTAATTTACAATTGGTCTGATTATAAATTTGATTATTAATTATAAACACACCCACTCACACTCCATCACCCATATAGTGAATTTTTGGACACAACATTGAACTATTGCAATCAAGTTCAACCAGAAGTGTTTTGCCATCATGTTCAGAAATGCAGCTGTTGCCTCTTAACTAAGATAACCTTTAAAACTGTTTTAATTATCTATCTATTAGCAATATTAAAAGAAGGATGGGTTGCAGTTAGATATCAGTAACAATTGCCTTTTGTTACAATAAGGATAAAGTTTCTTAATTTATAAACTCGTAATTG
The DNA here is from genome assembly GCA_009733165.1 of Naja naja. NCBI lineage: Eukaryota > Metazoa > Chordata > Lepidosauria > Squamata > Elapidae > Naja > Naja naja. The sequence continues at coordinate 74,665,819 of CM019149.1, forward strand.
ATTATCTGATTGATTATCCTATTAATTGCATTTGGTAATTGCTATTGATTTGCTCTTACTAACAGTTAGAATTATCTTTAATGTTACTTTGAAAATTCTTATTCAATTTTTTACACCCTAGAAATCTTCACATCCATGTTCCCCTCCCTTGGTTGTATTTCTAAATATCTGTTAAAATAAAATAAAAAAAGGTTAAAAAGTATTTATATCTGAAACATCCATACTTGAGATGTATACAGATTTTCTTTTTTCCTTATGTGTTCAGTGTTTTGAGGAAAGCAAGCAGGAAGACATTTTCTAACCTTTATTATCAAAAAGTACCATCTAAAGGAATTTCTTGAGATGGAAGGTGTTTTTTTCCCCCTGACAACCTTGCATTCCAAAACACTGTACTTCTCAAAGCGTTCAATTTAACTTTTGTTGAATTGTATTATTTAGAGTAAATTCTTAAATTCGTCATATCTAAGTGAAGGAAAAGAGAAATGTTAGTGATTCATTCCACTGCAAAGTCTGAGAACTCCTGTCTTATTGCAGCTGTGACTAATTGTAACTCATTTTTTAAATCTTTCTTGAACTAATACAGCTTTTTATTCTTTCCAGTCTAAAGGCATGTTGGAAAGGAAATATTTAAGAGGGCTCAGGACTTTATCCATCAGTACCATAATACTCTGAAAACAGAATGGAACTGAATTTGGTGTGCTGGAAGCAGCTCTCAAAAGAAAAACCAACTTTGATTTTTGCCTTTATTCAGAGCCACTTAGCCACTTATCCCAACATCTTTGTCAAGAATTCTTACATTGAATTGAAGTATATATTCTTGCTAAATGAGCCTCAATGCTGCAGTTCCAAGTGAAAAGGGCCAATTAATAATTAAGCTCCTTTAATCCTGACACTTGTTGAATCATGCACATCTCAAAAGGTGATTGAGAGAAAGAAGCAACCAGAGAGGTAAAATTATGTAAGGGTGGTGGCGTCTGGTTCTGTATAAGGAAAACATTGCAGCAGCAACTCAACTCAGTAGGATCACACTGGAGATACAAAAAATCGCAAAGAAACACAAAGGTCCACTTGTCACTTGGTTGTCTACACATGGCCCATGTTCAGTCTCAAGACTTCTGCTGCAGACTCTGACAAACAGCTATTAATCAGAACCAATAATGTTGGGTTTCATAGTTTGTCCTGGTATAGGATAGTTTTCCAGGCCTTAGTTTTGTGACTGAACTGCCAGGGCTGTTCAGAGACAGCAGTCTGAAGGGAATCAGGAGACAAGGGACAAAACTAGTTTGCCAGGACCAAGGAATAAGGACTAAAGGACAAACTATAACTGAGATACAACCAGAGGTTCAAACTGAAGAGCAGTCAATGTGTACAGAAAGAAACCAGAGCTCCAAAAGATCATATTGGTCCAGCAAGGATTAATTAAAACAAAGATTCTTGTATCTTCTCTTCCCAAGGGGATCCAATAACCAGCACGAATAGAGTTAGTCCAACCAGCTAATATGCAGTCACTGGATGTGGAGCATAGATCCAAAAATTAAGACCTGTAGTCCTCCTAGGACTCCTGACATATACTTTCTGGAGGACACTTAAAACTCTTTTGGATACTTAAACTCTTTCATGAAAGGCAATTGTTCATTTCATTCATCTTCCAAACTGCATATAGTAGAGTGAGAAAAATTGTCTCAAGAATCTTTGTTCTAAAAGGATCATTGCACATATGTAAATTAGACTTTGGGAGACAAGGGCCTATCCATAATACAGTAGTATAGTTTTCAAATCAGGACCGCCCAATTTATGATTCAACTGAAAGCAGTTCAGGAAGCATTTATAACTATGCCAGGGATTTAGTCTCTATTTTAATATTCTGAGTGGGAACTGAAGACCAAAGTACAAGGCTGGTATGCTAAATAGGAAGTGTTTAGGGGCTCAGAAGTCATGAACCTTGGTTAAAATCTTTGCAAATCAAGGAGAATTATGGAACTTTCTTACACTTACCTCCACTGAGAATAATGACAGCTATAAATATTGCCAGGTCACTGTCGTCTAATTCCAGTGCATTGAATTTGACAGCAAACTCAAATTTTGGCTCCATAAAGTCACAGAAAGGTTTCCGCAGACTCTTTAGGAACTCCCGAGTCATGAATCCTTGTCCATTGGATATGAGAACACCATCTTTATTCATCATGGAGGCTAGGAGTGTATAGATGATCTCATGCACTCCATATTTCAGGAGAGTTACTTGGTCATTGAGGTCTAAACTCACAAAACCTGGAATGCTTTTGGCAAATTCAGTGATTTCTTGAACAGCTTCCACCGAGCGAAATTGGCAGCGCTGGAAGATACGTATGGCCACTTCTTTGTTTTGCTCTTGCATGGGGGTCAAATGTTTACACTTGATCTGGTCTTCTCCCATCATTAAGGAATTCATGTCATAAATGACAAATGGCTAAAAAGAAGAAGAAGATACAGCTGATGATCTGTGCAGGATTTTTGCAACACAAAACACAATGACTTTGAAAAACAGGTTGGAAGAGATAGACTTAAGTGTATGAATGTGAAGAATTCAGCTGCAATAGATCCCTCAGTTTTCAAGGACATAGTTTGAAGAAAAACCATTTTGTTTTGGTAAATAAAGCCCTATGTTTTCCCCTTAAGGTAAATTGCTAAGAAGCAGCAATCATTTAAAGCCAATAGCATATCTGCTTTATCATTTTGAAAACTTGTTATACCAACATAATACTGGCAATTAGGCTCCTATATTTTATCACTAAGCCTAAACTGTATTTTTATGGCTTTCTGAGTCTCCTTGCCATAGATTTGTAATGGGCAATAAAACCCATGTAAAATGTATAACACAGGATTGGGATATTTTAAGCTGATTCCCCCCCCCCAATCATACAGACATTGACTAAATGTTCTTAACGCCAGGGCTGGAATGTACCACCAACATCCTCAATGACAGAGAAGGGAAGCTGAAATTGAAAAGCTGACTTGTACCTTAGTTCTAAAACTCATCAAACAACATGGAAAATAATCCATTACTCCCACAGAAGTAGAAGGCAGGAGCATTGTGCAGCAAATCCATTTAGCATATTTTCTTGAATTTATCCCATCATCAATAATACTTATGATTTAGTCATTGATTCTTTAAAACAAAAACATGCAAACAATTATGATTGTACTGCCAGGAGATAGCTAGATAGCTAGATGATAGATAACTAGATAGCTAAATAGAGAGAGAGAGAGAGAAAGACAGACAAAAGACAGACAGAAGAAGGCTGTTTCACAACACGATTGTGATCATTTCATAAAGAGTATGCTTACTCAGAACATATTTTAAAGTCATCACAATGAACCATGCAGCTAATTGGATGAAAAGTAGAAGGTGCTGGGGCATTATTTGCTTCAACTGGACTTTGAAGAACTGTTTTTTAAAATCAAGGGAATGTCAGACATGGAAAACGATACATAGGATGCAAGGTGGAGGATCTGATTTCTGCTTTTCTTCCTTACCCATTGAAGCTCCTTAAAATTGGAAAGGTTGATCTTCCCAAAAAAGTGTGGATCTGTTGCTACAGAGGATAAGAGGATTGACAAAATTCAAACCTGTTGCCTATATAAGGATTAGAATAAAGGCACCACATCACTCTGCAACATGCACTATCCAAACATTTTTTGCCTTTCTTATCCACAGTTGTTAAGTCTGAGGCATTATCTGGCCAGGGCCTTTCTGTTTGAATTCTAAAGTCCCAGAGCACTTCAGGTTTTTCATTTTGTATTATTTTATTGTCCTATCAGTTCTTGCTGGCAGGCAAATGGTATATCTTGCAGATATTCCAATGCAGGGGTCGCCAACCTTTTGGACCTCAGGGACCACCAAACTCATAATTTTAAATCCCAGGGACCCAACCCACCGGTTGGTGACCACTGTTCCAATGCACCATTATTGCTACTTTGTCCTGCCGTTGTGTAGAGTCAGTCTGTTCTTTAGCAGTTAACTAAGCTTTTCTTCAACTTTTTTCAGAGGACTGCATATATATCTATTGCTGTCCTCTCAATTTTGGCCTTGCATGCATCTGTTATGCAGCCAGAATTTGCCCGTCTTCAATTTTCCTGCTCTTAGGTGTTGCCAGCTCTTGTTGTTATCTGCTTTGCCTGCTATTTTTTAATGTATTGGCCATGTAATACCACTTTGCTTTGTCATGTCTCTTTTCTATCTTTCATTTGGTCTTTCTTGAAGGCCAGTTTGGTCTATACAGTACTCAGAGAGCCTTCATAGTGTTCTAGCTTCAGTGTATCTTCATCAGTGCCCTTCAGATATTCTTCCAATGTCCTTTTTTCTTCTTCAAATGTCTGGTGTACTTACAACATTCCACACCCATCTATTTTCCTTAGTAAGTAGAGTCTGTCAACATTACTGCACTGATAAAGGACGTGATTCAATGTTATTGTGTTTCTGGTCTTCTTGTCCCGGGCTTTTAGTTCAGCTTTAGTCCAATCCATTATTCCAACTGTGTATCTAATGACTGGAATTGCCCAGGTATTAATTGCCTTAATGGTATTTCTACAAGTGAGTTGGAACTCTAAGATCTTGTTCATTCTTCTGATGATCTACTATTAACCTTCTTCTTGACTTCAGTGTGCTTGAGCCTGAAGTATACTCAGGTATTTGTAGTGCTGTCCATCTAGACTCTTGATGTTATTTCCCTTGGGCAGGGGTGTCAAAATCAAGGCCCAGGGGGGGCGGATCTGGTCCACGGGGTGCTTAGATCTGGCCCGTGAGGCCAGCCTGGAAACAGCAAAGGACTGGCCATGGTACCTCTGCAGCAAAAATGGAGCTTGCGAGGGCTGTGTGCAGCCCTTCCGAGCTCCATTTTCCCTGGCAGGGGGTTGCAAGAGACCATTGCAGCCAAAAACTGAGCTTGGGAGTCTGTTTTTGCTGGCAGAGAGCTCTGGCCACCACAGTGATGTCATGTTGGCCACAATTACCCCGGCCCTCCAAGGTCAAACACAACCATGATGCGGTCCTCAATGAAATTGAGTTTGATACCCCTGCTGTAGGGCATCCTTCAGCTTTCACTATTTTTCTCTACTGATGGTAAGGATGGAACATTTGTCCAGTGCAAACTCCATTGCAATACTTTGGACAGTGTCGAGCAGCGATTCTATTTCAGATGGTGTTTTTCCATACAGCTTCAGGTCATCCATGTAAAAGATGTGAGATTGCCTGGCAGATGTTTTTGATGTTTGATAATCATGGGACAACTTTTTCAATAAGTTCTGTGTACAGAACTACACTGTTTCTTCCTTGCCAAATACTATCTCAGTGTTGGCGAACCCTTTCTGCACCAAGTGCCGAAATGGGAGCACACACACGTGCACGTGGGAGCATCAGAAACTGGAAGAGCAGCTCCCCAGTGTGTGTGGCACGCATGAGTACACAAAGACTGGAACCCACTGGCGTGCCCAGTACTATTCACTCCAATCGCCATTGATGGATTGGTAGAAATGTTTATGATTGGATTGAAATGGGAAGTTCTGCCTATAATTTGCAATTCAAGCTTTGTGTCTGCTGATCTTCTTGGCTGGAGGTGTTATTTGCTGCTTTATTATTTCCAGTGCTTCCTTGATATTCTTTGTTTGTAAGTGGTATTTCTTTAAAAATTGCACAAAATACTAATTAGTGGAAGCTAGAGGACCTGAAATGGGTTTCTTTGTCACTTAATAGAATATTTTACAAAGGCACTGTATGGCTCAGAAAAACTGTCTACGTAATTACTTTAAACTGTAGAACTTATTTAAGCATTACCAGTCATTTACACATTTACACATGATGAAGTGCTACCCACAATTCTGAGAAGGAACATAGTTGAGGATTGTATCCACAATAAACATGTTAATGTTTGGGAACCCAAAGTCCATCACAGAATGCATAATAAAATTGTTTTACACATTATTTACTGAATGAGCACATTTATTCTCATTCTTTTTAAAGGCAAGGCCAAGAAAGTATTGGCATTTTATATGGGGGTTTTGTTTCTAGTTTTTATTTCCGCAATACTATCCTGTTAGTTGGAATTTAATTATGGATAGGTAAACATGGTCCCAAGAACACACATAAAAATTCCAGTTTAGATGTAATTTTTAGCACATCAGACTCATAGTGTGAAAGCTCAGTTTCAAAGAGTTTCCAGTCTCAGTTTTTCTTTATTCAGGGAATAAGTAGAAAATGGCTGCCTATTATAATGTTTATCTTTAATTCACATTTTAAAATATTATTTAAAGTTTATCAAAATGTGATCTTTTGTATGCAACCATAAAAACATCTGATTTTATGCAGGATTACTGATGGAAAGCCTATCAGTAAACAACATTCTATTTTTGAAGGGCCCTCTTTCATCCTTGCTCCTCCCATTTCATTTGTTCTTCATACAGCAGTTCCATAATCCAATATTTGACACAGCAATTACAGAGTAGAACTCAATAAAGGGCAAGGGTGGGATTCAGCTGGTTTGGGCCAGTTTGAGCGAACTGGATGTTAAATTTGTATCTGGTTCCCCGAAACCAGTAGTTGAACTGACCATCTGTCCCCACCCACCCCACCTGCCCCTCTCAGGAGTCTCCACGCAGCCCATTTTGGATGCAGGTAAGTGCAGGGTCTGTGCAGAGGCTCTGGGAGGGCAAAAAATGGCCCTCCTGGAAGTCCGGAAACAGGCCTGTTTCCAGGTTCCAGAAAACTGTTTTTGCCCTCCCAGAGGCCCGAGGGAAGCCTCCGGACACTGGGGAAGGGGAAAAATGGCCCTCCTGGAAGTTCCGGTAGGCCATGCCCACCCAGCAACCAGGCAGAGAACCAGTTGTTGGGATTTTTGAATCCCACCTCTAATAAGGGGCATTGCATATCAGCAGAATTGGTTCTGTTTGAAGGAGGGCTTTCCAAGTGTGTGTGGGTGAGAGAGAAAGCGAGAGAATGTTTACATATGTGTGCAGATTGCTTTTATATGTGTAAAGTTTGTTTTTTTTAAAAAAACTCTCCAGATTCCATCCCTTAAAAATTGCCATTGAAGATACCAAGGACATGTAACTTTTCCTTAGCAGCCCCTGACCTGTTGAACACCCTTCCCTCTGGGAACAGGCAGGCCCTCACACTTTTAGCCATGCAGAAAGCTATAAAGGGTTGGCTTCCCCCGCCCCGGGGTGATGGGATAGAGCAAGATTGGAACTCAAGGTCTGAACAGAGTGATGGATTGGACATGGTAGGTCAGGCACCTGATATACTTTTTTTTGGTGGTTTTATTATTGTTGTGAGCTGCCCAGAGTTGTGTTTTACAAGATGGGTGGTCATATAGGGCTAACACACAATAAAATAAACCTTGTTTCATTATCTACAGTTGTTAGGCTGGAATGGAACCTCTGCAAATAACAGGGGCCACATCTACACATAGCCCACCATGTATGAAGACAGAATATCTATAAACCACACTCAGATCCTGTAAAACTATTTGGAAGTAGCAGTCCATCCTTTTCTCAATATATCAACTATAGTGTTTTTTTTTAAGAGCTGTAACCATCAGAGGAGAACGCTGTAATTCCCTCAGTCAAAGTTTCTGGTGACCAATTGTCCATGATCTTATTTTTCCCATGTTTTTCTTTTGTTGTGTCTGTGTTTTAGTTTGTGACCGTAAATCAAATTAAATAAATATCAACTATAGATAGTGTGAACATGTTCATGTCTTACAGAACAGCATATTTGGTTATATACAACCAAATGCTGGACATCTTGTGAGGACTTTCCAATATTCTATTTCAGAGGGCATTTTGCAAAGTGACCACTCTTTTGTGTTTTCTGGATATAATTGTGTCTTCTCCTTCCCAAAAACAAACTAAGATTTCTTTCAATGTATTTCTGTCAAAGATTTCTTTCATTTGAAGAGCAGCACCAACTGGAAAAGCCAAGCCGATTAAATATCACCTTAACTCCTGTTCCAGAGGAAATGCTCCAAAAACAATTTGGCAGTACGGTACTTCCTTGGGAATTGCAGAGCAAGCAGTGACTTACTGGCAAAAACTCCTGCCTTGTTCTCTTCCCCCTTCACCTAGGTGTTAAGGTCTCCTTGTCCTTCCTGCTAACCCCTATCTTCCACCATCAATCAGTTTGAGAAGGAGAGGGAGAGGGCACCTGTGAGATGCTATGAAAATGCAGGAAGATGCAGAGCTAGTGGCCTTCTGAGATACTGAGGCTGAAGGATCATATGAATGAACTAGTATCTGTATCGTAAGTCAGAAAACATACCATTAGAGGCAAGAGGACATATGCAAGGTCATAACTTAGCATCAAGCAAGTACAAGAGTTTTTTCTGACCAAGGCAATTTTATTCAAATGAGAAAAAAAAACTTGCTCAGATCTAATGCAAGCTGGCAATAAAGGATGTAAACAAGGATTTTCACGAGTATAGAACTAGTAAAGTTACAATGAATTGTTAAACAGGTAGAGTATAAGAAAGTAAAGTAAATACTGGAAGGAAGAACTGAACACTTGACATTTGTTGACAACTGAAAATAGAAAGATCAGTAGGACTAGGTGGGTTAGTTTTAAAACAATAAAAATGTGAATTTGCTGTTCTTCTAACACAGAGTTTCACAATCTTGAACAATCTTAAGATATATAGATTTCATTTATTACAATTCTCCAACAGGCATGCTGGCTGGGGAATTCTGGGAGTTGAATCCACATATCTATTGTCATGGTTGAGAAACCTTAGCAAAAGGATGTGGCTGGTCCTTAAATTATCCCTTCTACCAGGGAACTAAAAATGTCCAGGCTAATGCCAAGAAAGGGATCGAACGGTAGCCCAACATAGATGCTTTAAGAGATACAGTAGCTCCATTGAATAATTTAGGTGATTACCAATGGAAAAAGGAATGGCTCTTCAGGAAGGCAAGTTGTATTGACCTTTACATACTTGTAAGGGATTCAAATATTTTATTATATTTTTTTCCAAATAATGTTTACTTATCCCATCCCATTTCCTGTGTTTCAGCTTTGGTTTGAAATACATTAAGTACCAAACGTATTTTTAAAAGCACACAATATAGTCCATTAGAATGGTAGACCTTTTGCTCTAAGAAGAAGAAAAACAGCTGGATGGAACTTACTGATTGGTCTGTTGTCTTTCCTGTCAAGATTGCCCTTGCCTTGGCTTTGGTCAGGGGGAAAGACTTTATGTAGGAATCATAGAGCAGCTTGGCCAGGGCTCGCAGATCAGCAGACTCAGGGTTCAGCTGGTCGATGTCATTTGAAATCTCTGCCAAGAGCTTCTCCTTCTCAGCTTGTGGCATTCGCCCAAACCTAATAGCTGAAAGGAAAACGGCAACAGTAATAAACTGCACCTAATGGATCTCCATTGCATTTTCCCTCCACCACCTTTTACAAGTTTACAGGATGGATTTCTTCTACGAAAACAGGGCACTGAAAATAACGAGGGAAAATTATCAGCTCATAAAATGTACCAACAATGAAGAGGGAATGAGGACATCCTAGTTTGGTGGCACTAATCTTTGACTCTGACAGTCTCTTTGGTCGGCTTATTTAGGACATTTGGATAAGTCAAGAGACGCTGGTGGCGTTTTGATCAGAGGTGGGTATTCAGCAGGTTCTGAACAGTTCTGGAGAACCGGTAGCGGAAATTTTGAGTAGTTCGGAGAACCGGCAAATACCACCTCTGACTGGCCCCTCCCCCATCTATTTTCTGCCTCCCAAGTCCCAGCTGATTGGCTGGGTCTTCTTTTGTTGCTCTGCACAGGAGAACAGAGCTGGAAAGCAGGTTAGTGGGGTAGGGAGGGAATGGGGATTTTGCAGTAACCTTCCCCCAGGAGTGGGGAGGGAATGGAGATTTTACAGTATCCTTCCCCTTCCATGCCCACCAAGCCACACCCACCAAGCCACACCACGCCCACAGAACCGGTAGTAAAAACTTTTGAATAAAAACTTTTCCCACCAGGCCACTGATCCCACCAGACTACTGATGTCCAGCTCATAATAGCATGGCCAATATAATACCAATATAATGAATGAATGAATGTACTGTTATATAAGCATCATTTTCTGACTCTCCAATATAGCTCTGTGCTATAAGACAGAACCCACTTCCATTATAGTGTCCCATATATCCAGCTATAAAGCAGAGTTAAAATATTCTATCTTATTTCAAATGTCTTCACCCATTATCCATTACCCATTAGCATTGTTAGGAAAAAAAGAAAACCAGCATATCCATAGAGAGTAGAAGTGTATAGAGTGAATTTAATTACTTTCTTTTTACCTTTCTATTTCTTTCAATGAAAATCATGAAAAAATGCATATGTTTGCTTTGAATTCTAACTGCAATATAATGTTTCCTCTCAGTGGAAAAGCTGTGCATGTGTTTGGTTAGCTCTCTATCACCATCACTAGTGATCAATCATTGTTAAATCACCTCCTTTCTTCTCTTTGAGAAAAATGTCTTTCCACACATCCTAGTACAATCCATGTTGTATAAAGACTGCATTTGAATAAAGAGGGTAGCTACCTAGACTGATCTTCTACTGGGGGAATAGCTTTAGGCATGTTCAGAATGTTGGTGAATGTAGGCTAAACATTCTAAAATGTATCTATTTAACTATAAGGCTATTTTACTTTTCTATGCTGAAGGCATAAATAATTTGAAGGGACAAAAAGTTTACCCTGATAGAATTTCACTGATTTCAAAGGAAGTTTTATAGATTAAAACATATTGACACGTAATATTAGGAGTTAAGAATTATCTGTATGTGTGTTTGTCTTCATATGTCTGTTTTGTCTATCTCTGTAATACGCTGCAATCAGTTTTTCTGTATAGAACTGAAAATATTCTATCATCGCAAAGATAAAAGTTCTTCAGTTTCAAGCAGAACATTTTACTCCATTCCTTTATTAGCTGAATGTTAAAAGCATGAAAGAAAGAAAGTTCAAAATTGCCAAAGCACCAAATAAGTGTACTAAATCGTTATGTTTTAGGAATTAGTGGTTTTACGTGATGTAGCGATTATGATACTGGTCTAGAAACCAGCAGATTATGAGTTCTACGACTTCTTTGGGCATGAAAACCAGCTAGGTGATTTTGAGCCAGTCTCTCTGAACTCAACCCAATTCACAGCATTCTTTTTGGGAACAAAAGGAGGCAGGAGAATTAGATATGCTTGTTGCCTTAATAAAATAACAGGATAAAAATCTAACAAGTTCTTCAAAGAAGGCATGAATCACAGCTTTCACGGTGATCCTTTGTGTAGAAAATTCACACAGATAAATGGTCTCTATTTAGGATTGTTCATTTAATGGTGATCTAAAGCAGGGGTCCCCAAACTTGACAACTTTAGGCTGGCTGGAGAATTCTGGGAGTTGAAGTCCACAAGTCTTAAAGTTGCCAAGTTTGGAGACCTCTGTTCTAAAGTTACATTGGCTTTGGAAAAAGTGACTTAAGACCTGAGCTTCCTACTGTTAGACCACCTCTGTGGTGATGTGGCTGCCATTCTGGCACTTGCATTTACAGCTGGTTATAGTGTACTGTGGTCAAATACTCGTGATTTATGGTCTTTTTTTTTACTGATATCTGGCAAAAAAAAAAAGGCCATTGGGGAAGCTGGATTCGCTTAACAACCGCATGATTGTCCACTGTGATTTGCCTAATGCCCATTGTAAAAATTGTAAAATTGTGGCTGACTCAACTTACAGCCAAATGGCTTATCACAGAAATTTTGGTCTCAATTGTGATCATAAGGCAAGAACTCATTTTGTAATGAAAATAATTCTAACAATATCCATGTATTTAGAAACTGGGGCAAAGGGTCCAAATTGCTCATGTTTAAAAATGCATGTAGTAGAGTGGAAACAAATCCAACAGAAAGATGTTGATGGTAACATATGAATTAGAATGAAATGGATTATTCTTTGCAAGATCAAAGAGTCCTATGGAGGGAGACAGTATTATTTATAATCCTCATTTGTACAGCATGTTTCTGTGGATGCCAAGCTTTACAGCCCTTAACATGCTTCATGGCCATATTTACCCACAATAAAATCAAGTAAAGCACACGGTACCTTTAACAATCTGAGAATTTCTAGATTAGTGCTATAAATCATAAATTCTGGAGGTCAACAAAAGCTATACCTCCAAAACATGTGATTTTCTTCCGCATTTGTAGGTAGGAAGTATATACATTGGAAAAGGAATTGCCTAAAATAACTGATGGAACTGATGCAACAATCCAAACTCTAGGTTTGTTACTTTCAACATGTAAAGTAAGGTTGTTGTGTAGGACCAGTTTAAGTAGTTTGGTGGTCCATGCAACACTAGGTTTGGAACTCACCCACAGCCCTAGATCAATATTACAGATGGATTCTTGCTACATGAATTTACATTATGCATCCAAAATAGAATATCCACAGCACCTGAACTAAATATATATCTGAAAGAAATGTACTGATGCAAAAATCATCAATGAGTAAAATCCTGTTTAGCAGAATGACTATATTTGTCAATATGACCTTTGGCAAATAAAAAGCTGCATTCATAATGGGTAGATCATCTTCCTCAAACATCCTGTCAACCCTTTCTATTCAGTGGCTAAATAGGCCTATGGGAGTCATTGCCTCTTCCAAAATTCCAGCAATCTGAGGAGAACACAAGAGTGGAATATTAGAAGAAGGTCCTGAAATAATTGAATTATCGGGTTTTTGCTTTTGCACGCTTGCTCATCCATACTACAGTCTATTTCAGCCTGCCACTTTGCTTAAGGAGACCCCCTACTTTGCAAAGGTCCAAAACAGGTACAATCCCTTAAGCAAATGCTGCTTTGTGGACATGTGTACGCATCTGCCTACCTACATAAATAACAGCAGACTGGACCTGATGTCATTGAAAACAGCAATAGCACATAGACTTGTATACCGCTTCATAGTATTTTACAGCAGGGGTCGCCAACCTTTTCAACCTTGGGGACCACCAAACTCATAATGTTAAATCCCGAGGGCCACTAATACGATTTTTTAAAAAAAGATAATATATTTAATATAAAATTTTTATTTTATTTTTATTTTTTATATTAAATATAAATTTAATATTAAAAATAATTTTTTATTTTATACACACACACACACACACATATACATACATACACACATAAATGCTTATTTAATTATAACAAAATCGTAAATGCTTAATCATAACTGTGGGACAGAGTGAAGGGAAAGGAGGGGGCCTCTCTCATCCTTTGGGGGGAAACAAGGAGGATTTAAGAAGCCACATGGTGTCTGGAGGCTGGGAAGATCTGGACGGGGAGGAACTGGCTCCCCCTCAAATGGAAGAAAAACAGAGCCATCTCATATCTCCCCCAAGTCAGAGGAAACCTCTCCCTCCTTTGCCAGGTATGACTGCCTGGAGTTGAGGGAGGGAAGGAGGGCCGGGCTGGAATTGCCGATGGGCTCCTAATAATCAGGTAACACCTCCCCTTCAGCCTCCACATAAGCAGAGGACTCCCCGGGGCTAAGCTCCAGGTTTTTCCTGTCGCTTCAAAGCACAGGAGGCTGTGTGGGTGTCGAGTCCAGAAAAGCTGGAGCTCTCGCCTGCGCAAACAGGCTGGTTTTTAGGAGCCCGTCTTCCTCAGCGCTTTTTTGGTCTGGGCATTTGGTCTCTCCCTCCCACCCCCACGCCAAAGGAAAGCCAGCCAGGGCTTTCCTTCTCTCCTACCCTTCCCCCCACTCAATCTTACTTCGGGACAGAGGAGAGCGCGCTGGAAACGTGTGTTGGCTTTTCCAACACGTCTTTCTCCGGCGCTCGCTCGCAATTTTTCACGTTCCTCCAGGCCTGGCTTGCTGAGCAGAGCAGCCCTGACATCTCTGCTGCCCCCCCCTCCAGGAAAAGAAAGCAAGCAGAAATAGCTCTCGCTGGGGCGAAAGAGCAGAGATCGGAAGGCACAGGCAACAGAAAGCGGTGCTTTTCAAAGGCGGCAGCTTCCGTCTTCTCTTGCCTGTGCCTTCCTCGATTTCAGCTCTTTCGCCCCAACAAGAGCTATGTTTCTGCTTGCTTTTCCTGTGCTTTCCCTGGGGCCAGAGAAGCAGAGCAGAGTGCCGAGAGGGACGAGGAAACTGATGCCGATGCCCCATTCCGGACCTTAGAACCAGATGGTGAGCGCAGACTTGCCCACTCCGCCCCCTCCCACCACCACCAGCCAGTACTTTTCCTGCCCTGGGCTGTCCCTGCAGCCCGTGGCCATCGAGGAAGAGCCCAGGCCAGGAGAGGCAAACTGGAAGGTGCGGGAGTGCCACGCAAATGCAAGTAGCGCGGTGTTCCTGCACCTTCCAGCCATTTCCATTGCCGCTTCAGTGTGCCTGTGCTGCCAGCCCCCTCTTGCTGCAACAGCACCATTGCCTCATCTTGCCTGGTGAGGGCTGCACTGCTTTTTGCAGGTTTGCGCTCGGCTGAAGAGTGGGAGCCAGCAGGTGGGCAGGCTTTGGGGGGGTGCTTTGGGTGGACATTTCTCTGCGGTCCACCCAAATTTTCCATGGCCCACCAGTGGGTCACGGCCCACCAGTTGGTGACCACTGTTTTACAGTGCTCTCTAAGCAGTTTACATGGACTATATCTTCTCTAAAAATGAATGTAAAAATATTTATTTTTCTCAATAAGCAGCAGTCTCAGTCTTATGCAAATTCAGAAGGGCCTTGAATTGTTTTATTTGGAGGCGGTCTGATTTTGAAGCTCTGATATCTATCTTTTGCTAAATAAATCTGTTCGTGAGAACTATTTCTCACATTGATAAAAGCACTGAGAGTTATCAACACAGGAAATGCCTACTGTCCCATCTTCACAAGAGAGACTTATTTCTTTTCTACATTAGGAGGAAACAGACAAGACTCTTGATGCTGAATTGCTAATGTAGACTATAGGCATCTTATCTAAAGTAGGGCACTTGCTTGAATTCTTGTGTTACAACTTTCTAATAAATTCTAATAAAAATACTATTAATTATTGCTCTTGGATTCTTGTTCCTTAAAGTAATTCTTTCCAGTCACGAGTGCAAAGAGGAATGTTTGATGTGTTTGTTATTAGTCTTTTCCAATTTCACCCCAACTGCCTTTAGCTATCTTGGTTGGAAATTAATTGGAAATCAATCCAATATTTCTGGGGAAAACAAGACTACGCAAAGCTATGCTAACCTAATTCACAGAATTATTGAGGATGGATCATTTATGGTGTGGAATCTGATACCTCAAAAAGCTCAGGTCACTGGATATAGATGTATATTAGAGCACCGTGTATTTCTGTCCTTTCTTGAGAAATCCCATACATTTCACTATTCTTCCATAATAGATAATACATACTGTTCAGAATGAGCTTAACTAGCAAAGTGTGTGAGTCCATATGAGGTTCTATAAAAATATTTTCACGGCAATATTTTTGCCTTTAAAACAACATCAGATTTGAGAAAATTGTTCTCATAACAATTTATTTGTTGGTAATAAAAAACAAGTTAAGAGTTTCTTCTGGCGTCAGGAAACTAAATTTTATACTGAGAAAATAAAAACCACAAAGAAGATATTTTCCCAGTAATGTTTGCAATTCTTTAGTTTTTTAATTATATAAGACTCTGTTATGACATTCTATTCCTGTTTTCATTTGGCTTTGCCAGGAGAGAGAACACAATCTTCACTAGAATTCATTCTCTCAAGAATTATAACATTAAATATTTTCTCATAAATTTATAGCATGAACTTAAATGGTCTTTAAATTGTCCCATATCATACATTCATCTCCTAAATCTATCAAGCTCATTCTTACAAGCTGTGTAAGGGCCAAAACATATGTTGTACTCAATATATATTCTTTTAAAAGTCAATGGAAACTCCTTTAAGGAAACAGAAGAATAACCAGAAAAACTAGGCAAGATTTTATAACTGAGGAAGACTGACCAATGAATATGTCAAAAACATAGCAAGAAGGAAATAGAATAGATTTTTTTCCTGATTTTTTTGCTCATTAAAAATTGCAAGTATATAAGTTGACTTTGGGGAACATGAAATGTAATATGGGGGGGGGGAGGAAATGTACCTCTTCAGTCTTTTGTGGCAATTTACAACCATACTATTTTTTCTTTGTCTGTTTTATTCTGTTCTGTTCTGTTTTGTTGGCATCCCCTTCTCTCCCTACTGACTGGAATCATTTAATGAGTGTACTAATATCACAATGCTTTGGAGTAAATGAGATCTGCCTTTATCAAACTGCCAATGAGGATACATGAAACAACATTAACTTCCCTTAGCAGAAATACTTCTCTACATTGTCAAGGCTTCCAACAGAATAGGTCGGCTACAGATCCTGTCTGCTATGCAATTCTGGCAGGCAGGGTCAAGGAGAAGAGCCATTTCCTCTGTGGCTCTGACACGTGGAACACTGTAGGCGAGAACTGTTCCCATTCTTTTGGCCTCCCAGTAGGATATTAAAACTTGATTTTGCCAGTTGGCTTGGAACCACAAGGGAGGCACTTTAGGTGATTGATGGGATCAGAAGACCTTATCCCCATCCTATCTGTCTCCTGGGTTCTAGTTTTCTGCATAGTTTTAAAACTTTTAATTCCTTTTCTATGTTCTATTAGCCACCCAGAATATACCCTATCGGAAAGATGGGTGGCATATAACTTTTAATAAATAAATAAGTAGCAGCAAATAAACTACTTCATGAACTCTTATAACCAGATCAAATTCAGATAGTTCAAACCTGGACCACGTAATTTTGAGACTACTTGCCAAAAAATGTTATCGCAAGTGCTTCCAGCTTATAGTCATTGCAATTACATTGCAAAGCATAATTCTGCTCTCCTGGAAAACCAATATAAAGACATCAGATGTTTTTTTCTTTCCTCAGACTGGATGAAATGGATTAGCCTGTAACTTTCTTCCTCTGAGAATGGCACCAACTATAAGCCCATGAAACTGTAGGACTTAAAGTGGGTGGAAAGCTAAGCCAAGTAGCTGCTAACTCCAACTGAAGCAGAAATGTTGTAAAGATCATTTAGCTGCATTTCCTTTGGAATTGTACTATGAGTGGTTTCCCAATAGCAAGAATTCCAGTCTTAACTTGTCTTCTGATACTATGGATTTTATCATTCCCTCCTACAATGAAGGTCCCTTTTGTTCTCTCTCCTCAACAATACTAGCCATTTGTACTGTTTTCTTCACTCTTTCAGTGACCATATACATGCATTGGCCAACTATCTAGGTTATTCATGAAGTGGCATAAAGATGCAGGAAAGACTATGGAAGATGGGGGTAATGGTTGTGTAGAAATGCCATTCATCTCTTTATCTCTCAACTCCTTGGAAGAAAAAAAATCTTATTCAGCCAAAAGCGAGGCACTTCATTAATATGAAAGATAAAAGGCAAAAAATTTTCATCTCACCACAGTTAAAATGGATTAATATTGCCCCAGACATAATACAGAAGCGAAATGTTTCAACAAGGAAGGAAGGAAGGAAGGAAGGAAGGAAGGAAGGAAGGAAGGAAGGAAGGAAGGAAGGAAGGAAGGAAGAGAGAGAGAGAGAGAAAGAAAGAACACATCTGATTTGGAAGTGTTAATGTTATTGCACTGAATGACGTACTTAGTATATGATGCAAAACAAGGTATGAGTCAGAAACTAAATGGGCTTTCAGACTCACAGGCAGAAAAACCTATGATTATATAATGCCAATTAATAAAATGATATCTAAATAACCAAATGAGACAAGGCTAATAACATAATAAGATGTAGCAATGGAAGAAGAAGTAATAGGGGCAGGGAAGTAGAATAAACAATTCAAAGCTTTTTAAGCCAAATATTTACTGTTTGAAAAAAAACCCTACATAAAGCCTGTGCCTCAAGAGGATATTTATATTTTATTGTGAACCTTCCTATTTTCCAAAAAGTATAGGAAGAATTCAGTGCTCAGGGCTGACCTAGAATACAAGCTCCCAACAATCAACAAACACATTACAGTATTGGACAACATTGTCATGGAGTTTTATTTTATATCCAGATGGATATAAAATAACTTCATATGTTATCAATCACTGTTACCGATAATATCATATTCTACTGACACTTGAACAGTATTTCTCAGTCTTGGCAACTTTAAGATGTACAGACTCCCAGAATTCCCCAGCCAGCCATTGGAGTTGAAGTCCACATATCTTAAAGTTACCAAGGCTGAGAAACACCGCACTAGGATATTTCTTTCTAAAATATGGCTAGGATACCAAAAGGCATAGTGTGGTAAAGGAGAACAGAAAATAATTTAGGGAAAACTAACAGTGATAGTTAATGGGAATACAAAGATAGATAATGATTGTGTGCAACAGACATAGCAACCAAAACACCAGCTGATAATTGCAGATTTCTTCCAGCTGTTCTGGGTGAACATGCTCCTTCATTCCAGCAAGATCATTTTGCTTAAGCTATCATATCAACCAGCACTCCAAGGATAATGCTCCTTTGTCATGACTGGAAGAGCTGTTGCTCACATTCAGCAGCCCTAGTCCTGAGGTCGTAAGAAAATATTTTGCATGACTAGGAAGGATTATCATGGTTTGTAGCCCCTGACATTACTAAACATCTTTCAATGGGCATTGCATCAAAGTGCCAAACTCCAAGGAGTGTATGTCTAGATCTTGCAATGCGTATCTGGTAGTCCATTTTAGGGGATTTTTTAACCTGGTTTGATTTGGAGGTTGGCAAGATAGGGTATGTAAGCAAAAGGATCCATGGATCCTACAGATTATATTAAAATATTTTAATTACTCTTTTAGCATTTCATGACATGTCTATGTTTCTTTGTGATATAATGGAAGTGAGATTATTAAAACATTTGAAATTGCACACATTTTCAGGCAACTGTTAAAGAGTAGTTATGTGTGCAGGTTGCACAGGATGTCACATTCTATAGAAAGAACTGCTGAACCCTGTTATAAACCCTGTATATTCAAAATGCACAGAGCCTCGTGATTGCAGAAGAGGAGAAAGTTTTCACAGACAACAGATGCAATCCATTCCCTTGACACATCATTACCAATCAACTAACCAGAAATTCAGATGCTTACCATTATGCGACATTCCAACTGCAAGGCACTTTTGGAATCGGCAATATTGACATTTATTTCTACTTTTTTTATGAATGCGGCAGTTGAGATCACATCGATCATAGATTAATTTTAAACGGATTGTTCTGCGAAAGAAACCCTTCAATAAAAATAAAGGAACACAAAAAATATTAGCCTTATGGAATTTCCCACCATATCAGATTTAATTTGAAAGACATGTATTTTTGGCTTGAAATATTTTCATTTTATTGTCGATCGATCACAATCTGTAATATTTTTTTAAATCTGATTTCTCAGTATTCATTCAGAACAAAGCAATATGGTGTGTGTGTGTGCTTTAAATATTGCATTAACATAAAAGGAACTCTTTAATTCCAGTGGAATTTACTTTATGGCAAGTTCATTGTTTCTTAAGATATCTATAAGAGTTAAGCATACTAAATAGAGTATTTGTGTGTGCGTGCATATGGAATAATTTTCTACCTTCTTATTTATAATTCTGCAAAAAATACTTAATAAATTGTATTAAATTATCGTTTCTGGGAAAGTGATGTGATTGTTTAAAAGAGAAGTCTTTTTAATAAATTGCTTGATATGACAAAATCTTAAGATTGAACATGCTTTGGGGGAGTCTACAATGACATATCTCAAAGAGCTGTATTTATTTCACAAGCTTGGATGGAGTGCATCAGAAACATTTTCTTACTTTGTCTTACTTCCTGTTTGAAATATATTTGTCTTATTAGAATATTCCACTTCAGCTTTTATCTGCCCCTTAGTATACCCTGACAGAGCAAGCACATTTACCAATTTAGCTTTTGTCTAACAATTCTAAAAATGTGATTTAACAACAGAAAGTTAGCTTTCTAACAATTCTAAAAATGTGATTTAAATCACATTCTTAGAATTGTTACAAAAAACCTCAATGTGCTTGCTCTCTCAGGGTATACTAAGGGGCAGATAAAAGCTGAAGTGCAATATCCCAACAAGACAAATATAAAGCAAAACATATTTTAGAAAAGTAAGTTCCTTATTGTCATTTGCCTGTTACTTAAAACAGACAAGGACATTTTTAGTTAAAACTAACTCAGATGATGTTTAGATTCTATTAATACAAAATAACGAGGACCAGCATTTTATAACATATATTAGAAAAGAAATAAACTAGAAGTATATGACCCTCCTGAATTTGGTGAGTTCGAAATTCTTATCTTTGATATTGATATTACAGTAAAGGCTGATAGAATTTTAAAGAGATAATGAACCATTTTTTGAACGAATTATGCATTACTACAATTACCTACCTTGCAACCTTCACATGCATGCACTCCATAATGAAACCCAGAAGCTTTGTCCCCACACACCCTGCATTCAATAGCCATGAGAGAACTAGAGGCTTCTTCATGAGGCTTACTATACATCTGAAGTTTTTCTGAGAAATATGGTGGAGATGGAGGTTCTACTTTAATTGCATCTGAATAAGAGGAAGATTTCAAAAGAAGAATTAACCAAATGCCTGATTATTACCAATTACCTCTACTTAGTATTATCAATCTGAATGTGTTCAAGATTCAGGTGTTTTTTAAATATACAAAAGTTAGAATACATAGTTACTGAAGTCAGCAAATGGGAGTCTGAATTATTATCTAACCATGCTTAATAGATATCTCAGGTAGGAAGTCCCGAAAGACCTTAAACAATTCACTGACCATACTGTGACCTAATTCTCATGAATGAGCTTTAACCCCCAGCTCCCACCCCCAACCTTCCTTTACTTTTCCCCAAATGTATTCTGAATCCATTTTATATTTCTTCGTGTATCATATGCAGGACTTGTTTTATGCCACTCTAGTGCAAAAAGCCAAAGTAAAACATTGGTGGCCACAAATTACTATATATTACATTTCTAAAGCAGAATTTGAAATCAAATTCAAAACATAGTTTCAACTATAATAAACACAATATTTTCATTTTTAAAAATAATTTTTGTGAAGCAAATACTGAAAAGGCCAATGTCCAGCAAAAGGAGCTACAAGTTGTGATTTGTCCATATATCTTGCTGATACTTCTCAGGCTAGCTCCCTATCCTACAATGTGGGAATAATAATCCTTTAGAATTTCTATATACTATGAATATACTATATACTATATATACTATAAAACTATGAATAGGACTTTTCAAAATGAATAATTACATCTGTACAACTGCTACGGGTTGCTATAGAAAGTGCCATGAAATAATTGTCTAGCATGATAAACATATCGGTGTCAATTAAACTTCTTATACATGCCTCAGTTCATAAAATCAAGCATGGTTTTGGCTGATTTGTAATACTCAACATGCTCCCTTTGGAACCTGGGCTTTCAAAAGGAGCATGCCATTAAGCTGTTATGCCTCCAAATTCTGGTCATATTAAAGATTAAGTGGCATCTAATACTTTGAAATGGCAAGACTGTGTTGCCGCAGATATTAGCATGCACCACTAACTGATTCTTTTCTAAAAGTTGTGCTCAGAATTTTTTTAAAAAACTATAGTTATACAACCATGAAGTTGAAAGCAGGCTGTTAGTTTTCAGTTCTGCTTCATATATTACACAGATTTGTTATACAATCTTTGTTTTACTGTACATTATTTCTAAGAATAAAAAGTATTTGTTGTATTGTTTATATTTTTATTCCACTGATTTTGAAACTAGTCAGTAAACCATAAAAGTTTAAAAAAAGACTTATAAATCTAATGCTGCCTCTTAGTGTATCTTTCAACAGGTAGTAATTTCCTGTGAATTCTATACTATGGGATCTATAATGTCAGATCTTTTATATTTCATCTTCTCTCTTGGCAGAATGAAACCACTTCAGACATTTAGAGAGGGTCTGCTACCTCCATTTGAAATATGTGGGTGGGCACTACCTCCATTTGAAATATGTGGGTGGGCACTACCTCCATTTGAAATATGTGGGTGACAGGCTTTGTGGCAGCTCCCACTGTTTGGAACATTCACCCCATCAGTGATAAATACGGCAATTACCTTGTTAGCATTTCCCAAAACAACTAAAGTACTGTTTTGGGATGAAGTTTCAGGAGGCTACAACCACAGTTGATTAAAGGATGGTGGCTACCATAGGTATAGATTAAAGATTTGTACCCTTGATTCTCTTTGATTTTTGTATTTGTGTCCCATCCACAGTATTCCAATTGGGGTGGGTTATGAATATTGTGAATCTATCTTAGCTAAGATTACCAACCTATGAACTAGTATTTATTTATTTGTTTGTTTGTTTGTTAAATGTATTTTCTACCCATCTTACAAGGGGCTACTCTGGGTGATTTACAACAGTATAAACAGAGCAATGAGAGTAAAAATAACAGCATCAAAATAATGAAATGATAAAATTAAACAATGGAATAAACAATGAAGGTATAGTAATATGAGATTAAAAATGAGTATGGGGACTCAAGGACCACAGAAGAGCTGGCTTTATCTTTGATATACTTTACAGCCCACTTAAATGTACATAATTTTAGAATCATAAAAATTCATTTCCCAAACTTTTAAATTGATTAAGTGTACACAGAGTGATAGTTCTATTCTTTTTTGTTGCGAAGGCCAAGCAACAGTTTGTTTTTAATTTAAGGAAATAACTATAATCTGTTTGGATTGTACCAAAGAGTCTTTTTTGAAGGTCCTAGTGGCCTACAAATTCATTTTGTTGCTATAATATAGCAACAAAACAGGAATTTATATCATATAAATTATCAACCCCCTATCAATCAATCAGGGGCCTTTTACCATGGAAGAATGCATATTTATCTGTATCCCAGATTGTATAAAGCAAGATTTTTCAAATTGTGTTCAGTTGATGGAGCTTTGTAAGGAAATCACTTGAGCTTTGCCTCCTGATCAGGGGTCTTGGGAATTTTTTTTTTAAACTAACAGGTTTCACAACCTGAAAACCCCTGATTTAAAGCTGTTCACCAATTAATTTATAAGCTATGGTGTTTGATACCAACTAAAGCTGAACACTCTTCTAATATCTACAATTATCAAGCCATAAAAAGTTTACATACTTGGACAATCTTGATATTTCACATCATATTTATAGTCAAGGGCTATCTGGTCAGTTCTTGCAAGAGGGAGATCCTCATAATGTGGCGAAGAAAGGCTGGAAAAATCAACGGTGCTGAAGGGCTTTATGTCAAATGCATGGGCATGTTCATCCATTGTAGAAAGATCAACTGGGCTAATACCAAAGCTCATGGGCCAGAACGGCATTTCGGTATCAACCATTGTAAAGCCTGAAATTAAAAAGAAAAAGAGAAAAAAAGTGAGACTCAGTATTTATAAAATAAAAATTTACATTGCTACAATTACATTTACATCCGGGAAAAATAATGAACAGAGCCACAAATACTCAGAAGTGCTGGTCTGTCACAGTTCTGTCAAGATTTTAAAAACAAACACATACTAATAATGTATGAATGGTTGCAGATCTTCTATTTTTTAGTGATGTTATTTTTTAAATTAATATCAGGTATTTTGGATTTTTTTTCCCTTTGGGGGAAAGAAATCCAATAAATCTAGGGAGGGGATGAATCATCAGCAAATACTTAAGTACCAGGAAGTTTATTACCACTAGAATGGCAAAATTAATTTTAGTGGGAATTGTGTGGGAGAGTTTCCTGTAGATTACATTCAATGTGGATATCACTTAATTGTTTATTTGAAAGTTACACTTTCTGAGCTGGAAAACCATCCCCTAAAATGACCTGCAATTATGGCTGATTGTGGATGTACACTTTACATATGTTCAGAAGCCTTCAAATCTTGAGGACCCAAGACTGTTGGGGGCAATAAGCTGACTTTGTAAAAATGCCGCTTAGTAATAAGCAGGCATATACAATGGAATGAAGGCTATTGCTGAGCACACTGGGTTGTATCCCAAAAATTGTAAGCCGCCCAGAGTCTTCGGAGAAGGGCAGCATATAAATGTAATTTTAAAAAAAGTCACTTAAATTAATTCTTCTACAAATGCATTATTGCTGTTGTCACTCTATAAACCATGATCCCTTTGATCTATGTCACTCTATAAAAAAGAGATTCCTTTGACCTTTGCTTGAGATCCCCAATGATGCTTTTGCAGTTTTAAAAGAAAACCTATAGACTAGGTTTCGAAAGTAGAAACATCATCATAGAAGGTGGCCATGGGTTACCAATTCTGTATAGTTACCAAGAAAACTACATGGATGTCCCAGATACTTACTAGGAAGTGACTTGTTATTGCAAGATTTAAATCATTTTGCTCAGCAGAATTAAATAGTGCCCATAGTACACAGTACAATTGTTCTTTCATAAAGAATTACTTTTTCAGACAGAATGCTGCCTACAACTGTAAAGAGTCAACTTTGGACTTCATTACAAATGAACAGACTCCATAAAAAGCAGCAACAATCACTAAATTTTTGTATTTGCCTAGCACTGGAAATCCAGTAACTGTTCCCCAAGTCTGGAATGGTGAAATATTCATATCTAAATTAGGATCAGACTAGATCTTATTAATAAACCTAAAAAATAAGAAAACACACACTGTATATCCTATTTGTAAAAAGGGAAGACAAAGGAAGGAAAGCAATTCCTTTCCAAGGCCACAAGTGAACACTTACTTTTAGGCAGCTTTGAAGTAGGCAACTGCTTAATTAGTACCAGAAATATATGCTATGATACACATACACACACACATAGATATAGACTAGAACTGTAAGCCATAGATATGCCTACATATAAACATAGAAAGCTGACTGTATTTGATTTGATATTTCATTTGAAACTTGGAATACTAGCATGCATGGACTTTACACCTTTATGTAATAAAAACTGGTTTGGCTCTGTTTACTTTGAACCAGCCAGTACTACCCTGCCTTCCGTCCTAAAAATGGTTTTTAAAATAGCAGCAATGGTCTATCGACTGTAATCACATTAGACTCGGGAGGAGAGGCTTTTGTCAACGTTTAACTTCCTCAGTGACATATGCAAACATATCACTGGCCCTGGGTGTCCTAGCTCTGGTAAAAGATGTACCCTGTGACCTGGGTAAGTCTGGGCATGTCTTAAAGTTTGCAATCCTCAGCACACTTCTTTGGCAATTCCCCCCTCCTCCTCCATCAGTATTTTCCACTGAGCAAATAATTTTCTCAGCAGGGTGGAAAAGTCCTTTTAAAAAGGTGATTTCAATATTCTCAACTGAAAAACAATTAAAATTTCCACGGATACAGATATCATATAATGAAAAATATATATATGAAAATCAGAGGAATACATGGGCAGTCAGTCACTCTCTCTCAGCCCCACCTACTTCTACTCATAGGGTTGTTGAGGTCTAGGACAACTTGCCCTGGCCAACTTGTCCTGGCTCTCTCGCCCTGGCCGATTCGCCACAAAACTGCTTGCTAAGGGACCGTTCAACACAGGATAATTCAAGAGAGGGACGAGTTAATTGCAGCGGGCCTTGTTTTGCTTTCTCAAGTTAGAAGCAGGGGTGGGCTGCTGGGGGTTTGCAGGGGTTCGGGAGAGCCTCTAGCTAAGGTTCTGTGCAGTTCAGAGAAGCCCCAAATCCCACTCCTGGCTGGCCCTGCCCATCCCACCCATCCCCTCCCACGCAGTCTGTTTTGGATGCAGGTAAGTGCAGGGCGTGTGCAGAACCTCAAAGAGGCAACCCCCCCCCCCGGAAGTTCCAGAAGTCCAGAAACAGGTCTGTTTCTGGCTTCCAGAGAGCCTCCGGTTTTGGAAATGAGTAAAGAGGCAAAAAGAAAGAGTTCTAGCAGAATGGATGGAATTAAAATTAATAAAAGTGATGAAATGATTTGGAATGAACCTGAAATGAAGGGATGGTAGACAGTGTGCATTAGAGATTTTACAAGAATTATAGTGATCTGTTGAAGGGTAGAATGAATGTGAATATTAGTGTTCAAGAAAATTAGATGAGAATGCAGTTGAGAATGTTAGACAATTCCAAGGTTGCAAAACATATTGAATGGTGCTGATATTAGATGTGTTTCCTTTTCTCATCTCATACTTTAATTCCTTTGGTTTATGATTTCTTTCTCCTTATCTGTGCTATATATAATGTTGCTTATCCCAGAAAAGAAGAACACAGTTAATATGTAAGAATTTATGTATGAATTTACCAGCTGCTGCAATTGTTTGAGACTGTAAACCTTCCTGTTGTGTTTAAAAAGCTAAGCTAAATATTAATGAGATCAAACTATCCCCCCAGCAACTGTCTCCCAATTATAGTGGATTGATATATTTATTCATTTATCACATTTATATGGCCACTCATCTCATGGAAAGTGACTCTGGGTGGCATACAATAATTCAATAATGCATTATTCATGATGTTAAGGCACAACTTGTCTTGCTTAGGTTTGGCTTGACAGGATAAACAAAGTCATATGTTGTGATTTATTAACCAGGTTTTATAGCTTAAAACCTGACCCAGACCACCATGCCTTATTCAAAAACAAACTACAGTTTGCAATGTCTGAATCCAGCCTGAGAGAAAACCCTTTAATTCTCCTCTCTTCCAATATACTGAAACTGCATCAGAACTGATCTTGGCACAACCCAAGAGGCAGGCAAATGCTTTTTAGAATGCTATGTCAAAACCTCCACTGTTCTTTTTCCACACAGAGAAAGATAGGATTAAATAGTTATTTGCCTATGGTTTTGCATCAGTAAGAGAACTAGTTAAAGTTGGCGCCATAAGTATATGGTGCCAATTTTACAGCTCTTCAAAACCTTGACCAGAACAAAAAAGAGCTAGTGTTTAAAGTGCCACCTAGAACTTTAGGCTTAATGCTTTCTCAGATTATAATGTGAAAACTAAGAATTATCTATGATGAAAATACAGTAAGCATGCCCTCTTTGACACATTTTGGGGAAACTGGTAAGAGAATTTTCTCCTTGATATCTTCTGAATAAACTGTTTCATTTTCTAAGTATTTCAGACTGAAGAAGAAATAATCTTTTTTAAAAACAAAAACTGTACTGAAGAAACATTATTCCTATCTTTTCCATTCCTCTGGTTTATTTTGTCTGTAATATTCTCTAGTCTACATAAAAGGCAATGTGGAGACATTTATCATTTTTTTTCAGAAATAAAATTTGCTAATTGTGGCTAGAAGAGGAAAACATTGTTGGAATTTGTTATATAAAAGTGTTGTGCTATAGTATAATTAAACACAAGAATAAGAGATGTCTTTTGGGGTCTATGATATCTGTGGCTTTTAAAATAAATTATGCATAATATTATGGGTAAATGTGGTGCCCTCTAAGTCTGACATAAGGTGATCCAGTATTCTTTGATAATAAAAAAAGAAAGAAAAGAATAAAGCAAAACTTTATCATGATTAGCAGTCACTTCACTACCATTTAAATAACACTCCCCCAAATTAGCCATGCAACACGAATGTATGGTGTGCAAATCATTTCAAATGTAAATTGTTCCGTTTTGAATTTGAAATAATTTCTCTAATTTGAAACAGATGTTTCAAACTGAGCTCTTTCAATCACTTCAGAAGTGTCTGGATCTTGAAAGAAGCTTTTTTGAACTTAAAACACTTTTAAAAGGACTGAAGTAGCACAAAATAACTGCTTGAAGCACAAAACAACTGCTTCATGCTGGGGAAACAAAGCTGTTTCTAACTGAAAACTAGGCATTTCTAATTCAAAATTTGCTTCTCTCCATTCATAGGAAAGGCCAGAATTTACAGTGATAGATGGAATAGGCAAAAGACAGTGCCCTGATGAGATTCACATCTCTGTTGAGTTCCTAAGCTTATAGCTTATGCTTTTCCATTCCACAGTCCCATTCTCAGCTTAAGTGAAAAGGAAATGGGTAAGTAGATCCCAAAGATTCCCCAGGAGACTTTAACTCAATTGCAGTACCTTTTATTCCACACTGTCCCTGTTAATTAAAATATGCTCAGTGCAAATGAATTGGTATGGTACCCATGGGAGGGAACGAGTTTCTTTCTTTATTCTTTTTTACTTTCAAGGAACAGAGAAAGGGCAATGAACAGGACAGAATTGTGCATTGATCATCACATAAGCGGAACACAGGATATGATAAAAAAAAAACTGCAGACGGGTCTCCAGTGTACTCTTGAGAAAGTGCCCATGGGACTGGGTAAGGCAAGCCTATCCTATTGGCCACACACACTTCCACATTGTCTTGTTTTCACTTCTGCAGCCCTCAGAAAAAAATCAGATTAGTTGCTTTATAAAATGCTGAGGGCAAAGAATAAAAATTACTGTTTCTATTGCCAAAGATGATGCAGACCCACAAGACTGCCCCAACAACAACAACATTTTCATTCCATGTTAAAGAGGAACTCAACTAACAATTTAAGATTGGTGCTGTGTATGGCAGTTCCTAGCTAACATTAGTCAATTTCACCAGTGCTCCTTTTAGTTGGGCTTGTTTCAACTGCTCCACAGCCAACTGGGAAATAAATTAGTTCACGGGATCACAGAGCTCTGGAATTCTTTAAATAACAGTAATTTAAAATGCTTTGGCTGAAGTGCCCTGAGCTTAGATCCATGATGGCAAACCTATGCCATGCGTGCCGAAAGTAGCATGCAGAGCCATTTTTGCTGGCACGTGAGCCATCACCCCAGATCAGGTTGACTGAGCATGCACACACGCCTCCTGCCAGCCAACTGATTTTCAGGTATCTGCCACGCATGCATAGGGGCACGGGGGGGTCGCACGCGCATTGCATTATTGGTGCAGGCACACATGCACGCACACGCACACACGCACTTTCAGCACGCTACGACAAAAAGGTTAGCCATCACTGGCTTAGGTCATAGGAAAATAGTTCCCCATAATCCCTTGGACTCCCATATTTTGTCTATGGCAACCTTCTTGAAACCTGTGTTCTTAAGATGTGTGGTTCTACCATGGTTTAATTGTGTGTTTAAATTAAAAAAAACAGTTAGGAATTAAGGGAATTATATCTGGCGGGCGTTATCTATGGCAATAAATAATAAATAGGCTAACAACATTTTTTTCAGCGTTTACCCCATACAATGAAGAAGCATCCTTCTGCTAACCTGATTGGCCTGTTGCACTGCATTCTAGACATAATTTATTTTCACCAAACAGATCATTGTCACTAGACCTGTGAACACGGGCAACCACATCCTTAATTTCACACTAGTTGTACAAAACCAAGAAAGGAAAAATACACAGAAATTCTGAGAGAACTAAGCAAAAATAAACATTAGAATTCTTGGGAATATAATTCTATGGATTTTATTCTGCCTTAAACTATACACAAGAACACCACATATGTAGCTATCACTTCCTACCAGTCTTCCCCAACCAGATGCATTGGAAATTAAGGAAATTCTGGAATTCTGGAAGGTGGAGAAGGCTGATTAATCTGTGACATTGGAGGAACAAATGGTAGAATAAGGAAGATTTTAACCAAGGGGATAGAGAGTTGCTTGATCAATTCTTTGGCCTTTCAAAGGGCCACGTGTGGATTTGAATGATGTGCATGGACTTCGCATCGCACAATAGTTAGTGGTGCCAAGCCAAAGCCTAGTTTTAATCACTTTTTAAAAAGGCAATTTAAGTTAGATTAGTTAACTGTGCTGTACAGTGCTTTCAATCTGAAGAGAAAAACTGTATTCTTACAGTTGCTACTTTGTAACCTCCTCAAAGCACCTTTTCCTCTTCAATTCCAAACTGTTGCACAGCCATGATAGTTAATAGGACAGGTATCTTTAGCAAATATTGTATCAAGATGACAACACACCTGACATTATGACATAAACTGTTCACAGGTATTGTCAGCCAAACAACTGAGGCAAATATATTACAATTGTATCATGACAAATATTTTGCCTCTTGTCTCCTGTATGGATGCCTACACTTTTCAGTCAAGTACATCATCATTTTGACCTTATTAGAAATTATAATTTGGTAACAAACTTTGGAGGACTTTGAGAACCAAACCCAAGGGCTGCATGTAGCCCTAGTGACTCAGGTTGTATACTTTCTCCTAACACATGGCATCTTCTTCTGGGCATTTATTTCAGCAAGACAATTCCCTTTCACAGCTATTCTGTTGTGGTACTGTAAAATCAGCAGAGGGAGCACAGCATTACTCAGAGCTTACCTGACACATTCAATTACATAGGAAAAGGAGATGTGTATGTTTTAGTCATATTTTATTGCAGTTCAAAGGTCAGATAAAAATAAAATGGTAGCATTTTGTAATAGTTTTTGGAGTACTTTTCCTTTGAAATATAATACTATTTAGGAAACATCACTCATTTGATTATAGCTTTGTAAACTACTACCAAGTAAAATCACCAATTAACATGGTTTGTATTAATAATTGCCATAGAATTCTATTACATTGTGTAAACCTAGATTCACAGACTTCCCATTATCAAAATATAATCTGGACTTTGTATCACTTTTTGACCAAATATTGACCAAATATTATTGACCAAATATTGTCCAAATAATCTGTGGTTTTTTTTTGACCAACTTTCCAGCAATTTTACATTACCATTAGCTCATAACTGTAATAAGATCGCTTGGACTGTAAACAAATGTTTCCAATTTGTATAAAAACTCTGAATCTATGAGAGCTATGGAAGTCCTTGTATAGAGCTTGGGAGGTCTTTAGTTTGATTGATCACCAGCAGTTAGTACTGAGAAGACATCCACTCAGTGGCAGGGAAAAGGACTCTATCTCAAGGACAGAACATTTGCTTTGCGCTAAGAAAAGAAGTGGGTCTGGAACAACACTGAAATACCCCAAATTAAGTGCATGCCATTCAGATGACAGCATATTGTTTTCCAGTTTTAAAACAAGCTCACAGTCCCTTATGAAATCTGGAAAACTTGGCCAAAAATTTACATAACACAATGACAGACAAAATTTGCCATTCAGGCCATTCAAGTTCTAACAGGTACTTCCTCCAAAGCCAACACATTTCTTTACTTTTGAAATATATCATTTTTCCCCCATTCTTTACAGTAAACATGGAAATCTGCTTCCAGCGTAGGTTGTTACATATGTAAATACTTTAATAGGGAACAGATGTAAGAAATATATATATTTGAGTTCAAGTTAAATTATCATGTAGATGCAATCTTCTGAATTGAAAATGTAAGAAATGAAAAAGATAGAACTAAATGAAAGCTCTTTATTTTGGCTAGAGGAACACACTGAAATACAGACCTGACAATATACTGATTTTTTGTTCATTTAAGCTCATTTTTATATTCTTGTTAAACAGTCCCACCCCACCACACACACATTTCCACCTTTTCCCAGGAAACTGAGAGTATTGTCTATAGAGTTATTTTACCACTGTATATATATAAACATTTTAAAGATGCATTAGGCTAATTTGTAAAGTTTACTCAGTGAGTTTCACTGGCATAAATTACTCTTTGCCAACTTTAATTCCTTTCTGATATGTGGACCTCAAAATTCTCTGAGTATTTCTCTACAGGACTGCAGTATTTGACTAATTTAAAATCAATCAGATTTAAGCATGTTTGGATATGCACTGGATGGCAGTCAGATTTCACTCACCTAAACACAGTGAATTCTCAAGGTATAAAACTCTAGTATTTGCGGTTTAGTAGGTAGAATTGTAAACTGATCTTTTTAAAAAACAGTCCTGCTGCCAAAGGCTACTTATAGTCATCTTCTTTTCAGAAAGAGGATGGGAAATGTCTGCAGTTTGATCCAATGGCTTTTCCAAATTTGTTCTTATTTGTTTAATAGAAATTTCAGCATTAATTTGAGAGTACGTTTCAGTGGATCCTAGGCTGCTTACAGTGACATTGTAAGTACTTAGATTCATTCCTACCTCATCTATCCGAAAATAGAATATGGGACAACACAGCAGCAGTTTTTGAATAGGTAATTTCACCATGAAGATAACCTGCATCAGCCATTTTTTATGAAGCAGCTTCAGTGCACTTCCCTTTCAAGCTTTCTTTCTATTAGAATCTTTTCTATTTCTCTACCTTTTCACAATTACTATTTTTTGTATTCTTCCTACTTTTTTTAACTATAGGTTGCCTAGAATTTTCAGAAATTGGGCAGCTTCTAAATTGTTTAAATAAACAACAAATAATCAGTGTAAGAGCTTTTGGTAAAGTGATTTCAAGTACATTCATGTAGCACTGCACCACCACAAACCTGTTTAAAGATTTGAACCTCTCTTCTGTTTAAAATATTCTATTTCAGTACTGGTGGTACTACTCTCAGTATTAAAAATCTCCTTTAAACTGAAAACATCAGCTGCTAGATCCATAGTCACAGAATAGATTCTGTTCTTTTATAACCTATTCTGCTCCATTTCCTAATCAAATCAATGCATTGTTAACAACACATCATGGTTCAGAATGGCTAGAAAAGGGCAAGCATCCTTTGGGGTTCACCAACTTTGGATTCTTTTTTAAGGGGCTGCCTTCCAAATATTTTGTCTTCCAACATGGTAAATTTGAGATGAACGAGCAATACACTGAGAGAAGCAATTCACTCTTGTGATCTTGTACAAGATAGCAAGGAGGAGAATGTGTATAAGAGAGAATATGCATGTTATTTTGAACTTATTTAATCAGAATGTGAAACTATTTACAGACCCCTCACATCCTGGACATAAACTGTTTCAACTCTTATCCTCAAAACGACGCTATAGAGCACTACATACCAGAACAACTAGACACAAGGACAGTTTTTTCCCGAACGCCATCACTCTGCTAAACAAATAATTCCCTCAACACTGTCAAACTATTTACTAAGTCTGCATTACTATTACTATTAATCTTCCCATTCTTCCTTTCACCCATCTTCTCCCACTTATGACTGTATGACTGTAACTTTGTTGCTTGCATCCTAACAATTTTTGACTGTTTCCTGGTATGATTTAATTGCTTATTGTACTCTGTGACTATTATTAAGTATTGTACCTTATGATTCTTGACTCTTGACAAATGTATCTTTTCTTTTATGAACACTGAGAGCATATGCGCCAAGACAAATTCCTTGCATGTCCAGTCACACTTGGCCAATAAAGAATTCTATCCTATCCTATCTATATATCAAGCAAAACACACACACACACACACACAGTGGCATACACAGACATTGATATAATTCACATTTTTTCCCTCTAGGGTCTACATGTTACTAAATCCTGGTATCTCTTTAAAGTTAATTTTAGCAATTGGCTGAAATAGCCACACACACCTTCGGTAATTAATATAGCACAGATATAAACTTCAACTTACTTGTAAAAGGAAAAAAACACCCTTATTAACTTCTAGTCAGTCCTTACAGGAAAACACTTAAAGGATTTAAATTACAGTGTAAATTATTTTACTGCCTCAAATCTTATTAGGAAATCTACTCATTCATGGTCAAATTGAATGGATTTCTACATGGAGAAGTGATGGTGGAAAGGAAAAGCAACTATTAACTCCTTTAAGTGAATCATGTGACAGTCTTTATTTTTTGTACAAGGATAGAGCCCATAGGACTTCATTTTAGAATGTGTTGGGTTTCTTGGTACTCTGATGCATCATCAGATATAGTGAACATTATGTTTTTATAGGACTATTCTACTTTTCAGTGATACTGGTTTGAAATCTGAAAATAGATTCTAGTGGAAGGGGAGACTGATCCTCCCCAAATATTAGCCCAATGAAGGTAATCTTATCTTCTTATTTGCTAGATTATTTGCACAGATATTTTCTTAAAGAAGATTCTATAAAGAGATTTTCCTTAGCTCTTGAATTTTCTTTCTCTTAATGCACAGAATTTAAATGAGTATTCACTTGTGTGTTTGGCTTTTAAGGATAGAACTCTTAGTTGCCAGTACTTACTAAAGTCACTGCATTGATCAGATTAGTGTTTCCAACCCTGGGCATAAAGTTTTAAGAAATAGAGACCAAGCGAAATATGTCTAATGTTAACTAAGAGTTCCATCCTTATAAGCTCTTAGAAGTGAACACACTTTTGCTGGAGGTGTTTGAAAGAGGCCAGAGGGTCATCTTCCAGGGATCTGCAAAGCTGGATTCTGATATTGGGCAGGGGTTAGTTGCTAGGTGATCACCATGTTTTATGTTGTATGAATAATAAAACAAAATTCATTTATGGAATGTAAACATAACATTTTTTCATGTTTACAATTTCTTCCTATTAATATCTATTATCTCACAAAATGGAAATACTCTTTCCCCCACTGAATTAAGTATAATATATAACTACAGCATTCATAATATAATGATGCAATAGATTGGGTAATCCTCGTGCCTATGCTTCACTAGTAACAAAAACATATTATGATTCTTATATCTTTAGGAATATTTCAAGGTATTTGGAAATGTTGCCATTTACGACCAACTGGCTTTTCCAGAGTTTATTAAAGCATATTTTCCACTACATAAGAGATCTCTGATGATTAGAAAATAGGAGCTCATGTTCAAATATGTTTGTTACATACACAGTTTAGACAGTATGTAATGTGGCTGTGAGTGAGCCCATCTGTATCCAAGAGCTTATCATCTTTGGTTTTCGATGGGGTTCACTATACCAGACACTACACCAGTCTCCTCTTGGATCCTCAGCTCCTGTTCAAAGAACAAGTGGAAGGTGTGGACAGGAGGGTTTTTGCTCAGCTCCGCAATCGGTGCCAATTATGTCCTTTTCTGAACAGGGACTCTCTACACTAAGTTGTTCATACCCTAGTCATCTCCCAATTGGACTATTGCAACAGGCTCTACATGGAGCTATTTAATAATTCTGAAAATATCTGGAAGCTTCAGCTGGTGCAGAGTATGGGAGCACGAGCTATATTGGGTTCCTGGAGAAGGGCACATATAACACTTTTTCTCTGCAAATTGCACTAGGTACCAGTTTGCTTCTGGATCTAATTCAAGGTATTGGACTTATAAAGTCCTACATGGCATAGGACCAGATTACCTACAGAAATGGCTTCACCCCATCTCATTAGCCCACCACTTGATCAGGCGGGGAAGGTAAGCTACAGATACCATCAGTCAAAGAATTTCAACTGGCGGGTCTAGGAAGAGAGTCCCCTTACCCACTTTGTGGAACAAAGAAGTGATGAAAACCACAGATGAGGAAAAAAAACCCAATTTTTTATTTCCACAAATGGGTCAAAATTTGGCTCTACAGTTTAGTCTAGGGGCTGATTCAGAAACCAGAGATTGTGAGTCTAGCTCTCTCAGGCATGGAAGCTGGCAGGGTGATTTGGGGCCAGTCATTCTCCTTCAGCCCAACCCACCTTACAGAGCTATGGCGCAGAAAATAGGAAGAGGGAGCATTATGCAAATCCTGTTCAGTGTACATGAAGGTGGGATATAAATTTAATAAAATACTTTTCTCTGTTGGGAAAAACAGAGTTTAAAAGAAATTAGTATAAGAAGAATGCCCTAGTGAACATTCAGTTCCTCTATTCCCTCATCTCATGAAACATCACATACAACCTTCTGCATTAAAGATTGTTCTGAAAATTTTAATATTCTGTCTCAAGAAAAAGTGTGGATTTATTTCTTGGAGAGGTAAACTTTGATTGCCCATTTGTTCAAATGTTGCATGACTATGTGGAAATGGTGGGGACCGCAGTTATGGGTGTTTGCAGGGGGGCAAATGACATTGTATCACTAATGCTAATAATGCATTTTTTATTAGTAGATTTAGCAATTATATAATGACCCAACTACCACAAAACTTATGTCACTTGCATAATAATGCCAGATTGCCTAGATTTGTTGGCAAGTGGATATCCTTAGAAATAAAAATGATAGATTGATAGCCATATAATGCCATGACATCCTCATGACTTATACTAGAAACAAATAGAAATCAAAAGTATTGATTAGCTTGGAATCAAGCTTAAAATTCAGTTTAGGGAGACTGGAGCTCTAAACAGCATTTTCATTTGAAGTAATATAAACAGGCACTTGGAGGCTGAAAAATATATGCACCATCAAAATGGCCATGTTGCTAAATTTCAGAGGTGTGATCATTAAGACACGAAATTATTGTGGGACCTACAAAATTATGACTGGGCTGAATGTAGCCTGCGTATTGGTTACCTTAATCTAGTCATCAAAAAAGTTTCCCTGTGAAGTTTTACTATAATTATAGAAATAACTTGCAATGTAGTGCAATTTTTAGAGATGGGTAACAGAATGCGACAGACACCTAGTGTCATATTTAATTGCTTGGCACAATGAGTTCTAAGCATTTGCCAGCAGGAGCAAAGGTCTCTACTAAAAAACCTTTTTTCTCCCTGATTACGTAACTGTGATGCAGCAGACATCTACTAATAGTTAATGAAATGATTCATATAGAGTAGCACCTGGAACTTTTATCCTGAGACGATTCTGTCTCAATCTCATCTGATGCAAGATGGAAGCAATGTTGGGTGTCTTTTTCTCTCTGGAACAAATTTAAAAAAACAAAATGATGCGCATATTTACTTAGAAATAAGATCCGCAACATTCAGAGGGCGTTATTGTTTAGTAAGAATATTTCAGATTATAGCTTGAAACATTTATTGGTTAGTATTAGGATCCACAACATGTTTATGTAGTGCCATATCTCGTGCTTTTTAGTGCTTTCACAAAGAATAGATAAAGAAAGGGTATTGGTGTATTCACAAAATGGCAGACATTGGAGGGGGAGATAATAAATGCCAAAACACCTATTTTTCAAAAGGCATTTCAATGAGGCTAAAACTAATAGGCTCAAGAAAATTAGTACAAGTCTAAATCCCACATGTGAAATCTCATTATTTAATCACTGCATATACACACAAGAGAAATGCACACAGATGCACAAGTAAATGCTCCTTCTTGCTTGCCTATAAAATCAGAAAACGTCTCCCCTTTTAATTCCCTTTGGTTTCCATGGATGATCTCCATAATTCCCTAAACCATTACCCCAGGTTTACTCGAGCTTAGTTTTAAAACTTTTATTTTCATTTACAATAAAAATTAGAGCACATTTATTGATCTACTTGTATTTAAAAAGTCCCAAATCAGAATTTTTTTAGAGAACAATACTAAAGCATAATTGATTAACTAAAGTGTTTTTCCTATCATTTATGTTTCTGTATAACAAGTAGGAACTATGCAAATGGAACAAACTTTAGGCACTGTAAAGTTTTTACATTATTTCAGCAATACATAAAATAGAAACTTTTAAATTATTATCATAAATAAAGTTCCTCAACTGGTAATCCAATATTTGCATTGGACCCCAACTGAATCTCATAATCCCCAACTGAAAAATCTAAGGAGTGCCAGGATGAGACAGCTGAATTAGTATGAACTAAATGAAATAAAGCATGAATATTTATTTATTATTTCTATAGATTAAAATGACTTAAATTATTGCAAAACAAGTAGGAAAATGCCAAAAAGTGCATTATTACCAGAGTTAGGACCAGAATTTCAGTCACTAAGAGATGCAATTGTGAATTCATTATGTGATCAGAGCTGATTTCACATTTTTACTGTTGTTATTAAATGAATCACATGGTCATTATAAATCATGTGGATAAGCAAATCTGGCTTCTCCAATTTACATTGATTGCTAGAAATTATGTGTGAAGGTCACAAATTGTGATTAGGTGTCTATAGGATGCTGCAACTGGTTGTAAATATGAGCTGGTTGCCAAGTGCCTGAATTGCAACCACATGACCATGGGGCTGGTACAATCATTTAACTTGAAAAACAGGTCATAAATCACTTTTTCCAAGACCATCATAGCTTTGAACCATCATTAAACAAACAGTCATAAGTCAAGATTACCTTGACTTATTACATTCAAATTAATGGAAGATGACTACAATCATGCTTGGGAATTGTATTCTTAATTTTTATTGATGAGCTAGATTTTCAATATTGCAATTATATCCATATCTTTTTTAGTGGTGAACATTATAGATAATCCTTGCTTCATGATGGTAACAAGAGCCAGCAACATCAGCACTAAGGAACACAGTCATAAAATGCTGTATCATGTGATCCTGCCGACTTATGACCACAGTTACAGTAGATGCAGTTGCCATTCTTAACTGAACCCTGCATGGTCATAAGGTGTGACATGAAATCACTGACTTCCTGTTGGCTTTCCCATTGACTTAGCCTGTAGGAAGACAGCAGTAAAGATTGCAAATGGTGATGCCATGACTGTGGGATTTGTGACCATCATAACTGGGTGCCAGCTGCCAAGCATCCAAATTGTGATTATATAACCATGGAGATGCTTGACAGCCACAACTTATAAGGGCTAATCAGAAGTCTCTTCTTTCAGCACAGTTGTAACTTCGAGTGTTCACTGAATAAGTGGTTGTTAAATAAGGACTAGTTGTACATTTATGGTTAACAAGCTTGTAATACCACTTGCTATTATAGTCTATCTATGTGTTTATACTACAAAACATATGGCACTAAAACAGTTTGCAGAACAGATATAAATACAATTACCAAAATTATAATACATTCTGGCACAACATCAGAAATTCATCTAGAACCCTTATTTAAAACATTTTAGAAGTTTACATGAGATAAAACACACCTTAAATAATATCCAGAGCCAACAATATCAATATTAAGCAATTCATTCAAAAGCTTGTATGTAACACTCTCTGACACAAAGCAGAAGAACAGATATTGGTGTATCCTGGCTGTCTAGAGTAGATCACAGTTGCTAAGCCCTGAAGCTCAACACTGCCTAAACATCTATGGATGCTCCAATGTTACTAAACTGGAACGTCTCATCTCCTAACATTTTTCATCATGGCTCCCTGGGGTTGCTGAAAACTCCAGTACTTTTGGAAAGCCTCAAGTTTTTCATTCTTAAAAGTTGACCATGATGATGAATAATCTCCAGGTTGACAGTAGTAGATCCAATATCTGTCCATAAAGCTAGTTTTATACCTATATCAAACAGGTTCCTATACCTTGCTAGAGATAAAACAAGGCATAAGGAAATAACCACACAAGATTGATCTTGCTTTCTCACCTCCATATACATATTTGTACCACTTTATGTGCAACATTTCCCATGGGACTTTCTCTTACTGCCCAGACGGGAAACACTACCCTTGATTGATGTATCATTGATCCCAGACATGTACAGATACATGTCTATATGGTAACAATACATACATATCTACTTGCGCTATTCAAGGAAATATAATCCTATCAACTTTTTGTTGATAAGCCTAGCTTTCTTCAGCCAACCACACTTTTGAATGGAAGAAATTATACCTAAAGAATGCCAACTTGTATTAACATGTATCTGCCTACAACACTGCATTTATTACTTCAAAAAGCATAATGCTTGTGGGAGTGTAATTCAACTACTTCTGTTGAGATTTTTTCTTCTGACCTGCAACCATCTTTCTCTTATGTCACTGATTTTTTTTAAAGATGCATTTGGTATGTTGGTACAGTTAACACTAAAAAGGTTATTATGGAAGGTTTGTTTTGACTAGTGTTCATTTCATCAGAAGCAAGACATGCTATAATTAGCAGGCAAATTTAAATACCAAATTTCTGGGGGGAAAAAAGATAGCTATTCTTTATTTTTCAAGATGGGGGGGAAGCGGCTTGCCACCAGAAAATATGGTCTGCTGAGCCCATTATTCTCCTAGTGATTCAGCTTATTTGGCAAATGTCTGTTTCTTTAAGAATAGTCAACTGCAAACAGTGTACATGATTAAAACAAGAGCAAACCAATAGCTTGACAAAAGATACTTATTGAGGATTTATCTGAGGCAAAGCTCATTTTGCTTGCAAATTATTTGTTCTGATCTGTCATTCTGATATTATTCATTACATTTTATACTCTCCCTCATCTAAAAGAGGAAGTGTTGTAATTTGTAGCTGGGGAGTGAGGAGAATATGCGGGGGAGTTGACTGTCTATGACTGATTGTATGTTTTTCATGTAAAAAAAAAGACATATGAATCTCATTCTATCAGAAATTATTTAAATTTGTATGCCAGACACTCAACATTAAACATTTCATACAGATGGAATGAATATTGATTACTCTTTTTCATAATGATTATATAATAAAGTAATTTGAAGATTTTAATATATAACAAGCAGGATGTAAAAGCCTAAGCAAAATTAAAATTTCTAATAATGTCAATGTCCTGAGTCATCTTTTAAATCAGATTTCTCAAACAAG
This sequence comes from Naja naja, assembly GCA_009733165.1. NCBI lineage: Eukaryota > Metazoa > Chordata > Lepidosauria > Squamata > Elapidae > Naja > Naja naja. The sequence continues at coordinate 74,706,242 of CM019149.1, forward strand.
GCAGAAGTCAATGTGTCTTTTTTAAAAAGCCAAAAGGAGGAAGTCTGTGATTCTACTGCTGTTTTATTTAACATATTGACATTCAAAATATGGTTTATAAGATTAGGACTACTAATTTAACTGGAATAAGATTTTAGTATAAGCAATAGCATTTTGTACTCTATGGTTCAGATATCTGAAAAACAGATGAATGTGTATCCTCTAAGCTATTTCATGGTCTGTTCATAGTTACATTTTATGTACCTAAATTTAGAGCCGGTTGATCAATAATATACAGTCTGACAATAAAATAGTCACGTAACAGGTTATTTGTAACTACTTTGAAGAAGAAAATATTAATGAGAAATACAATAATGGTCTTAAATATATGATACTCCATGCAGGAGTAGATGCATCTAATATTACAATTAACTATTGAGTGAGAACTGGATCAGATGGCATCCAGGACATCTTCCAATTCTATGATTTTATGCAGATCTCAGAAATGTCTCACCACACAGTTTGTGAATGGATAAGCTACACAGTGAGTGTAGTTCCAGCGGACAACTGAAGCACTTATCATCATGCACTACAGATCATTCTGTCACACATCACTGCCACAAAGAACTCAAGTTAACTGCTTCTATATTAAAGATTATTCCTTTCCCCCCATTTCATATATTTAATTTGTATTACTATTCTGAACTTCAATTGAAAAGCTCAACTGTTACAGTTAAACCTTTCATAGTATTTGTTAACATTTTGAAATATTTCAACATTATTTTCCATGAAAATCACATTTCAACATGCACATATGGAATTTTTGAGCTAGATATCTATAATGTAGGGACAATGAAAAATATAAGGTTGATACATCTTTTAAGGAAGATATATTTAAGGAATTGAGACATTCTCACAGTGACTTTTTGTTACTTCTGCAACATGCCAGTTTCTGCTACCAGAAAAGATCATGTGGTTGTAGTGGGTTGTATTACGTAATTGGAAAGTGACTCTGCATTTTATTATTTGAAAGCATTAGATTTTTAAATTACATCTCTTAGATCATTCAGTGGCACTTCAGAGGAAACAAAGCTTACTGAAGAACTGAAAACACAGAAAGCAAACTCACTTTTAAAAGAATAGAGTGATGAGCATTTAGACAGAGCATTTACATTTAGACAGTAAAAGAAATCAGGGCTAATAGTCTTCCCGCATTCCTTTTATATTCAAAGTTCCAACTGCATGTTTTTTTATATTCAACATGGGTCCTTAGAGGCAACATCATTCCAAATCCTGCCCTTCCTGTAAAGTAAGTCAAATGCAAGCATTCTTACATTATTTTCCAAGAAGCAAACTGCTTCCAACCATGGTCATCCATTTCTGGAATGTCAACTTGGGATAGAAATAGGAAGTTTAGCCAGACAAACATATAGATAGAACTTTTAAAACCTAACCGTTTCTGTAAAGTAGGCAACAGAATTTATGCCCACATATACTGACCTGAAATTCCAGCCTTAAATTTTTTTAAAAAAATTACATTTATATGCCGCCCTTCTCCGAAGACTCAGTGCGGCTTACAATTTTTGGGATACAACCCAATGCGCTCAGCAATAGCCTTCATTCCATTGTATATGCCTGCTTATTACTAAGCGGCATTTTTACAAAGTCAGCTTATTGCCCCCAACAATCTTGAATGTATAATATGAGTATTATACATTCTCAGGAAAGAAACTGAATCTTAACATTCTGAGTAAATTACTAATTATGCACAACATAATGAATTTAGCATAGTTTATTTCAGTTTTATTATAATGACATTATATTAAATAAAAAGTGGAGGAAATGAGAGCCAGACTTAGAGACATGAGGGATTAGATGTTTAAGGAATAAATAACAGAGCATAGAGTCACAGATACAGAAAACAGTTGCTTCAGTCTAATTATTGAAAACATAATTCAAATCTTTTAAAAAGTTTCCTTGCTTTATGGCACATCTAGATGACTGGTTCATGATTTTATAATCTGCAAGGAAGGTACAGCAGTGATCAACCTCTGGCATGACTTGCAACTTCAAGTGATAAAAATAGGGTACTTTTAATTTTGATTATTGAGAATATGCCAGAAAGAAAAGCAATCATATCAATTGATCGACTAATAAAATGCATGCTAGATTTGAAATTGTTATGTGTTCAGTATATAAAGTGCATAAAATGATGTATTATGTAATGTGTAGATTTGAGTGTCTTTGTTCCTTCCTAGAGATTTGATGTTTCCTTCAGAATTTAGTCTTTTTGTATCAGTTCATAATAATTTACTAATGACATTTAAATTTAATTTTTTACCTTCAGATTTCTGAAATCAAATACTTAACAAAATACCCACTTTAAATAATAATTTCCATAATCAAAAGGCATATATAAATTTGATCCTTTGTGAATGTTTATAATATTGAAATATAGCTTTCATTCAGCTGTGTGTTCAATAAATCAATGAAAAAATTAGTGTATTACTTTACTAGCTACAAGTAATCATGTTTCTTAATCATGATCAAACAGCCTACAGAAGAATGCAAGTGGAAAAAAATTCATTTCCACATGAGACAAGAAAAAGCGAGTAGGAAGAGATGAGTTTGCTTATTTCATGAGCACATGAAGGCAGTATGATACATATCGGAAAAAAAATTGTGAAACTATGTATGTGGTGGGCATAGAGAGACACCACAGAGCATGGACAGAAACCTTGACAATGAGCTCACTACAACTAATTTTAGCAGGCCTGAGCTTATGGTTTAACAAGTTTCTTCAAGCATGGTTGATTATGGTTTAATAAGTAGCACAGAGAACTAGTGTAGCATAATATAGAATAGTACCTAAGGGACAATGGGACAGGAAATAAATTAGGCAATCCACTCTTTCTATCTGCAATATGGCAATACACCACTGATCAATTTTGCAGGGCTGTTACAAGAATATAGTTCTTATATGTGTCACACACATGATCTTGTAAGCCTCCCAGAGTCACTCGCTAATAGCGGTATATAAATTTAATGATAAATAAATGCATATACATTACATTAAATTATTAAACTTAACTATTTTTATAACTTCCAAGACTAAGTTATAAATATAGATTAAAAATCCAATGTAAAGACAGATGCCATTTTAGTTTATGATCAGCAAATAAAAACTAAAGAACTTTAAGTAGAATACTTTTTGTAACACCTCTCTACTCTTCCTAGGAGCCTACCATATTATTTAAGCTCAACATAGTGCTATGATGCAGATTAAGCTGAGACAGCTTCTTTATCAGTTTCATATCAAATGGACAAACTAGGTTCTAATTAATGAGTAAAAACAGCTTTTTTAATTATTAAAATATGAAGTCGAAGGGGAGGTAGTTTTTTATGTGCAGGGTACCAATGTTTAAAGTTTCTTTTTCCAGACACAATGAAAATATCCCCGCAGATAACAGGAAAAAAGTTTCATTGATTTTAGCAGGAATGTTCAATCTGAGAACAGCTTGTATAAATTATTTTTCCATATCTGTAACCTCTGAATATATGATACACTGACAGTTCCAGGATTAATTAATTAATAAATTAATAACTTCCTTATTTTTTTCCACAAAGGAAAAACAAGAATATGTCTACTCCATTCCTATCAATGCTAGAGTCCTCTTGCTGTGAACACCTTTGGTTCCTGTTCCCACAGATAAAACATGTTTCTTCTTGACTTTACATCAACTCTTGACGCAAGTGACCAGGAGCTTTAGCCAACAGCACTATCACAAGACTAATTTAAAGACCAATGAGAAATTGCAAAAGTTAATCCAAGGGGGAAAAAAGACCCATTTGCTCATTTGTATCATTTGCTTGTATTCCACTACTGTAATTCTGCTTCAGTGCAGATAACTTTCCCTGGCAGCATTCCAGCAACCTATTACTGGAAAGCTGTCAGTGCTGTGGTCTACAGCATCATTCTCAAACTCCCTGGGAATTTAGATTGTCATAGTTATTAGGATATGACCTTTCCCTCAGATTTTTTTAAGAACTTTATTTTAAGACCAAGCTAGCATAAAATTTCTCCATTGGGAGTAACTGAGCTTCCTTCACAGATAAGGAAAACAGCAGTGACAAATTCTGGAAAAAGCAATTCCATATATTTCTGCAGTACATCAACACTGAGGTCTTGATAGATATCTAAAGAATGGATCCCTAGGGATCAAGAGGAAAGTCATATGATGTGCTAACGAAAAAGAAAGAAAAATGTACGAAGACATTTTTGAACTGTTCTGGTTAGGATGGTGACATACATCTTAATTTTTATTACAATCATATGATTTTGTCAATATTTTATGAGCAACCTCAAGAGCTTCAATTTCAATAAAGGAAATTCTACTTAGGTGCCATCAATGTATTTTTTTATTATATATTATGGTCTTAGACCAGCAATAGACGTCACTATTTACAATAAAAAATACTGACACATTATAATACATTAATAGTGGATAAAAACATGTGTTAAGAAAATATATGTTCTCAAACAGTTAGGGGCACTCCCATCAAAGTAAATGGAATGATGTTAGGTGTATCTCCTTTCAACAGGATGGGAGTATGATTTTCTTTGTAAACAGCCTAAATCTGAAACCCCATTTGCAGAAGTAATCCTAATTATTCCTCACAGCACTAAGGATAATATTATAAATATATTTGTGCTGTCCTATCTTATTACTAAATCATGAAACCATAAGGATCTCTTTGAATCTCTCTCAGACATGACTTAAAAATGACTGCTTTTCTAAGGAAATAACCTAAAGTTTGGTAACAGAAGCTAATCCATAGTAAACTTTAATGTATTTTAAATAAATAAGGCAAAATTCATATTAAATAATCCCACCTGAGCTGAACCAAGAACCTAGGCAAAATACATGCATAGAATTGGATGCAATTTACCTGCAACATTAATTGTGTCCTTTGCCTCCGAAGCACTAATTATTGTGAGGCTTACAGAAGCAAAATGCTGCTAATGGACAATCAAATATTTCTCTAAAGGAAAAATCAATTGATTTAGTTTATTGTAGTTAAAGCTAGGTTTTATATCAGTAGGTAGGTTTGAAAAATGTTTCAGCTGAACCATTTCGTTTCAGCAAGAGGCGCCCAGTGCAGCTGCTAGGAATTTATTTACGGGAGGATAGATTGAACTTTGCAGCATATGAATACATATAGAATTTTGATAAAGGTATTTGTGACCCATTAATTTAAAGATCTGTGATTTGCTGCGCTCAACACACCTATAATTGAATTCCTTGGTCATAAAATCACTGGGATCAAACAGGTTCAGATAGCCCTTATCTACCCTTTTTTTTCTTGACTTACTTATGCAACTGTTCTTCTTTTTATAGATTCATTTGTTTTAGTTATAAATTAACTCTAGTACTGACTCTCCCATAGACTAAATACTACAGCATTTTTTTTTTACATAACAGAATCCTGTGTAAAAGAATTCAGGATTTTTAATCTTTAATTTAGGACAGATTTTACGTGATTTCTAGTATATTAAAAACCACCATTAATAACTACATAGTCTCAGATGTGTTTAAATATTTTCCAAGAAATATAGTCCAAACGAATAAAAAAGCATTTTTATTAATGGAATAACAATGCAAAAATGAATCATAGACTTTAGTAGGATTAGTCAGTACAAAATATACATTGATCTTAGGGATGCACTAGTTTTATGTAGAACTGTATCCTGTTCTAGCTAGTAGACCACATACAAAGCAGCTCTTTTTCAATCACGTCCTTTTATATGTTTATTTATTTATTTATTTATTTATTCGACTTATATGCCGCCCCCTCTCTGAAAGGACTTGGGGCGGCTCACAGCTAAAATACAACAATAACAATAAATTACCTAAAAACATATTAAACAAATTATAAGCCGAATTGGAATTAAAACCCCAAAGTTAAAATAAACATGTTCATGGGGTGGTTGAAAACCTGCATGTGCTCTAGCCTAGGCTTGTGCATGTGCATCACTGCAGTGCTGCACCTGGTCCATCCCTTCCCACTGCACCCAAGGGCAGGTAGAAGGAGCTCCTGAAATAGCTATACAAACCTGGAAAGAAGACATACTGCTTTAACTATTAAAAAAGAGAGCTTCATACACCCTCTCATATATTTTCAATAATTTCTGCCAATGGAGTTGCATCACCTTGTCTTGTCTGTTATTTTTATAAGCCAGGCATTCTGAAAAGATATTGGGCACATGGCATTCAAGAGAGAATATTTTACTTTCACTTGATGCTCTTCAAAATGTCAAATATAGGCAGAAGCATATCAGCACACAATATGCAAACCTGATCTATTCATTAATGAAATCTGACTCCAATTTGGAAAGTCTAACTCACTGACGTAGTTTATAAGACACATAGGACCAGTAACTTAAATGTTAACCCAAGGTGCAATTGCTATGAACGAAAGGGTTTAGGAAGGGAACTAAAATAAAAGTGTTGATCAAACAAGATCCTTAACAGAAATCCGTGGTGAGATCACCATTGCCTTATGTATGTATGGTCATGTTAAAAAGGATTTTGCAGAGTTTAAAAGAGATAAAAAGGGTCAGTTGAAATCATTAGAATTATGAGAAAAGGTTACAGCAATTGGGCATCTTTGAGTCAAAATAGATAGAGGGAAACAAAATTAGAGATACAGACTCATGCGTGATGTAAATAACATGGAGAGAAGTTTTCTCTCTGTCACAGTCAAGCAGTTGTAGCAACAGCAGTCCATTTGGATAGTTTGAAACAGGGCCCTGGACAGATTTATGTGTCCAAGTCATTAATATCTATTACTGGACTACCTTCTGCAGGCCTTCTGTATAGAGTGCTGGGAAGTAACTGTGCAAAAGGGCTGTCACTCTCCAGGGGCTTCCCAAATCCATCCAGTTGGATATGTGATGCTAAACTAGAATGTCCTTGATGGATTCAGCACATTTCCCATATTGCCAGAGGGCAACGCAGCAGGGTACTGAAGGAATGCTGAAGGATAACATTTGGCACAGCAATGCTATTTAGTAACATTGTGAAGATTTAAGAAATACCCAGTCACATGACAGAAGGAGCAGAATGGGACTTGCAGGTTGATGTCATTTTTAAATTTGCTGATGAGTAAAAGCACTAATGCTTTACTTCCTTACTGGTTGCATTTGGAAAGAGTCACAGTCCAGTGAAGCATGTCTAAAAGTATACTTTTCTTCACATGTTCCAGCTCCTATCATGGTCATTTGCATACTTTTTTCCAGGAAGCATGTATATGTGTGGGAAACTGCAATATAGAATGTGATTGTCATAATATGGATTGCTAAAACGCTGATCTCTTGGATATTTTTTTGGCGGTACCTTTTCTAACAACTTCACATTATCTGCAAATGACGCTCCTTTAACCTGCTTGATCCTGAGTCAGAGTCAAATCTGTTTAGCTCAGTAATGTCTGCAATGACTGGCAGCAGCTCTCTGAGGTTTCAAATGAGAAACTTTCACACTCTACCTAGAAAGATCAAGGAATAAAACACCTTAGACTTTCTGCATACAAAGAAGAGGCTCTATCCGATTATCACAATTTTCCTTCAGCCTTGGGAACATTATAAGATATTGTTTGAGGAATGAGTTTTTCACATGGTGTCCGCAGAACCTCAGGGTTCTATGAGAATTGCATGAGGGCTCCATGAGAGACTAAAAGCGAAAAAGGAATTCACTTGAATGCAGCCAGGCATCCAAATAAGTTTTCTAAGGCCAACATTTCTGGCTTGGCAGACCGGCGATGGAGGCAATGGGTGGAAAAGAGGGGATGGTTTCACGCACAGGTGTTACTTTCACAAATGCAGCTTCAAGCATGCACTCACCCACCGCTGGTTCCAAATGGGCTGAGGCCTGGTACCGAGCTGTAGCCCAGGAGCTGAGAACCTGCTGATTTGTTTGTTAGAAGAAACCATCCAAATAATTGTGAAATATTAGGTTTAATTTTAGTATACTGGAAATAATAGTTATGCAATTACAATTAACAATTTATTTTCATACAGAGGAACTTTCTGGAACAAGAATGGGTACCTATTTTTGTGAAATTCAAATACCTGTATTATATAAATATGCATACATAAATTATAATAAATAGTTCATAAGTTTTAAAAGTAAGTTTTATTTTATTACAAATTTTGTACTATTAAGAGTTTGTCTCTTGATAAGGGTTCTAGAAATTTCTGTTATTTAGTTAACATGTTCCATAGTCTGAAAAAAATTGAAAACCTATGCTGTGGAGAATAGCAGTGGAATTGGTAAGAAATGTTTTCTTTAATAGAGATCTGGAAAAATACTTGGACAAACCTTTGGAATTTAATTCTATAAAATTGCCCAGTTACTTTTCATCAGTTTATATAAAAATTTGATTTTGCGGTACAAAATGTTCTTGCAACTCCATATACTGAAGGTGAGGAAGTGATTGCACATTGGATAAAATACAGTCTGGCAGCTAGATATGAGGTCTACCAATTCTAATAGTACTAATGACTGAAGAGGCTATGCAGCAGGTCTATCAAGATATATTGGCCCAAGCATGAAAGGCTTAGTTTATATTAATAGCAACTTTGAGATGAGAACATTAATTGGATAGTGCTGGAGAGTGACTATAAGGGATTGAGGGGGGGAAAGGCTGGTAGTTCTTTTCTTTCTCTTACAATAGGTAACCCTGGAATCTAAACATCTTTCTACCTATGGCTAAAGTCATCCAGGAAAGATATCCTAGGACAGTGTTCAAGTTCTGAAAATTAGTTTGATAACTGTCATGTTTCAGATAAGGAAAGCAAACTGATATTTAAATTAGATGTTAGAGAGGTACTGTTGATCAATAAAAAAACTTCATAAAGGAATTGCTGGTTGCCTTGATTTTATTTATTTTTATTTATTTTATTTTGTCAAGCTATTATAATATAACAGGTATAAGTATAAACATAGTTATGAATACATGATTTGGATACATATAAGAAAAATAAAAAGAAACAATAGGACAGGGACAGTAGGCACGTTGGTGCGCTTATGCACACAATAGTAGGCAGTCTAAAATTAAAGTTTTGGGGGCTTGAGGAAGAAACCACAGAGTCAGGTAGAGTATTCCAGACATTGACCACTCTGTTGCTGAAGTTGTATTTCCTGCAATCAAGTTTGGTGCAGTTAACCTTGAGTTTGTATCTATTGTGTGCTCTTGTATTGTTATGATTGAAGCTGAAGTATTCATTGACAGGTAAGACATTGCAATATATAATTTTATGTACTATACTTAGATCAGACCGAAGGCGGTGTAGTTCTAGGTTTTCTAGGTCTAGAATTTCAAGTCTGGTGGCATAAGGTATTCTGCAACGAGTAGAGGAGTGAACTCTTCTTGTGAAATATTTCTGGACTTTCTCAATTGTATTAATATCAGATACGTAATGCGGGTTCCAGACTGATGAGCTATATTCAAGTATTGGTCTAGCAAATGTTTTGTATGCTCTAGTTAGTAGTGTGATATTACCAGAGAAAAAGCTACGCAGGATTAGGTTAACAACTTTTAATGCCTTTTTGGCTATGTAGTTACAGTGGGCTCTAGCACTTAGATCATTAGAGATGAGTACTCCAGGGTCCTTGACAGAGTTTGGATCATCAACAAGGTCTTGACTATTCAGCTTGTATTTTATTTTCTGATTTTTTTTGCCAATATGTAAGACAGAGCATTTATTTGTTGAGATTTGAAGTTGCCATTTGTTTGACCATTCTGATACATAGTTGAGGACTTTTTGAAGGGTAGCAGTATTGTTGGTGGTGTTGAATAGCTTTACATCATGCAAAGAGAACGAGTTGCTTTTAATATGATCACAGAGGTCCTTTATGTAGAGTATGAAGAGAGATGGTCCTAGAACACTGCCTTGGGGGATACCACTGTTGACAGGTACAGAATTTGATAGGACGCTCCCAATTTTGACCATTTGTTGCCTGTTTGACAGGAATGCCTCTATCCAGTTATGCAGTTGTCCAGAGATACCATAAGATTTTAGTTTTAGGAGTAGTTTGTCTGCTATTTTGGAAGGGAAGATAAAATCTAATCAACAAATCTTCCTTGGCTTCCTTCAACCATGTCATGCTACTTGATCTAGTCTGCAACCAATCCTAGATTGGGGATTAGATCTTTTTTTTAAATTGAAAGCTAGAGATTTGGGTACTTTTGTTCATGGAGAGATGAAACTGCAAACACTCCTCCCCCAATCCCTTATGGTCACTCTCTAGCACTATCCAATTAATGTTCTCATCTCAAAGTTGCTATTAATATAAACTAATGAGTGTATACTTGCAAATCTTTTTAATTCTTTTTATTAAAGATTTTTTTCTTAAAAAATGAAAGATAAACCAGTACAAACTAATATAAAGTGATAAAAAGAACATAGAAAGAAGTCAAAGAGAAAGCAAGAAGGAAAGAAAAAAGTAAAAGAAAAAGAAAAAAGAAAGGAAAAACATACAAAGTAGATGCTTCCAATCTGTTTTTACAGCAGTTCTAAATACCATGATAAATTTACCTCTTACTCTATAGTTATTTCATAACTTTCTATAATTATCCTAATCACCAAAACCATAGCAAGAGTTTATTATTATTTTTGGTTTCACACAAAAAGTCTATAAGGGGTGTCTACTCAGCAGTAAATGTAGATACTGTCTTTTCTTTGTTCAAAAGAAATCAATCAAGCCACTTTGGCAAGTTCCATCATCTTCACCAACCAATCCTCCATCTTTGTGCATACCATAATCTCACTGCAGTTAATCATGTACAAAAACAGATTTCCATAGTTTTTTCCACAATTGTTTATCCATCCACCCCAGAAGATCAATATCTGGTTTCAACTATGTATTAGTCATTAAAATCCTCTGAATCAGTATATGCATTTGAATCCAAAATTATCTAGCTTTTTTACATATCCACCATATGTGATAAAATGTCTCTTTTTGTTGTTCACATTTCCAACATAAATTTGAAGTGCTTATATATATTCTAAAAAATTTGTCTGGTACATATACCAATGTATCCTATTTTATTAAAAAAAATCTCTAGTGCAAAGTTCAACCCTTTCAGCCAAGTATTTTCCTATTGTTCCATCTGCTTAAGTATTTCTCACAAGTATTTCTTAAAAAAATTAAGAGCAACATTTTACAACAACAATTAACTGTCAGGAGCAATAAATGGGGAAAAATGAATTATGTAAAGAAAAAAATTGAGTTTGCAAATAAATCAGGAAAGAGAGTAGCATATCAATTACAAAAATGAAAATAAAATATTGAAATTACAAAACGGAGATCTGTATCAATTACAAAACGGAAATCTGTATCAATGGATGAAAAGCATTTCACTATTCAATATTACGCCAATTTGTATAAAGTGACATCTTTATAGAAAATAGATGAAAATTTAAAGAAATAAAATTTACTCAGGATTACAAAGGACCAGAGACATATAATTATAAGGGAAGTTTCTAAAGCCATCAAAAAAGATTAAACTAGGAAAGCTTCCTGGACAGATGGATTAAGAAATGTTTTGAGGATGAACTTTTACAACCTTTACAAAATACGATAAACTACAGGGAGGAAATTTGCCAGAGAGTTGGAAAGAGGCCAGAGGCATATATTATACTATTTATCTAAAGAGGGATAAGATTTGACTTTAACAGGAAAATATAGGCCAATATCATTATTGAATAATGACTACAAGTTCTTCCCAATTCTTTTTGATGAACTGAAAATAATTTTGCAAGAATTTATTCATGATAAGCGATGTAGATTTTTATCTAAAATACAGTTAAGGGATAATATTAGAAATTTGTGGGATATTTCAGAATACTTGGAGCAATACAATAAAAAAACAAGCCACACTGATCTTCTCAGGTGCAGAGAATGCCTTTCACAGTTGAATTGGGCTTTCTTGTTCACAGTTCTGAAAGAAATTAATTTTTACAGAACTTTATAAAACAGGTAAAACATCTGTATTTCACAGAAAGCACAAGTAATTGTTAATGGACATCTAACAAAACCCTGTGTGATACAAAAAGAAACAAGTGTTTGTTTTGGACAATCCTTTAAATGGAATTGACATATTAATGAGCAAATTAAAAGATGCTGGTGTATTAGGTTACAAGATTAATAAAGAAAAGGTGAAGATATTGCAAAAGATATGAAAATAGATCAAACAGAATTGTTTAACAAAACAGGCTTTAAGATTAAGAAGAAGGTAGAATATTTGGATGTCATAATGATAAATATGAATTGTATGTTATTTCTAAATAATCATAATAAGACAGGGAGTGAAGTTAAACAAGTTTAACAAGCCATATTAAGATGGGAGAAACTACAAATATCATTCCTGGGGAGAATTTCTGTGATAAAAATTAATGTCTTGCCTAAAAATGATACTTTTGTTTCAGACAATAACTGTTTTGAAAATTGATGCACCATTCAAGCTAAGGCATACATAGATTTATACATAGATTTATACATAGATTTGTGTGTTAGTGGGAAAAACCACAAATTAAATATAAAGTGTTACTAGATACAAAGGAAAGAGGAGGATTGAGTTTACTTGATTTGAAATGTTCTGTTTGATTTTGATAATAGAAAATGGAAGTTGCTGAGAAACAGAAGGTTTTTGGAGTTAGAAGGACATGACCCAAGATTTTTGTGGCATGGATATTAGTGATAAAGTCAAGGTTAATGTGGATTTTAAAATCTTTATGTTACATGTGCCATATTGAGAATATGAAACAGATACAAATCCAGGCTGTGTCTAAAAACATCTTTGTGATTCTCAGCACAAGAAGCATTTTATAGATAAGAAATAACAGATAAACAGAAAGGCTAACTTATTGTAAGATACTAGATTTTTGTCAAGGAGAAAAATAAAATCAAGAAAATAATAAGTAGAAGAGGGATATAGAGTCAATAGTCTCTTATTTACAATTATTAGATTTAAAATAGACAAAAGAATTTATGGTTTTGATCATTGTAAAACTGAATTTAAAATAGAACTGTGCACAAATGGTGAACATGTACAGGTGAAACTCGAAAAATTAGAGTATCGTGCAAAAGTTCATTTATTTCAGTAATGCAACTTAAAAGGTGAAACTAATATATGAGATAGACTCATTACATGCAAAACAAGATAGTTCAAGCCGTGATTTGTCATAATTGTGATGATTATGGCTTACAGCTCATGAAAACCCCAAATCCACAATCTCAGAAAATTAGAATATTACATGCAATCAATAAAACAAGGATTGTACATAGAACAATATCAGACCTCTGAAAAGTATAAGCATGCATATGTACTCAGTACTTGGTTTGGGCCCTCTTGCAGCAATTACTGCCTCAATGCGGCGTGGCATGGAAGCTATCAGCCTGTGGCACTGCTGAGGTGTTATGGAAGACCAGGATGCTTCAATAGCGCCTTCAGCTCTTCTGCATTGTTCGGTCTCATGTCTCTCATCTTTCTCTTGGCAATGCCCCATAGATTCTCTATGGGGTTCAGGTCAGGCGAGTTTGCTGGCCAATCAAGCACAGTAATCCTACTGGTCATTGAACCAGGTTTTGGTGCTTTTGGCAGTGTGGGCAGGTGCCAAGTCCTGCTGGAAAATGAAGTCAGCATCCCCATAAAGCTCATCTGTGGAAGGAAGCATGAAGTGCTCCAAAATCTCCTGGTAGACGGCTGCGTTGACCCTGGACTTAATGAAGCACAGTGGACCAACACCAGCAGATGACATGGCTCCCCAAATCAACAGACTGTGGAAACTTCACACTGGACTTCAAGCATCTTGCAGTGTGTGCCTCTCCATTCTTCCTCCAGACTCTGGGTCCTTGGTTTCCAAATGAGATGCAAAAGTTGCTCTCATCAGAAAAGAGGACTTTGGACCACTGAGCAACAGACCAGGTCTGTTTTTCTTTAGCCCAGGTAAGACACTTCTGATGACATTTGAAGCCCATGTCCAGGATCCGCCTGTGTGTGGTGGCTCTTGATGCACTGACTCCAGCCTCAGTCCACTCCTTGTAAAAGTCCCCAACACTTTTGAATGGCCTTTTCCTGACAATCCCCTCCAGGCTGCAGTCATCCCTGCTGCTTGTGCACCTTTTTCTTCCACCTTTTTCCCTTCCACATAACTTTCTATTAGTGTGCTTTGATACAGAACTTTGGGAACATCCAACTTCTTTTGCAATTTATTTATTTATTTATTTATGATGGGATTTATATGCCGCCCTATCTCCCGAAGGACTCAGGGTAGCTCACAACTATAAGAAGACATAGAATACAAAAATTTATTAAATATTACCTTTTGAGGCTTTCCCTCCTTATGGAGGGTGTCAATGATGGTTTTCTGCACAACTGTCAGGTCAGCAGTCTTTCCCATGATTGTGATTCTACTGAACCAGACTGAGAGACCATTTAAAGGCTCAGGAACCCTTTGCAGGTGTTATGGCTTAATTAGCTGATTAGAGTGGGACACTTTGAGCCTAGAATATTGCACCTTTTCACAATATTCTAATTTTCTGAGATTGTGGATTTAGGATTTTCATGAGCTGTAAGCCATAATCATCACAATTATGACAAATCACAGCTTGACCTATCTTGTTTTGCATGTAATGAGTCTATCTCATATATTAGTTTCACCTTTTAAGTTGCATTATGGAAATAAATGAACTTTTGCACGATATTCTAATTTTTTGAGTTTTACCCATAATTGCTAGAAAGTATAAACTCACTGAAACTTCAAACAGAAGAGCAAGCGAGTGCATTATAGTAAAGAAAGCTTCATTTGCAAATCTGAATTGGATTACAAATAGTCCTCAATTTACAACTATTCATTTAGTGATAATTCGAAGCTGAAATGACACTAAAAAAGGGGACATGACCAGTTTTCACACTTATGACCTTTGCAGCATTCTCATGGTCACATGATCAAAATCCAGATGTTTGGCAAATGGCTCATATTTATGTTTATTGCAGTGTCCTGACATCATGTGATCTCCTTTTACAACTTCTGATAAGCAAAGTCAATGGGGAAGTCAGATTCAGTTAACAACCATTTTACTAACTTAACAGCTGCAGTGATTTACTTAAAACTGGCAAGGAAGGTCGTAAAATGAGGCAAAACTCACTTAACAATTGTCTCCCTTAGCAATGAAAATGTTGGGCTCAATTGTGGTTGTGAGGACTATCTGTATACATACTTCACTCTCTCCATATAAATTGATCCAAGCTGGAAGCTGCTTTTTACCAACAGCAAATTGTTATTACCACGTAAAAAAATGGTCATTATAAATTCAAGCAGAAGCAGCAAGTTCTTTTTCATTAAGAAAGATAAAATGTTAAATAAAACTTTGTTATCCATATTGCCTAATTACGTGATCAGTCTGAAACAAGGCTATCTAAAAAAAAAGAAAGTGATTTTGAACCTTCAGGAAGACTTAGTTGATAAGGCAAGACAATAATCAATGGATGGAAACTACTGTAATCAAGGAGAGAAGCAACATAGAACTAAAGAGAAATTTCCCAAAGGTGAGAACAATTAACCTGTGAAATGTCTTGCCTTCAGAAGTTGTGGGTGCCCCATTGCTGGAGGCTTTCAAGAAGAGATTGGACAGCCACTTGTCTGAAATGGTATAGATCAGGGGTGGGCAAACTTTTTGACTCGAGGGCCACAATGGGTTCTTAAACTGGACCGGAGGGCCGGAACAAAAGCATGGATGGAGTGTTTGTGTGAACTAATATAAATTCAAAGTTAGATTACTTCACGTAGCCTTCTGGGAGAGCAAGAGAACCCTCCACTCTTTCGGCTCCACGGGCCGGATAGAACAGCCAAACGGGCGGATCTGGCCCCCGGGCCGTAGTTTGCCCACGGCTGGTATAGATTCTCCTTGCTCACGTAGTGGGGTGGACTAGGTAATCTCCAAGGTACCTCCCAACTTTCTTATTCTATATTCCCTATTTACATGTTCAAAAAGTAAAGAAAATGTGTGAAAAACCTATCTATGCTCATGAGCAGAATGAATAGAAAAGGACTGAGGATGACATCTACGTAGCATCAGAATAATCAAAAGTCACTTCAAATAATCCCTTGATGGTTAACCATATTAGATAAAATTAATGGGAGC
Source organism: Naja naja (assembly GCA_009733165.1). Taxonomy (NCBI): domain Eukaryota; kingdom Metazoa; phylum Chordata; class Lepidosauria; order Squamata; family Elapidae; genus Naja; species Naja naja. The sequence goes on from CM019149.1 coordinate 74,722,429, forward strand.
GATCATTCAACATCTTGACAGCTACAGCTTATCCACTTCTGTGGAATGTGGAGTGAGGACTCAGGAATGAGTTCCAATCATTCTGCAGCTGGTTTTCAGATGAACAATCATTTTGGTAGCAGCAAAAACAAAAAATAAATTGGTGGTGACCAATTTATTATGGCATAAATTGCTATTTTTAAAGTCCTACAAGACTTTCTGTAGTTGTTATTTTCTTGGTTTAATTTCCGCATAACTTCACTAGTATATATGGACTAGGGATTATATTGCAGGTTATCTCATACTGAAAGTCAATGTGTGGCTTAACATTTCCCTTATTTAATTCAAGTCTTTTAAAATATTTTGTCTGTCCTTGTTACAGATTGTAACAGGCCAGTGAATGTTGGGGTTTATGTGCACAGTATAAATTAACAAAAGAAAGAAAAGAAAAAAAGGAATAAGCAGAAGCATGTACAGACTTCTCCAACTTGCAAACCTTGCTTAATAATTATTACAAAGAAACACTGGCGAAAATCTTAATTTTGTCTTCTTCAGTTACATGCTGAAAATATGGATGGAGAATTAAAAATTAACAGCTAACTCTATTGTGATGTCACTTTTTAATAAAAAATCTCCAAATAGATACTGAGAGTTTCATATGTATGCAGTCTTTTGCCAGACTCATAGTCACATCTCTCTTATTGTACTATAAGTAAAACTTCAGCTAATCATAGTTCCAGGTTATATTCAAACTAGAAATCAGTGACACATTCCTAGCTTTCATTTTTAATCTCAAGCCTAGAAAAAAGTAGCATTACATGGTTGAAGAAAGTTAAGGAAGGTATTTGTTTATTTGTTAGATTTACATTTAACTTTTTCTTCCAAAATAGAAGACAATTTCAACAGATTATGAACAAGGATATTAAACCAATTTTAAAATTATTTGGATGTCCTAGCTTGCAAATTAATAGGGAATTATGGAAAATTCTTTATTTGGTGTTGCTTTCACTAGTGAGAAAACAGCAAAGAAAACAATGCCAAAACATTTTTTCACGATATTAATCTGTATCGTTAATTCACCATTAAATTTGTTTTATCTGCTCTAATCTGAACTCTTTTCCCAGCAATCAGAAACATTTTCAGTTTCTGCTTCTACAATATTGTTCCTCAGAAAATTAGCCCAGTATCCCAAAAATCTTAACTTACCTTACATTGTTTTACAAAAACAATTTATATGACATCTCTTGAACCCAACCCCATTCCTAATGTTCCAGAACAAAATACTATAAATATTCCAAAAACAGTGACTACAGAACATTTCTGGTAACATTTCAAACTACCCTGTTCATTCTTCCATATATAAAAAAGTCTTTCTTATTTTGGAAAGCTATTTTTTATTATTTTTATTTATTAATCAAAACAAGACAATACATTTGAAGTGACTTCTTAATGAAATGACTTTTATTTCAACTTTCACCTTCCACACTGAGCATCCTGTCACTCTAAAGTGAATGGAAAGATGTGCACATGACTTTCACAACCACAAGGTTACATCACATTAAGTGCATGATACATGGGGTGAACAGTTTGATGTGACTTCAATGACATTAGAAAACTGCCTCCATAGTCAAAATAAGGAAACAGAAATAAATAGACAGAAATGACATTTCCATTAAGGGTCATTCCAGCAATGTAAATTTAAATTATGTTCCATAAGACAGTTCACTATTTTATCACAAACTATTTGTTGTCTACAGAAATATTTAAAAATGTAGATTACAAGTAGTCTACAACCACAATTGGAAACAGATATTCTGTTGCTAAGTAAGGCAATTGAGTTGTGTGAAATTTTATGACCTTTTTGCCATGGTTGTTAAATGAATCACTGCAGTTGTTAAGTGAATCCGTTTCCCCCCATAAACTTTGCTTGTCGGAACCTGCCTAGGAATGGCTATCAAATGACCCCGGGACACTGCAACTGTTGTAAATACACCAGTTGCCAAGTGCCCAAAGTTTGTTCATGTGACTGGGGACACTGAAATGGTTTTAAGTCCAAAGACTAGAAATAAGTCCGTTTTTCAGTGCCATTGTAACCTAGAACGGTCACAAAATGAATGGTTGTAAGTCAAGAACTACTTGTACACTGGAAAGCTAAATGGTTCCAGGTGATTTCTAGAAGTTTAGAAAAATCCAATCACACTTCTTTAGAATCCTATCACTATAAAACAAACTAGAAAAGATAAAAATAAAGTTTGCTACTTTATCACAGCAACTTCCAGATGTGCTGGATTCCATCATAAGCATAAGCCATTTCATTGTTGGAGTTGATACAGCCCAGGCCATCATGTCTGGAGAACACCAGAGCTCCTTTAAAGTATGCCATACAAAAAACTAATAGTCAAAAGATCACAGGATTTTATTCAATGTTGAATTAATTCTAACATATCTTTAAAAGTAGAAAAGAATTTGTGTGTTGATTGTAACCTTTCAGATATTCTACATGGGGCTACTGTTGATTTTAGAGTTCTGGAAACTTCAACTAGTGCAGAATGAGGCAATGAGGGCAGTTATGTCTGCCCCTAGACTAGAGTGAGACATGGTACCACTCTGCTCCATCACCTATATTGGTAACCAGTTTGCTTCAACGTCCAGTTGTTAGTATTGGTTTTAACTTTTAAAACTATACAGGCACAGGGCTGGATTATTTGGGGGAGAGACTTCCTGATTACATCTATCCCACCCATTAGGTCTTGTTGGAAGGATATACTGCAAGTCCCATCTGTGAAAGAATTCCATCTGACTGGACTAAGAACATCATCTCTCCCATGGTGAGGTTAGCTTAGCCCCATCCTTAGACCTTCAGAAAGCCCTCAAAACATGGTTCTGGGGAGCCAGAGCATCTCTTGGCAATAGTGAATTGGCATGTTGGCTATATATTTTCCCCATCATAATCTTGTTTTATCCATATTGATGGTTTTTAATTGGTTTGTAGAACATTTTTAATTGTTGGTTTTATTGTATGCCACCCAGAGCCACTTCATGTGCAATAGGCAACCATATATACTTGGCAAATAAATAAATAGAATTCTTCTATTTTAACTTTTTTTTCAGTCTTACCACTCAAATCTAAAATAGAACACTTGCATTCCAGATTCAAAGAAAGTTGTTCTTAAGTGCCACTGAAGAAACTGGGGAATTAGTTAGCCCCAATTAACTGAAATGTTATTCACTGTAATAAGACTTAAACTCTGCTAGTTTTCTCATGTTCCCAAGTATAAGTAATTGGAATAATAAATATTAACAAATCAATGTTGCTTTTCTTTAAATCTCCTGATTGGGGTAATCAAAGTCCCTGCCCTTGGGAAGTAAAACCTGTTCTTCTGACCATTACTGCTTAATGACCAGCAAGTTCTCAAACCCTATAATTAACATTTTTCTCTGCATATTAGCTTGTTTGAAGTAACAAATAACACATCCCTGTGACATTAAAACTGGGGCATCTTTTACTTAATTTAGTTGCAGAAAATACCCACAAAATGTGTTTGAAGTGGTAATTTAAAACTTACATAGAATATTTAGAAATTATAAAATGTAAATTATGTCTGAAAAGAATAACGTTCTTGTCAAGATATTAAAAGAAGACTTTGCTGTACTGAATTCTAAAATCTGTACTGCTGTTTACTCAAAAATAAATTTGCAAACATTTTATATGTTTTTCTCCTGATTGGCATTTCCTCAAGGCAGTTTATATTTTCAGAAGAATCAAAATGATAGAATCCAAAGAAAGTGTTATCATTCCAAATAGAGAGTGTGTGTTTGGGAATATGCATGTCTGTTTGTTTTCCTATTATAAAAAAAATACAAACCAATCACCTGCTTAGCAAAATGGTAAAGCATGTTGACATTTTATTTATTTATTTATTTATTTATTTATTTATTTATTTATGGATGGATGGATGGATGGATGGATGGATGGGATTTTTATGCCACCCTATCTCCCGAAGGACTCAGGGCAGCTCACAACAATAAAAAACAAAGAATATAAAATTTAAAAAACCAATTAAATAAATAAATCCCAATTACAGAATTAAAACTGACAAATTAATAAATTTATTTATTTATTAATCATAAATTAATTTTTATGATTAAATGATTTGAAAGACCTAAAGAAAAAGAATGTTCAACTTCTGCAAGATTCTCTTTACAAGATGAAATGAAATCGCTGAAGAAAAAACTTTTATGTTTAAACCTGGCCTTGCTTCCTGGAAAAAGAGTTGCTCAAGTGGTAGTAATGAAAACATAGGAATAGCTGAATATTTTCAGCTGAATATTTTCTTGTTTAACAGGAATAAAGATCAAGAGCAATCTATAGTTGTTCCAGGCATGGGAAAAGAAAAAAGAATCCTGACTCCTCGGGCTATTTGTTATCATAACTACTTAGTTGTAAAATGGCATGAGGAAATGTATCTTTACTATCCACAGCAGCTAAGAGTATATTCAACAGCTCTAATGTTGCAAGTGGCAGTTAGATGACCAACATACAACGGAGCCTGAAAATATATTTTCATATATTAATTAAGCTATTTTAATTAATTAAACTCTTCTTCAGTTAACAATACCATAAGCAACACGATGCCTCTGGCCACCACTTCGTTTGCAGCCTTGACCAATCTGGGCATCAATCCATCGGTTTATTTTACTTTAATATTTTAGATCCTTTTAATTAAAAACAAGTAGATCAGAAGTTAGTATGTTCTCAAGAAAATGTATCATGGTTATTGTGGGTGAAGGTGAATAAAGGGAGCAATCTTGTTAGCTCTACCTTCTGAAAACCAAGGGTTATATGACTGGCCATATCTACGACTGGCAGTCATTTTGTATAGAAGGAAACCTCCATACACCTGCTCTTATATGAGAGTGCCCAAAGCATTCTTAAAATCCCAAGTGAGTCCACCAATCAAAAACTTTCCTTACCTTATCTTAAATTATTTTCATACCTCAAATTCCATATTTAAAGAACTTTCAAATGATGGAATATTTGAATAGAGACATTCCTCACTAAACATTTTCATATTATATAAATATGGAAATAACTTATTGTATTCTTGCCTTTTAATATTCTTTCTCCATGTTGATTTGGGAAGATATGTCTTAAAATGTAGCTTGAAGTTTTAGTTTAAAAATATATGTGTGAAGCTTGGTGTACATAAGATATTAGAGGAAAGCAATGAACTATATTATACAGTGACTATATTTTCTTGGAAAAAATAAAGGACAAACCTGAAAAAGGAACAAATTTGACAGAGGCTCATAAGGATAAAAAAAAATTAATTGTTTATGTTTAAAACTTTGATTTGTAAAGGAAATTCAAGATCAAAACCCACTAATACAAAGCATATATTCTAATAAAAATATCTAAAATCAATGTATTTTATTTCTAAAATAATTTTTTTAAAACCAAATAGTTTATTTTTAAAAGACAACCCATTTCCTGTATTTTTCATATCAATGTGAAAGACTTTGTATTAAGTGTTACCACTTGCATGTTGGCTGGGTAATTCTGGGAGTTGAAGTCCACCTATCTTATAGCTGCCAACTTTTGAAAAATGTTGGCTTATATGAAGTGGGTGAAACCACAGGACACAAGAACAATTCGTTGTCTACAGAAACATTTAAAAATGTAGATTGCAAGTAGTCTACAACCACAATTGGAAACAGATTTTCTGTTGCTAAGTAAAGCAATTGAGTTGTGTGCAATTTTATGACCTTTTTGCCATGGTTGTTAAATGAATCACTGCAGTTGTTAAGTGAATCCGTTTCCCCCCATAAACTTTGCTTGTTGGAAGCTGCCTAGGAAAGTCAGAAATGGCTATCACATGACCCCGGGACACTGCAACTGTTGTAAATACACGCCAGTTACCAAATGCCCAAAATTTGTTCATGTGACTGGGGACACTGAAATGGTTGTAAGTCCAAGGACTAGAAATAAATCCCTTTTTTCAGTGCCATTGTAACATAGAATGGTCACAAAATGAATAGTTGTAAGTCAAGAACTATTTGTACACTGGAAAGCTAAATGGTTCCTGGTGATTTCTAGAAGTTTAGCAAAATTCAATCTCACTTGTATAGAATCCTATCACTATAAAACAAACTAGAAAAGATAAAAAGTTACAAGATTATTTCTCTTAATACTGTTTTAGGTGAAGCACAATCACAGAAGAGTTGAAATTTCTCCTGTTTTTAATTATGTCTGTTCAAATCCTCATATCCCAAACTATTCTTGTCTTACAAAGAAAAAAAAGTTTTCATTTTTCTTCCTGGGGGAACATTTCAAGCAGACCAAATGTAAGGAAAAAACCCTCCTCTATCTCCCCATGTATACTTCCTAGAAGTTCTAGGATTACATTGTCAATTAAAAACTGATAATCCTGGCTGCATCCTAAAGTTTGATTTTATGTCACCCAGGTATTCAATGTTCGTTAAGGGGAGATGTGGCGGAGTAAAGGAAGGCTCCACCCAATCCTGTACTAGAAAACATTAAAGCAGACACATAAGTAATTGCTGAGAGCTAAAGCAGAAAATCAGATAAACTGCAGGCTACAGCTAATTTGAATTCCTATTAGAGTATTGTACTCTTGAAATTAACACAACACTCAAAGCATTGTGGCTTAATTGTAGATGCCAAAGTAATTTTGATGGCAATGTTTGGTTTGAAATATTAAATAAAAAGCCAGTGGCTTTTTCAAAACTTTGATGTACTGCATTGATGAGTTTTTCAAGAGTCATGCTTCTTCTTCCTATTGAAGGTGAATTCATACTTCCAAGTTATTGACTTGATAATTTCAGTATCAAGTGATGGCTTCTACAAGCAGCCAACACCGACCAATAATTGCAAATAGGTATAATCTTAAGAGACAGTATGGTTCAAATCATTCTTCTTTTTTATTTAGAATTTCTATCCCATTCCCTCCTTCCTTCCTTCCAACCCTGCTAATTTTCAACTAGTAAAGCTGCAAATAGTTGTTGCTTCGTAAGGCGGGACTTTGGGATTCACAGTATTAAATTCATAGACTTTGTTCTGGCTATGCAAATAATATGCTTAGTCATAAGAGAATGAGGTGGCGTTTGTATTTCTGGGGAGCTTTTCTGTTCCAACAGCTACTCACTCATATACTGTCATGTACAATATGTGACTTGATATAATGCTAGCTGGCTGGCAAAAATCAGACATGACCTATGGATTGCTAGATCTTTCTTAGTGACTCTCATCCACAACACATTCTATAATGGCACAATCATATAGCTCATACACATGAACATTTTTTCAAAAAACCAAAAAAACCCTGCATTTTCTCAGTAGTGCAAGTGGTTCAAATTGGTGCAATTGGTGCAATTTCTTAAGTGTTAATTATGAGTCATTAGCAATAGCAAGGAAGCACTTACAGTACTGAATGCCATTTCAGATGAGATGCCCAGCTAATCTAGCATTTTGGTCCCACACAGTCTAACCAGTTGTTTGTGAGAAAGCATTAGGCGCATGTGAATGCAACTGCTCCCTTTTGCTTATATCCTCTAGCCAATAGTATGGAGAAGCATGTTGACTTTACAGTACTTTACAGCCATCTTGACCAGTAGCTATGATAGGTTTACACTATTTCCCATGACTTTGTCTACACCTCTTTCAAAACTGTCAGAGTTCATAGCTCTTACACCTTGTGCTAATCACATAACTTTACGATAAGACTATATGAAGAAGCAATTCTTTAGATCGATTCTGAATTTTCCACCTTCAGATTAATTCTAATATTTAAGACTCTTTCATCATATCATGCCTACACTAATTGTATACGTCTTTATGAGATTTCCCCCTTATTTTTTTTCTCATCCAAAAATATCATAATTGTTCTGACTTTTTATAAAAGGTTGTGAAAGCTTTTTATAAAAGAATTACGATATTGCAGTTTTGTTTTGAACATGTCCTGATTTCCAATATCAAAGCAGAGCAACAAAACAGAAAACTAAGTTTTATCAAGCTATTCACCACAATCCTTCTGCTGTATGTTCATGATTACTTCTAATGCATACGACTGGCCATCCAGCTATTTTCTGGTGGCAAATTGTTATTTCTAGATGGTTTAAAATTATAGCAGCACATAATCATCTGCAATACTGGCAAGCAAAACTTTTAAAACATAGGCCACAATTTTAAATGAGATTACCTGGGAGTAAATGGATATTATGAATTTATTTCTTGTCATATATATTGCATTGTTGTCTTAGGCGCTCATTTAATACTCTGCTCATTTTATTTTCATAATCAACCAGTGAAACAGATTGGGCTGATATGTAAAGGGCTGAACTATATATGACTTCACTATTATAGTTTGTGGCAATGTATTAATATCACTAATGACAAAAGGTTTTTTTATATATACAGTATATGAAAAAAATATTGAGAAGAGGAATCTGACAGATATACTGAAAAATCTGATCATTCATATAATGCATTTTATTTTTTGAAAAGCGCTAGGTAAATATTAATAAAATTAGAAATTTTTCTCTCTCTGGTTACTCTATGTAATCTATAGCATATTATTGCTTCCATTGATTTTGGAAAAAATTAAGTGTGGCATTCTTTGGATAAATAAAAGAATTACAGTAACATTTTAGGGATTCTAGGGATTCTGAGGACAAGGCGCATCCATATATCAACTAGACTTTTACTTCACTTTAAAACAGGTAACTTTAGATTTCAGCTTCTGAAAACCATAGAATGAATGTCTTACAATCCGTTCTTCTACAAAGTGTTGTAGTTATTTAACGTTACCCCAGATACCAGGAAATAAGCTTTCAAAAAAAGATGATTTGTGCTAAAAATAAAATAAAAACCAACATAATTGGTGTTCAACGTCATGGAACGGCTATTCCATATTGATGGTAAGCATAGAGACTCAATTTTAAAGATGAGCTGATTATCTAAACCAGATAACTAAACTGGAAATTATACTGAGAATCTACCAAGTTTTTCAGCCTAGACTTGAAATCTTGGAAGTTTTTTGAGACTAACTTCTAAAAAAATATAGAGAAGACTGAATTATAAAAAGATCCAAGACTAGGATGTAAGGAACATTTAAAAAAAAACCACCAAATTTAATTCAAGGTACCAATTTTTGCTGCCCAAACTGCATTCAACGTTTTTTCCATGCAAAGCTAATCTAAGTACAAAGAGGAAAAACCTAACACGCTCATGTAAAAAAAAACACAAATGTTTATTCTGCCATTAATAACGGTGCATGACTTGATTGCATGATATTTCCATTTATTTTATTGCAGACATCATTTTTTTAAAAAATTAAATATTGGGTTTTATCAATATGGTAGTTTAGATACAAACATCTCTGGAAATCAAAATATCTTTAAGCAATGTATCAGAATGATTACACCACAAAATGAACTTAATAGAAATGAGTTGAAAAGAAGCACTTTAATTGATGGATAGGAGTCAGAATTAAGATCCTAATACACTTTTTTCACAGACAACTTTATCATATACATTAAATAACTACAATCTAAATTGCCTTTTTCTTATAAAGGTTACTATGTAATAATGAACCCACCTCAGCAATTTAGTCTCCAGAAGTATTGGGATTTCAACTCTCTGGTAAGTCCCACTTCAACTGGAGTACACCAGATTGAGTATCACTAATCTTTATGATCAAGATAACAACCTACATAACCTGTAATCACTGTCTGATTTTCCTTTCCCTTTTTCCTTCTTAGACACAGCTTTCATTCACTGTACCACACACAGGAAAATGGCTAATCTTTTTAGTTTCACAAGTAAAAACTGCCTCTGTGGGTGTTATTAACATTTGACACTTATATCAAAAAGATGGTTCAAAGTTCACTATACAAAGAAAGTAGCTGTACCATCACTTTCTAGCTCAATTCCATCTCAGAACATTACACTGTACATATTCTAAAAGGAGTCAGGGTTGAATTTTGAAATAATTATTGTCAAATTAATGCTCATTACTAAATTGGTTTTTTTGACTTCCAGATATATTTGGTAAATTATAATTTATGAAATATACCTGTTTATGATTTGGCTATCGATGGAAATATTTGATTTCAAGTTATCACTGAAAGCAATTATGGTTGTTGTTTTTTTACCTGTGGACATCCACGCTCCATAAAAAGTGTTTCCTCACTCAACTTATCACCAAAATGCTACTGAAGTATTAAATTATGACCCTGTTACCATACTGGATAATAACTCATACATATTGCCTCAAAGTTAGTTACGACACTAACAGGAACTTGCAGTCTCTAGTGTTTAATGCCCTAGGGAGAAATGTCAGTGGGAAACTTACAAAACACTCCTGCAGACTTGGGATATGACACCAAGGCATCATATGTATTTCACAATCTATAATCTCTGTTGTGGAATGATTACACTTGAAACCCTATTTACACTCCTTGTTGTGATTAGGAAAGCTAAGAGAAAAGGTATGATTTATTTAAAAGAAATTATCAGCACTTTTGAATTGCTAAGTACTAAGTGTAACTCCCTGCCCATCATTTTGTCTTTATTCATAAGGACCCATCTTGGCTACAGGTGCTTTACATTTTACTACTATCAGAATACTCACAGCAGGCAATTTACCTAGGAAAAGCTAAAAGCTTAAGGCGATCTAAAGTACAACAAAGCCCCATGAAACTACTTCAGCAAACCCAGAGGGCGCCTATTAATGCCCATTCCTGCCCACTTGGATTTATCAGGAACTCAGATATATTTCAAGTTACTATCAACTTCTCCTTCCTCAAGATGTATTACTCAGACCTGATGCAAAGCAAACTGCACACCCATGCCTAAAGGGGCCAGGAAACGTTTATCTCTCTCTTTTTTTTAACTAAAGACTTTCAAGTCAATATACATTTTAAAAAAAATCTGCACACCACAAAAACCCTTTGCAACACTTCTCAGACCTACTGGATTCCTTTTACCTGGGCAGAATTTTCCTCGTCTAGGGTCCAACTCCCCAGACTGACATATCCATTAACTACGAGTTAATAAGTTGTTGCGCGTGTGCTCACACGGGCATGTCTTTCGTACAGATGTCTCTCCTTCCCTTCACCGTCCCCCACTCCCCAACCCCGGGCAGTAAGTCTTATCTTTCCACAAAGTCCGCGTAGGGGAACCCTATCCGGAAAGACTTCAACTCCTTCTCCCGACCGCTATCACAACCCCCGAGTCTGGAGAGGAACTTTCAAGAGGAAACCCTGCGCCTGATAGGGAAGAAGACCTGTTCTTGCCTGGCACGGCCCTCCTAGAGGTTCCCCACCCCCAGAAAAAAACAAAGTTTCTTCTCCCTTTTTGCGGTGCCATCTCCCCTCGTCCGATATGCCCCCCCCAACCCCGGTCCGTCGCACCTCCCGCAGCCGCCCCACTCCCGCTGGACCCAGAGACACGTGCCTCCACGGACCGAGTTCCCCGAACGCCTCCTAGAGTTGCAGCGAGTGGCAGCCGCTACTGAGGCGGGCGGGCACTCTGAGACGCAGCCCGTGTGGCGCTCCCTCTCCCCTGCCCCGACGCGCCGCGAGAGGCTCCCGCTCGCCTCGTTCGCTCCCGCACTGACCTGACGCTGTCAACGCGGCAGGAGCAAAGGCTTCGCCTGTAGTGGCATGGGTTCCCCCGCCCGGCCCGTCCTATGGGCAGGCCCCGCCTCTGGGTCCCGCGGCTACACTTCCCCGCCCTCCAGTCAACCTCCGCGCCCCACCCACCCGGGAGCGCCCCGAGCGGCAGCGCTGGAGCCGCTTTCTGCCTATCCGCTGACCCCGGGCGAGGGACGAGCAGGGCTCTGGGAACGGGGGCATCGGGTCTCCGGCTCTCTGGATTGCGCCGGGCGATTAATAACAAACGGTGTGGGGGGGTCTCTTTTGCCAGAAAGAGGGTTCCACGTGCTGGCGATGAACCCGGGAGAAAATGCTCGTAATTTGAATACAGTCCTGTCAAAGGATACGAAGCGTGCGGGGTGGCGCCACGGCTGGTCTTCCTTTTTTGGGGTGGGTGGGAGTGGGACGACGGTGCTCAAAGTGCAGCCTTTAGGGAACCAGCCCGACGCTCGCTTTCCCACGTGCACGTTTTCTCCACGGACTAGCTTTCCCATGGACAATCTTGGTCTCTCTGCCCTCAAAAAGTGTCGGGGTCCGTTTTAGGGTTGTCCCGGTTAATCTACCCCCGCTTTGGACGACCCGTCAGTTTTGTAATTGAAAAAAGAAAATAGGAAATGCAATATGTATTTTCCTTCCTCTGTATCGCACCACTTTTATTTCCTTTTGATGCTTCTCCCTGTCTCCCTTAGAGTTTGGACGCAAAGATGAGAGATTTGACATTCTTGCAACAATCAGCTGTTTGGAATTTTGTTACTTTTGTTTTCCTTTTGGTTTTGCAATTTTTATAAGCAATTTGAAGAATTTCCAAAGGACTCTTGCAGTTTCGGTTGTCCAGGCCTTTGCTGCCCTGTTATGAATTTCTGTAGCCCAAACTTGGTATCCTGTTCCTGGTTTTTAAGGTCCTTCCAATATTGGTAGGTGAGACAGACCCTGGTGGACTCACAGAAGATACAGGTAGTTCTCGACTTAACAACAGTTCATTTAAAGACATTTTGAAGTTACAACGGCACCAAAAAAGTGACATGACCATTTTTACAATTAAACCATTGCAGCAGTGGTGGGATTCAAATTCTTTTACTACCAGTTCTGTGGGCATGGCTTGGTGGGCGTGGCAGGGGAAGGATACTGTAAAATCTCCAGTCAGAGGAGGTATTTGCCAGTTTTCTGAACTACTCAAAATTTCCACTGCGGTTCTCCGGAACTGGTCAGAACCTGCTGAATACCCACCTCTGCATTGCAGCATCTCCCAACTCACATGATCAAAATTCAAACACTTGGCAATGGACTCATTTATGATAGTTGTAGTGTGCCAGCGTCATGTGATCACGTTTTACAACCCTCTGACAAGCAAAGTCAATGGGGAAGCCAGATTCATTTAATAACTGGGTTACTAGTTTAACAACTGGATGATTCACTTAACAACTGTGGCAAGCAAGGTTGTAAAATGGGGCAAAGCTCACTTAATAAATGTTTCACCTAGTAACAGAAATTTTGGGTTTAATTGTGGTTGTAAGTTGAGGACTACCTGTACTAAGATTTCAGTGCTACTGCTAGGGTCAGCATCTAATTGCATCTTTGACGTGATCACAGTGAGTTGATTAAAAGGGATTACTGTTACAGTATAGATACACATGTGTTTAAAAATGCAAATAGGTTAATATTTTGCAAATCAGCAACACCGGGGTTATAGGAGCCTTAACTAGCAAGAAATATATGTATACAAGTATAAGCATATTTGCCTCCTCAGACCTAGTTACTCTCCTTCCCTTTTCTCTATTTCCCTCCCTCCTTCCCTCTCTCCCTCTCTCTCTCATGCTACATATGGATAGTCTGATAGAGCCAGCAGGAGTTGAATTCCACTTGAAGGAGACTAACTAAGGCAAAAATAAAAATGGGATTCTTAAACTTGTCTGAAATGGCAGGCTAATCTAAATTATCTCTAAATTATTCTAAGGTACACTTAGAATATCCTTAAATGAGACACAATAATTTTCAGGGAGTCAGATATATTTCTTACAAAGGTATTTCTAATACCATGATAGATTAGTTTCTTTGTTTAAAATGTAGTGGCTCTGCTCCAGCTCCAATTAACCAGGTCTGGCAACCCAGTCATTTGCAAGTCACTCAGTCCTGCTGGCTTTGTGGTCTTGTTCATCAACAATTATATGGCAATTTCAGTCAGAGGAGTTCTAAATAAACCTGGAGAGGATTATTTTTTAAATCCATTAAAATTAGTTGAATTAAATTAATCAGCCACATCAGTCACTTTGTTCTGTTGATTTCAATGGGTGAACAGCAAAAGTCTGTTTTTAATGGGGAATAATTTCCAGTGAAGATTACTCCTAAATAACCGTACCTTGAATTACAGTTTTTGTCAGAATCATCTTTTCTTGATTATAGCTATTTTGTTATGAAGAGTAGTCATTATTTTATACATTGCTAATGAGTAATGTGTAAAATACAGGGCTGCATTGTTTAATGAATTAACCATTTAAATTAATTGGTTGAAAATCTTATAAAAAAGTCAGGATCAGGACTCCCTGTGCTCATTCAAGCCCTGGGCATCTCATGTCTGGACTACTGCAATGTGGGCTACCCTTGAAGAACATTCAGAATCTACAACCAGTGCAGAGTGTGGTGGTGTGGCCAGCCTTTGGGGCCCCTAGAATGGCCCACATTATACTGCTGTTCCATGAGCTAAACTGATTCCGGTCTGCTTTCGGGTACAATTGAAGGTCTTAGTTATTACCTATAGAGCCCTACATGGCATGGGTCCACGTTATCTGAGAAACGGTCTCATCCCAATGGGACGGGCCTGCTCTAGCAGAGGAGGCATGTTGCAGATCCCACCAGTCAAGGAATTTTGGCTGCCAGAGTCCAGGAGAAGAGCCTTCTTTCCAGTGGCTCCCACTCTTTGGAACATCTTAACACCCGTGGTGAGATCTGCTCCTACCCTCCTGGCTTTCCATAAGGGCCTAAAGCCTGGCTCTGCCAGCTGGCCTGCTGGTCCAATGGAGGGATGCCTAATAGCAGATTCCACCTCATCTTCTACACACCTTGTTCTCTCCCTCCCGATCTTTTTGTCATAGCTTATTATTTTATTGCTATATATACTTGTATGTTTGTATTTTTTAAATTGCTTTTAACTTTGTAAACTGCCCGGAGTCACCTTGTGGGGAGATGGGGCTGAAAATAAATGAATAAATAAACTTCTAATGAATTTATGCAAGGGTTTTTTGACGATCTCTGAAAATTTCTCCTTTTACATTCATGTAGAATGAATGGAATTTTCTAAGGCTATATTTTTATGGCATGTCTAAACTAGATTAAAAAATTGTTTTTTTTTTACTTCATAAATATTGGTTTTTATAGAAATAAATGTAGATGAGAGCCAATGTGAGGAGGGAATGATGACATGGATGTTGTTGCCTACTCACAACGAGAGAAACTCCCTGGGTGACTCATACTGTTATCAGTCTGACCTATCTCACAACTTACCTGACCTTTGGAGAAAATAGGGGAAGGGAGCATTGTGCATTCTGTCTTGAGCAGTTGAATGAAAGATGGAATATAAAAATAATATGATCCAAATGAATGGAATATAATACTTAAGGAATTTGGTTCAAAATCATGATGAATTGTTTAAGATCTCTTCACCAACTGGCAGAAAGGCAAGTAAAATAACTGTACAAAGTTTGGAAATGTCTACTGATGTGGACCAAAAAGGTCCATTATTTGAAGATATTTTTATAAATTAAACTTAAGAGATTGTTAAAATCTATATGTTCTCACAATGCAAAAAAATGGATGAATTGAGATTAGCTCTTTTCCTCTGAAACCTTAAGATTAGCACATTGAATCTTGGTAAAATTGTATTGCTGTGTTGCAGTGGTCACTGACTCCATTGTTTTTACTTAGATTATGCTTACTTAGTTTAATAGTACTTGTTGCAAATTAATAAAAAAGGCTGCACATTTATAGTGCAATCTTATAAATGTGGAAGTAAAATTCTTTGTGTCAAATGGCTAAGTATTGGCCATTGTTTCCTGGTTTTTCCTGGTTGACTGTCAGGTTCTTTTTTAGAAAATTTCTCATTTATAAGGAAATTAGGAAGAAAACTGATTTTTTAAACTAAGTAAAGGCTTTTAAAAATTAGTTTCAGTGTTATGAATATTATATCTGAGCTAAATAAACATGAATTTATAAACATACTAATGTTTTCAGGCAAATAAATATGATCCATATAAAGCAACCTTATATCAATAGAAAATAAATTTGTCATATACTCTCATAATTACTGAGAGTAATTAAATATTAAATTGTATTTCCAATAAATTATGATAAACAGAATTAATAATTTAAAGACCATAAAAGTAATAAGCAGGTAAATATGGGCACCTTTGCAACCTTTCTTGCATTTACTAAAGATTTTGACTTGATGTAATAAATAAAATGAGTTTGGTGTTTATATTTTATGGAGTTGTAAGTAGCTCAAGTGAAATCCTATGGAGAACTGTTTTTAGAAAGACCCATTAAGTTCAATGTGATTTTCTTCCAATGCTGCACCCATACCTTGGAATAGGCATGAGTATACATTTGCCATGCATAAGGTTGCACAGAAATCTTTAGAAATCAACTTTGCATGGCATAATGTAGCAAGGTTAGCATAATGTAGCCAGGGATTGGGACTTAGAAGGCACATTTCTTTATCATTTACCTAGTTATTTAGTTGAATGAACACAACATAGAGGAACATATATTTTAAAAGTTACATTTTTGTTTTCCATTTTCAGCAACCCATACTTACGTTGTTGCTGTTCCTTTTCTTGTAGGTTTCAGTTGATTTAATAAAAACTGGCAGATGCCATATTTTATAGGTCTTATTTTATTCTTTTGCACTTTGATTTGTATTTCACATAGATTCTATGACTGTATTTTGCAGCTACAAAATTATGCTCCTCAGAATCACCTTATTTATGAAAGTGTGTTTCTTCTATTAACCATAATGCTTTATGAAAATTCATCTGAAGAATATTGAAAAAAACCTTGATCAATTGATAATTTCTTGCCACCAATTTTAATATTCTCAAGCTATTCTACATACATGTGTATCCAAGCTGAAAATGGTCTAGAACCATGGTGGCGAACCTATGGCATGCGTGCCACAGGTGGCATGCAGCGCTCTCTCTGTGGGCGGGCACACCGTCGCCCCAGCTCAGCTCTGCTGTGCATGCATGTGTGCCTCTCGCCGGCCAGCTGGTCTTCAGGTCTCTACCGTACATATGCAGGGGGCGGGGTGCATGCATGGAAGCATGCGGCATGTAACGGGTGCACATGCACAGGAGGCACGCATGCAAATGCACGGAGTGCACAGATTGCATTTTGGGTATGTGCGCGCTTTGGGCACTTGGTGCTGAAAAGGTTCACCATCACTGCTCTAGAAGAATCAAAACATTTTCCCATCCCTTGTTTTTCTCTTGACAAAGATCATAAATTAGGATGGCTGCAGCAATCTCAGTATGAAATCCAGTTAAGAATTACATTGATATGAATTGAGGTCATCATTCCATCCAGAAGCTTGAATGAAGTCTCTAAAAAGTTTATTTAAGGGATTTGTATTTTATAAACAATGACTCTATGACCTAAGATTAAAAACAGAATAAAACAATGTTACTTACTGATTGTTTCATTCAGCTACTGCTTGAAGTTACAGTGGTGCTGAAAAAATAACTTTATAACTAATACCCACATTTAAGATCTTCACATCACCTCTTAATCTTACAGGCTCAGCCAATCTCATTGTACATATGTTGTACACTGACAATAAAGGTTTGAATTTGAATACAGGTCCTGTGCTTGATCTGCTTTTCTCCCTCTATCTTGCAGAGAGGAGAGGAAAGAATTACAAGAGAGTAAGCAGGCACACAATGGAAAAATCACATCAAAGGAATGTCTTGAAAGCTGCAAGTGCATTATGCAAACAGCCTAGAGTATTCCCAATTATTTGCTTGCTTACTCTTGTGTAATCTCTTCCTCTCAATCTGCATTCTGTGATGTGTGTAGAAAATTGATCAAACAGAAAAGATTCACATGGTTTTTATTTTCCGAACCTCTCTGACAGAAAAAGAAGACTGGATTGGGAAAGATTACAAGAGAGTAAGCAGACACACAATGGGGAATACACATTAAAAGCAAAGCATTGGTGCCAGCAGCCATAAACATACTTTGCAAACATCCCTGTGCATTAGTTACTACTTCAGTTAGTGACATAGTTGCCAGTCCCTGTAACATGAAAAACACAACATAATGAATCAAGGCTAAATCATAATTACATTTAAATTGTCAATATGATTTCAAGACAGGTGCCAATGCCCAGGGAAAAAAGTAACAGCTTTTCAAGTCTTTACAGCAAATTAAAAGTGTCAGAGCCATCTAAATCTTGGAGGGCATGCAGGGAAAGAATGTCTCCTTGATCCATCTAGCTAAAATTGTACTATATCATAGAAAGGACTCCAAGCATGTATATTCTATCTGATCTTGTGAGAAGGGAAATTGGAGGTAAGCATTCTGGCAAATATCCTGACCCTATGCCATGGAGGGCTTTACAGACTGTAACCATTTCCTTGAATTGTACCCAAGCAAGCCAATACAGCTTGCAGATGGCATGAGTAGTTATGGACCCCCACCACAGTACATCCGTGCAACATCACTACTTTACAATCTCTACTGGCTTCCTATAGGCATGTAGTGCAATTCACAGTGCTGGTTATCACCTTTTAAGTTCTAAAAATGTGGAAACCTTTTTGATGCTCCAGTACATCCACCCCCCATTTCTGTACATTTTGGAAATGTACTACATGCACCCCACGCCCCATTTTGTTTAAAGTTTGAGATTATTGATGCCTCTTTTCTGCTTTCACATAAACTTAGCCCCTGTGGAAATCATCAACGTGGCTTTTCATCAGCCCACAATCTAATAGGTTACTAGAGAATTATAAGCAGGGAAATAAGCAGAGTTATAAGGTAACTATGAGATAACAGCAAAGACAACTGATTCTGCGTGTTCAGGCTTTACAGCTCCAGCTCAAAGAAAGTCCATAGCCACAGGGCTGGGAGCCCCTCCTTTCTTTGCACACAACCCTCTTATCAAGAAAGCTAACTGTGTGCATTGCAACTGCTAATGCACTGTCCAAAATGGGAATGCATGACAGAAATGGACTGGTTAACTTACATAATAGATTAAGCTATGAAACTATTTCTTTATAAAGGAATAAGTAAGTAATAATAATAAAAAGAAAGGGCCAGATCCAATATTGACATGGCTGTGAAGAAGCCATCTCTCCCAAGCCCGTGGGCTCTTTTACATGTGTTACATCCTTGGATTAAAGTCAGCCTATCAAGCAATCTGTATGAAAAGCCAAACTCTGCTAGATATGCTAACATTTATAGCTAATGGAAATGGCCTTTTATAAGAAATGCATAAATTGTTTCATTGTCAAAACAAATTCTAGATATTTTGACTGGAAATAGAATGGTTGTTTTTTGTGCAGGGATGAGAGGGTTTTTTTTCTTATAGCAACATGAACTAACTAATGAAAGATTTCTACCTTGAAATAGGTAAATAATGGATGTGGCTGAAAGTCAGGAAAGTCATAAAAGAATGACACTCTATTCTTCACTGAGCAAAAAACAGTGGATCGATTTACCAGATGCTTCAACGGAACCGGTTGAATTCACTGGGAGCTGTTCACAACCCCTCTGGCCACCATAATAATGCTAGAGACTCTGGAAAATTACAGTATATAGCTGTGCAACTGCATGCAGTCTAGCTTTTAACAATGAGCATTGTGTATACTTATTTCCAATAGCATAACCATGGTTAATTCATCCTAAAGGAGCAAAGACTTATTGTAGTTTTGGAAGATTATAATCCACTTTCACAGCAATGAAATAAAGAAGCTCGAATTATGGAATTGTTACGCCTTGGACAAAAATAAGTCTGATGGTGGCTTTTGGATGGACTAGAGGGCAATGTATACATTTGAGTGTTTTAAAGAAATTTGTAGATATTTTAGAATCCCTTTCCTGAATCTTTCAGAAAATCATGGGGGTTGGGTACAGAACATTATCAGAAAATTAGAGAAGAATAAATGTTCTTATTTTCCAAGGGAAAGAAAAGGACGACCTGAGTAATCAAAGCAACCGCTCTAAATGGCCCTTGAATGGTTTATTAAGCAATCTGAATTTTTAGAAAATAATATTTGACATGAATCAGCATACGTTTATACTATATTTATAAGTTTGGCATTAAATCATGCCAGATCAACCTGATCACTTTTTTTTTGATAGAGTGACCTCAGCAAAATGGCAAGCCTTAACTTCCAGAAAGCATTTGATAAAATTTCCCATGAAGTTCCAGAAGAGAAATTAGTGAAAAATTAGGGACCACACTATGCTACTATTTGGTGTTTGAGAAAACTTGAGAATACCATAAACAGCCAAGAAAACAAGCACATGGATGATTAACTAAATCAAACCAGAGTTCTCATTTGAGGAACAACTGACCAGGCTCATGTTATCCTATTTTAGACAAGTTATGTGAAGACCTAACTCGTTGGAGAAGACACGAATCCTGGGAAAGATAGAAGGAAAGTGAAGAAATTATCTACAGCAAAGTAGATGTGCTTATTTACAGTGACATGCGAGCACTGTTGGAAAACCTGAAATTTAAGGGCAGATCGTCATGAAGAAAATATATCTATGCAGTTGTCAAGAGTTAACACAAACTTGATGGCACATAATCACCAATGTTATCATTAGATGAAAACAAAGCTAGTTGAACTATTATAACCAATGAATGATTGTCAATGGGTACGGTACACAACAAGGAGGAATAACTTCTTTTCTGGAAAATAAATAAATAAACACTTTGAAATCTTGGCAAAGACTAGGATCTAGATATATTAAACTAGGTTCCTTGATTCTGGTATTTAAAACTGCTACGCATATTTGCTTATTAATATGTGAACACTTATGATTTGATCCCAAATCACATGAGAAATCGATATGATATAACTTCAATCTGAAATTGACATAAGATGTCCTTTTGGGAACGTTTTGCTAAACTTTAAATCTATTTTTGAGGATTCTTTAGCTCATATGATTTGGTCTTACACTGTTATAGCTTTGTTTCAATTTAAAATTAATATTATCTTGATAGAATTGAGATAACATTTTATATTTAAGGATCTCAATGTAATATTGAATTACATTTCTAAGTATAGTCATTCTCCTGATTTTAAGGAGTAGATCCATAATATGTTTGTTATCTATTTTTAAATTTTTGCTGTGAAAATGAGGTGTCCATTATATTGCTGTATGTGCACATTTAATTATAAGTTCAGTGACTGATTTGTTTGTTTGTTTGTTTGTTTGTTTGTTTGTTTGCTTGGTCTTGTATGCCACCCTATCTCCCTAGGGACTCAGGGTGGCTCACATCATAAAAACACACAATACAAGAGTTAAGATCAATTTAAAAAATTATTAAACCCAATTCAACCAAACAAATCATCTAAAACCCAAAGACATAACATTTAAAAGCTACGACCCCTGCCCCTCAGTCCAGTCCAGCTTGTTCGAATAACCATGTCTTTAGTTGGAGGTCGAGGGCCAATCGTAGCTCCAGGGGCAGCTGGTTCCATAGAGTGGGCACTCCCACTGAGAAGGCCCTACCCCTAGGGACCGCCAGCCAACATTGTCTGGTGTAGTTGTCTGGCCGACCCCAAGGAGGCCCTGTCTGTGGGCGCGCACTGGGCAATGGACATTCGATGCTGGCAAGGCCCGTTCCCACAAGTACCCTGGCCCTAAGCACCTTGAATCTCACCCAGAGAGCAACTGGCAACCAATGCAACTCATGTAGGAGGGGTGTAATATGGGAATATCGGGATACCCCCATCAGAACCCACGCAGCTGCATTCTGCACCAGTTGAAGCCTCCTTGTGGACTGCAAGGGCAGCCCCATATAGAAAGCATTGCAGTAGTCAACTCAGGACGTAACAAGCGCATGAGTGACCGTGCATAACACATCTCGGTCAAGGTAGGGGCACAACTGGCACACCAGGTGAATCTGGGCGAATGACCCCTGGTCACGGCTCCCACCTGCTCCTCCAAACTAAGCCATGTATCCAGGAGGACACCCAAGTTGCGCACCCTTTCCATGGGGGGCAACAGCTCTCCCCCCATGGCTAACAATGGAACATCCCCTATCATCCGAGATGCTGGTATGCACAGCCACTCGGTCTTGGCTGGGTTGAGCTAGAGCCTGTTCCTCCCCATCCAGATCCGCACTGCTTCCAGGCAACGAGACATCATGGTGAGGGCATCACTGAGTTGATTTGAGGTGGAGATGAAAAGTTGGGTATCATCAGCATACTGATGATACTTCACCCCAAAACCGCGGATGATCTCACCCAGCGGCTTCATGTAGATGTTGAACAGGAGGGGAGAGACGACTGACCCCTGAGGCACCCCGCAAGCGAGGGGCTGCAGAGCCGACCTCTGCCCCCCTGGCAACACCGATTGTGAGTGCCCCGAGAGGTAGGAGGAGAACCACCGCAGAACGGTGCCTCCCACCCCCAACCCCCCAAGGTGTCACAACAAGATACCATGGTCGATGGTATCAAAAGCCGCTGAGAGGTCTAATAGGACTAAGACAGAGGAATAACCCATCACGAGTCCTCCAGAGATCATCCATCAGCGCGACCAATGCTGTCTCCATGCTGTACCCGGGCCTGAAACCCGATTGGTACGGATCTAGGTAGGCAACTTCCTCCAGGAACCTCGGGAGCTGACATGCCACCACGCTCTCAATAACCATTGCCACAAAGTGAAGGTTAGAGACAGGATGAAAGTTATTCAAAATGGCTGGGTCCAAGGCAGGCTTCTTAAGGAGGGGCCTCACCACCACCACCCCTCACTCAACAAAGCATTGACCACTGCCTGGAGCCAGCCTCGTGTAACCTCCCAGTCGGCATAAACCAGCCAGGAGGGACACAGGCCCAGTAAACACATGGTGGAACTCAGCCTCTGCATGGCCCTGTCCACTTCATCTGGAGTCCCAGGGTCAAACTCATCCCAGGTCATAACAACAAGACCCGACGCTACTCCCTCATCAGACTCTAGCCAGTCAGAGTCCAAGCCAGCCCAGATCTGAGTGATCTTGTCCAGCAGATGATGACTAAATTCCTCGGCCCGCCCCTGCAAAGGTCCTCCCTCACCCCCTGATTCAGGAAGGAGCAGGTGACCCTAAACAGAGCAGCCGGGCGATTCTTAGTTTCATATAGATATCTATACTTATTTATATGGATCTTTTTGTTTGTTTGAGGAAGTTGAAAATGTTTAATTCAGTTTACCAACTAAAATATACTTAAGTTTTTTTTATTGTGCCATCATTAATCAATACAGTCTTTTTTGTTTTGTATTTTACTATTACAATTTTTTTAAAAAAATGTCAAGATACCAGAAGCCCTTAAATTGCATACTTCAAGGTTCTCTTCTAGGACCTCGTCCATTTAACAAACAAATAATGTAGATGAAGGGTTTTGTTCATTTATTTGTGTCAGAAGCATCACAATTAAAATACGTTATACTATATAACATAAAATTTAAAATATAAAATACCAGATTAAAATATGTATAAGTTAAACAGATCTTGCCCAGAAACTAGCAATGTTAATTGCATTCTGTCACACTGCCATAAGATCTTCAAGTGTACACCGATCAGGATACGTGAATGAGAAGCTGGAAAATAGAGCTATCAATTTTACAAATGACAGAAAGCACAAAGCAATACAAATCAAAAGGAAAGCAATGGTGCCAGCAGTCATAGCACACTATGCAAATTGCATGGTATAATCCCCATTGTTTTCCTGTTTATTTTCTTGTAATCCCTTCTTCTCCAATCTCTCTGCTTTGTGACTGGGAGCAAGAAAAAAACTGGATGAGGCACAGGAGAGATTGCCTACAGAGATTACTTGGTGTTTTTTTTTCCTTTCCCTGCTCACAAAGGACAGAATTTGCTTAAATTAACAAGTGGTGGTAGTGTGAACAAGCATAGGCAATCTCTACTGTGCCTGACCTAATTTTTCTTCCTTCCTTTGCAAGGTGGACAAATTGGAGAGGAAGGGATTACAAGAGAGAAAGCAGGCAAAGGGAAACACACCATCATTATATCACACTCATGGCTCCCAAACCTGAGTATGCTTTTGGCTACTGGTGTCACTGCATCCTTTTGCAATGTGTATTCCCCATTGTCTGCTTGTATAGTCTCTTGTGATCCCTTCCTCTCCAAGAATGAAAATACAAGTATTAATTCCTTTCTTACTAGTTATCCCAGTGCTGGAGAGAGACTTCCAAATGACAGGTGACTGGGGAAAGAAATCATAGTTGCTGTCTGTGATGACTCCTCCAGATGCTTCTCTGGATATCACTTCAGAAGAGGATGACCAGTCCCAGGGATCAAGTTGGCCAATGAGGTCCAAGTGAGGGAAAGTAGTTGATGGGAGAGAAATGAGCAGCTGGCTGAAGCACAGCTGCAGCAGGATAGCCTTGAGGCTACAGGTAGGGCTACGGGTTGTGATGGGGGTATCCCGATACTCCCATATTACACCCCTCCTGCACGAGTTGCATTGGTTGCCGGCTGCCCTCCGTGTGAGATTCAAGGTGCTGGTGCTTACCTATAAAGCCATCCATGGCTTAGGGCCTGGGTACTGCGAACGCTCTCTGCCAGCATCGAACACCAATCGCCCGCGCGCCCACAGACAGGGCCTCCTTGGGGTACCGCCATCCAGACAGTGTTGGCTGGTGGTCCCTAGGGGGAGGGCCTTCTCTGTGGGGTGCCCATGTGGAACCAGCTTCCCCTGGAGCTACGATTGGCCCCTGACCTCCGCCTCCTTTGCTGTGGCCTAAAGACGTGGCTATTTGAACAAGCCGGCCTGGACTAAGGAGGGTGGGGTTGTTTTAAATGTTTGTGGTGGGGTTTTAAATATTTATTTGGTCCTAATTGATTTAATATTTTTTAATCTCTTTTAACTTTTGTATTCATTGTTTTTTATGTGAGCTGCCCTGAGTCCTTCAGGAGATAGGGTGGCATATAAGACCTCCGCGCCTTCCGCCGTGAATTGAAGACCTGGTTATTTAACCAAGCTGGGCTGTGACCCTTTGGGGGGGTGGTTTTTATCATGGCTTTATCATGTATTTATGTAATTATATTTCAATGGGGCTTGTTAGTTTAATTCTTTTTTAATTATTTATTCTTGTTGTTTTAGTTGTGAGCCTCGCCGAGTTCGAGATGGGGCATACAAGTCTCATAAATAAATAAATAAATAAATAAATAAATAAATAAATAAATAAATAAATAATAAATAATAAATAAATAAAGCATGCAGCTGCAACCAGTCAGAAGATTGGTGCCTTCTGCACCCAATCTGAGAACACATAGGGCAGAGAAAAAGCAGGAGCAGCGAAGCTCAGTCTGACTACTTGTGAAGAGGCAGCCTCATTCCTCTTGATGGGCTGCACCAGAAGTTAGCTATTTATCACAGCAAACAGATAGACATCATGCTGGGAAGAATGTGTTTATTTCCTAGCTACATGTTTTCTGGTTGTTGTGATTCCTGCCTTGCTTTGGACTTTGGATTGTGTCTTGTGAACTCTGGACTTTTCTTGCTTCATGAACCCTCTTGTGTTGTGGATTTAATTTTGCCTGGTGGATTTATCTCATTTGGGAAACTTTCAAGTGCCTTGTGGACTGATTGGCCATTGCTCTGTGGACTAGCATTGGTCTGCTTTTGGCTGGATTTAACTGGGACAGTTCTGGGTTTCTGGTGAACGGGAATATTAATAAACTCTCTAAACCATTGTTATGTGTGTGAGTAAGTGGGACAGCACAGTCATATGATTTCCCATTTAGCAACCACTTTGCTTAATGATAGTTGCCGATTCTGGTTATGGTTGCTGAAAGAGAACTACCTGTAATGTAGCTGCAAATAAAGCACAGTTTGAAACTGCATTAAAATAGTTTCAAGATAACTCATTACTGCTGTCTATTCCACATTAGTCATACCCTACCTAGAATTGTCTGTCCAGTGCTGGGCACTGTATTTAGGTGGGACAGTGACAAACCAAGGCATGTTTAGAGGAGTGAGCTACTAAAGCAATTTGAAATCTGGAAGGAAAAATTATGAGAAACAATTGGAGGGAGAGAATACATTTAATCTGGAGTGAAGACTACTGTGAAGATACATGATAGCACATGTTACAAGGGAGACAAATAGCATTGGTTAGAGTTGTTCTTGAGGACAGAACAGGAATCCGTGAGCTTAAATGCTACAGAATCAATTTTCAGTTGCAGATCAAGAAAATTTTCTAAATGATAAAAGATATTCAAGCATGGAAGAGGAAGGTAGTGGATTCTCTTTAACTGGAGATGGATGGCAAACTGTAGTAATTGACTCCTGGACTTGGCAGGGTTTGGACTAGATGATCTGGATATAATTTTATTACTCTAAATTGGTAAATCTGAATAGGACTGCTGAAGTTTGTTGCTGTGGGAAGATCAAGTTTAATGCACAACAGCAACATTTGTACACTATATTATATTCATCCTAGTTGAACAAACAGTATCTTTTATAAGGAGATAGCTTACAGATATTGAACAAAAGTTCATGATGGTTCTGGGTATCTAAAGATAATTATTTCTAAATTTGGATTAGTTTCATGTAGAAAATGAAAGTAAAAGACTATCTTTTTCCTTCTTAAATACCCCAGTTCCATTTCTAATTAATCACTCTGATTTTCCCATTGTGTCTTCCTAGAAATTTTCCTTCTTACAGCCTGCAAATTTAATAGGCGTAAATCCCTGAGCATCTCATTCTCTTGTGTTTTGGAAAGAATAGGAAATTATCTAGCCAAAATCCTAGCACCCAGAGAACAAGCTTACATTCTAGTAGGCAAACAGTAAATCAAATAAAATAATTCCGGCTGTGGAATACGTGCTGTTCTTAAAGGGAGGTGGTTTACTTTAGACATTGAACAAATGGTGGTTGCTTTTACTCTCTGTATTGACACTGTTAGGGTATCTTCTCAATTTCCTTCTGTTCTTGGGAGTAGATTTGTTAGTGTACTTTTCACACATCAGAAATTGGCACAGGATAAGGACATAGTCTATTTTGTTATATATAAAAGGACATAAATGAGGCAAATAAACTCTTGCTTTATTTCCTGATAAAGCAGAGCTTCAGAAAAGGAAATAAGTCACTTTGATATCTCATGCAGCAGGTCTACCTTTACCAAGCAGGTGATTTGAACAGCCTGCTACTTCCCTTTTTTTCTGTTTTCTTTAATGAGAAAAAGGCATTACATAGACTACAGTTCACAGCTGAATGGATGGCATATGAGCAACATTATTAGCAAATGATGTGAGCTATTTTTTTCCAGAGAAAATATTGCAGTAATTTGCAGGAAGTAACCTTTTTGTTCCAAAACATCTGTTGTCACTGAACACCATTATACCTACAACAATTCTAATTATCTTTGGTAACTTTCATGCATTTGGCATAGCTCCATTATTGTTCATTTAACAACTTTTAAAATGCATATCATTAGGATATTGGTCCATGATGTGTTTGCGGCCTCTGCCTTTTGACCTTGGTGTTCAGATTAGGGATATTATATGCATTCTGTATTTATGGAGCTGTGGTTTATGAGTGTTATTGATAACAAAATAATATGGTGAGTTTTGCTTTAATCCATGGCTCCAAAAATAAAAATGGAGTCTTTAAAAGAAAGATGGCTATCTGCTTTTACTATAAACCTGATCCCTTTTAATTATTAGGTAAAGGAAGTGAAGGGATAAGTTAAGTTAAAACACACCCTTAAAATATTTTTTTCAGAAACAATTAGCTTTCTATAAAATGATATGCTGGTGTCTTGTTCGAGAATAGATTTGGCATAGTTAACCAACATACCTAAGAGACAATGTGATATTCAAACAATGTATCTCAAGATGATCAATAATTATGTATTAATTGGACAAATGATTTTTAAAAATTCAATAGTATATCCCTTTGAAATCCACCCTCATCGCTAGAGTGTTTTATAACTATATTAATTTTCTCATATGAATTTTCTGAATCACAGTGAAGTAGGTGATTCAGGTACGAAGAATCAGGATCACACATAAGTTCCAGTTCAGAAGATTTATTGCTCAAGCCTATATGCAAGAATATAATCAACTAAGTTCAATACTAAATTGGCATCAGGTAAGGGTCAACTGAATTCAAGAGGAGTTAGGCATGGACTATTTGTGGGAACGTAATAACTTTAGGCTGATGGTATGTTTAACTCTGCCCCCCAATTTTGCTTGCTCTTCTCTTACAGTAGAACATGTCCTACAGACTTTTGTTCCCCTGATCCCAGCACAATAGCACACTGAAACTGGAATATACCCAGAGGTTCAGGGACGAAGTAAAAAAAAAGTTCTTCTGTAGTGCTATAATAAACAGTGGACATATAGCATATTTAATATTATACAGTATATAATATAAAATGTTACATAATATATCAATATGTCTATATAAACAGTGAACTGTTGATGCTTCAGGCCCATTAGTATTGAAAATAAGGTAACCAAGCTCAGTTCTTTTGTGGGCTTCATGTCTCCCACTATTTCCTTTGAAAACACTTAAAATCTTAAAGAATCACCTTTCATTCACAGAACAGATACAAAGAGCCTGAGACTTCACCAACACTATTAGCATTACAGATATCCGACAGGTAAATACTCACTTTAATGTCTATGGAGTCTCAATTGTGAGGTAGAATTGCAGTATCTTCTTGGATGAGAAGCAAAATGTTTTCAAAAGAAAAAAAGAAGAAGAAAGTCCAATTTCCTTTTGGAAAAGCACCTTTGGTTCATGCTTCAATGAAAATTGACAATGTGCAGAATAATTTAGAACTCTATAATCTGTATTGTGATGTAATTTTTGAAACTGCAAAAAATCAAAGGAAAATAACAAATATTTAAATGTTTAAGTATATGTTGGTTATCTTGGCCCTGTACACAGATGGAGTCTTCCAAATATGCATTATAGACAAAATAACATTTGGTTTCTGCTCCTGGAGGCAAGGCCTCTCTGATTAGATAACCATGGACATAGTCTTGCTAAAATGTATAAACAAAGAAGATTGAAATGAATAATGTGATCACTATATCACTATCACTGAGAAACAGGAATTCCAAGCCCATTTAAGCCTTTCCTACGAGAATAGGCCCAGTCTTCCCTACCATAATAATGGTTTGAAGGGGTTTTTTTTCTGCTTAAAGGAACCCTGGACTGGTATTGTTTCAGGACCCCTGGGACAGAAATTTATAGAATCTCATCTCTGAAAAATGCTTTACATGGAGTGATTAGTTCCTTCAAAAGCAAGCAAATCACTTCAAAATGGGTCTTGGTGGCTCAGGCTGTTAAATGCCTGCATTTAAGTTCCAGCTGCCTACAATTACTGTAGGCTCGAATCCCACCAGGCTCAAGGTTGACTCAGTCTTCCATCCTCTCAGGGTAGGTAAATTGAGGACCCAAGATTGTTGGGGGCAATAAGCTGACTTTGTAAAAATGCCGCTTAGGCATATACAGTGGAATGAAGGCTATTGCTGAGCACACTGGGTTGTATCCCAAAAATTGTAAGCCACGCTGAGTCTTCGGAGAAGGGCGGCATATAAATGTAATTTAAAAAAAAGTGAAATTCTAATGATTTACAAAATGTATAAATAATGGAAATAAGTGTTGTTTATCCATAGTTGATGCAAATGCAGTAAGATTGTGAGCACTGGCAGAATTCCAGTAGTATTAGCTATACTTTAATTTACTTAGTGAAAAAATAAGGTTTCATTTTGGTCAAGCTGAGCTATGGAGTAATTGATGAATGTAGCCATATAATTTCCTTAGTAGCAATAGGGAGACAGCTTTCTATTGTCTTCAGTCAGCATTATGTTCTACAACTTCCCCATCCAGTTTATGGCCCTAGAATTTCCTGATAATCTCTGATTTAAGAACCAGCCAAATCTGACCTTGTTCAATTTGTGGAGAACAGCCACAGTCAGCTGGATGATCTCTTGACTGAGCTATATGCTTCATAATAAACATAGTTCCCCTGCTAAACAAACAGAGTTTCAAATACTTAAAAAACAACAACACACCTTTGAATTCTATTGATTCTATTCATGGCTAACAGTTTTAGCTTTAATATTCTTTTCATCATTATAAAGTATTATCATAATTTATTTAATTCTTTCATTTTTAATTTCCTATGTTGCCGTTGAGGATAGACTTTCTTAGGTCATCTTACAATACTGTAATGCAGAACTGTCAAACTCCTGGCCAACAGGCCGGATGCGTCACGTGCTGGCCATGCCCACACCTGGTTTAGCAAAGGGGAAAAAAGTCCAGAGGCATCACATGATGCCGCCGTGACAACATGAGTTTGACACCCCTGCTGTAATGGATAGTGATTAAGTTATTCATTGAGTCCAGCTCTGAACACAAGTGAATTTCATGAGGTTTACATGAAGTTTTGGCCTTCACCTGACACAGATCTGCTGAGCTTCATTTTGCTGACTACAACATGCACATTTACACATTTTGCGCTTTTCGAAGATAAACCTTAGAAAAGATTTCTACAGTTTATTTATCTCTACATGATGTAACACCAGTTTTCTGATTTTAATATGTATGATTTTTAAGTAGAATGGAAAAACCCATTTCATTATATGAAACTTTTTGCTTGAAGAACTGTCAAAAGGCAAATTAAAGACACAACTCCCATTAACTCAAATCTCAAAAATTGCAACCAGTGGGACAAAGCTTCTCTGGCAGTTCAGATAAAGGATGGTGTGTTTGTGTTTCAAGAGGAATATGCTTTGACAAAGTATTTCCAGATGGTACATTAACTTGTTACACAATCTGGGTGGAACAAGCCACCCATTTCACAATATGGAAGAATAGAATTATCTACTTCAAACAAACACCCCAATCACTTGCTGAACCTTCTAGGAGAAATGTATTACATGGAGAAAGATGGCCTTTTCATGGACTGAAGAGAAAGTTTGTCAATCGCTGAATTAAAAAAGTGTTATAATGCTAAGTCAATTCTTCATTTCATGAAAGTGTTACTCTCATTCCCAATGTTATTTAAAGGTTTTAAACCATAAGTAATTCAACTATGGAATAACCAAACGTTATAGTGACAGCTGCTAGCTTTGATAGTATTTTTAAAATCTGCTAGATTTGGGAGATGTTCCTTTCCTGTTTTAAATGCATAGGAGGACTCAGATATGGTAACTAACAAACTGTTGCTAAAACAGCCCCTTCACTTCTCATTTCTCTGTGGCCCTACAAGAGTTATCTGGATAGTCATTTAATACCAATTTATTTATTTATTTATTTATTTATTTATTTATTTATTAATTAATTATTTGGACTTGTATGCCGCCCCATCTCCGAAGACTGGGCTCACAACTAAAACAACCACAATAAATAATTAAAAAAGAATTAAACTAATCACAAGCCCAAAATGGTAACAAATCTAAAATTTTAAATAATTTAAGAAACCCTCCCCCCCCAGGGTGGGGTCACAGCCCGGATTGGTCAAACAGCCAGGTCTTCAAATCATGGTGGAAGGTGCGGAGGTCAGGGGCCAGGCAGAGCCCCAGGGGTAGTTGGTTCCAGAGGTCAGGGGCCACGACAGAATAGGCTCGTTGCCGGGAGACCACCAGCCGGCATTGACTTGCCAACGGGACCCTGAGCAGTCCTTGCCTGTGTGCTCGCACAGGGCGGTTGGCACTTGATATCGGCAGGAGTCACTCCCTTAAGTATTGAGGACCCATGTCGTGTACGATTTTGTATGTTAAAACCAGAACCTTGAATAGCACCCGGAGCGCAACCAGCAGCCAATGCAGACCACGCAGGAGGGGGGTAATATGGGAGAATCAGGAGACTCCCATCACCACCCGCGCGGCCGCATTCTGCACCAGTTGCAATCTCCGGATGGTATGCAAAGGCAGTCCTAAATAGAGAGCATTGCAGTAGTCGAGTCTAGAGGTGACAAGGGCATGAGTGACTGTGCGCAGGGCATCTCGATCCAGAAATGGGCGAAGTTGACGAACAAGGCGGAGCTGGGCAAAAGCCTCCCTGGCGATGGCCCCCACCTGCTCCTCCAACCGGAGACGTACATCCAGGAGGACGCCCAGATTCCGCGCCCTATCCACAGGGGGCAATGCCTCTCCCCCTATGGCCAAAGATGGATACTCCTGACTGGGCCGAGATGCCGGTATGCACAGCCACTCAGTCTTGGCCGGGTTGAGTCGAAGCATGTTCCCTCATCCAAATCCGTACCACATCCAAACACCGGGTCATCAGAGAGAGGGCATCACTGATCTGGTTCGGGGTGGAAATGTACAGCTGGGTATCATCCACGTACTGATGGTATCTCACCCCAAACCACGGATGATCTCGCCCAGCGGTTTCATGTAGATGTTAAATAAAAGAGGGGAGAGGACCGACCCCTGAGGGACCCCACAAGAGAGCGCCCTCGGGGTTGACCTCTGCCCCCCTACCAACACCGATTGCAACGCCCTGAGAGGTAGGAGGTGAACCACTGAAGAACAGTGCCCCCCACTCCCAGCCCCCCGAGGCGTCGCAAAAGGATAGCATGGTCGATGGTATCGAAAGCCGCTGAGAGATCTAATAGGACCAGGACAGAGGAGAAACCCCTGTCCCAGCCCTCCAGAGATCATCCATCAGTGCGACCAATGCCGTCTCCGTGCTGAAACCGGGTCGGAAGCCCGATTGGTATGGATCCAGGTAGTCCGCTTCATCCAGGAAGAGTGGAAACTGCCGAGCCACCATGCTGTCAACAACCTTCGCCAAAAAGCGAAGGTTGGAGACTGGACGAAAGTTGTTTAACACGGTTGGGTCCAGGGCAGGCTTCTTCAGGAGGGGCCTCACCAACGCCTCCTTCAAGGCGGAGGGAAAAACACCCTCTCTTAGCGAAGCGTTGACAACTGCCTGGAGCCAATCGCAGGTGGCCTCCCTGGAGGCATAAGCCAACCAGGAAGGACACGGGTCCAACAAACATGTGGACTTAGATGGACTTTTGGTCCAGTCGAGCAAACAT
Organism: Naja naja; assembly: GCA_009733165.1. Lineage (NCBI taxonomy): Eukaryota > Metazoa > Chordata > Lepidosauria > Squamata > Elapidae > Naja > Naja naja. The sequence continues at coordinate 74,755,315 of CM019149.1, forward strand.
AACTCTTTATGGGTTTTTTATTATCTCAAATGAATTATCATATGTGTATAAGTGCTGACATTTTCTTGCACTATCCTTAATCTTAGCAATAGTGATGAAACAGCAACACCCTTCCTTTTATTTCTTCATATAATATATCAGGTTTGTGACACATGCCTTTTATATGTTTTATAGTTTAAGGTTCCTTTTATGATTACCTGGCAGAAAGAAGTGATTTTACAGATTTGTTAAACATATTATTTTATTTTATTTATTTTTATTTGCTTGCTCTTTGGGGTGCAGATTCTCATGATGTGATGCAACAGAACTTTGACTGAATAGCACCACAATTATCTAGGTAGTAAACTGAGTACAATGAGTTTTCATTATAGAAAGTGTGTAAATTCTCAATGCAGCTAAAATATTAAAATCCATGGATTCCTTCCTTCCTTCCTTCTTCCCTCCCTCCCTCCCTTCCCCTAGATGTTATTCTAAATGAGACATAATGGATTGATCCCGGGAGAGAGGAGGGAAGATTGTCTAACAGTGAAAACAGCAAATGCTGCTTTTTGAAATGATAGGAAGCTAGGGCTGCAGTCTTGGGTGATGCTTTGACATGTTAGATGTTGCTTTCTGAGTTCGGAGGCAAATTTAGAACATTCTAACAATTCAACCAGTTGCTGAATCTCATTAAAAATATAGACTAGTTATGTGCAAGCAGTTTGCTCCCACTGCTTTCAGAAAGTGTTTACTTTATTTCTAAGAAATGGTAATTCGAATTCTATTCTCTTGATCTGCTGCTGGTAGGATATTTGGAATACTCCAAAATGTGTGGCAGGATTGCCCTGCTAAAAGTTTAAATTTGTAAGATGAGAGCAATTATGGGATTATTGCTCCACATGCTGGAATGGAAATACTGTAAGACATTTGAATCAAATCTTATGTTTCAAGAACATCTGATATTTGAAAGGAATACCACAAACTAATTAGAATGAACTGGCTTTTCTCAAAACTCTATGGTGTACATAAGCATAAAGTATTGGAACAGAAATAGCCAACAAAACTTCAAATCTGTAGAGAGTACAAATTATATACCACAGTCAGAAGAGAATAATAAAAGTAATATGGATGAATAAAATGTAATCAGCTATAGACAAGTTCATGATTCTAGAGAAAGCTTGGATAAACTTTTGTGGACTTCATTTCTTTAGTTCAGGTGCTTGGTTGCTGTAAAATAAATCTTCCTTCATCCCACATTTTTATTGCTTACCAGGTACCACTCCTTGCACCTGCATAGATTCTTTAAAAATACTATGCTCTTGTTTCTTTTTGCCTGCCACTGGAGTATTCAAATCTCATGCCTCCAAAATTTCTGCCCATTATGGACCTAATCAATTGGTGAAATACCTTTGCTGTGTTTACAGTGGGGGTACATAAGTAGGCAAAAGTAACTATCAAGCATCAATTGATAACTCTAATCTTAACCCATTTGATGGAGGGGGGAGCCCATGACAGCTAAAATACAGGGGTGCAATTGATTGGTGTACAAAACTCACCAGTGGGCAAAAGATTTTGGTGGGCACCAAGGGACTAAGAGATGAATATTATGTTTAACAAAAAAAATTCATGGCAGGAAAACATGATATCAAATATGTTTCTAATGCTACTAGTGGAGACACAAAAACAACTCTCTATTGACAGAATATTAGTTTGAGCTTATTATTTTATGTTCTATTTTTTCTATTGTTGTCTTGTTTTTAATGCTGTGAGCTGCTAACACTCAGTTTTAGTTGGTTGATGTCTAAGGCAAATAAAATAGATTTTGGGACAGAGAGAAAATTTAGCTGCATAAAGCAGCAAAATTGCAAAGTGATCCGTGATGCCATTAATTGATTGCAAATTCACAAGCATCCTACAATTGTCTTAGGGAGTCCCCCTTTTTTTTCAAAGAGCAGCTTCCACATGACATTTCCCCTCTCATCTTGTAATTCCTTAATCTTGTTGAAGTAACTACTGAACTAGCCTGGGAATTGAATTGCTTGTCCCTTGACAAAGTCAAGAACAAAAAATGCTTTCCCCATAATTAATTTCCCAAAGAAATATGTCCCTTGGCATATATTTTTACAGCAGAGTCACACTGGATAAATTCCAGCCCTCGAGAATCTATTATCATTAAACCCAAATGCTTTACTGCATTAGTTTTCCTTCCGCCAAGCTATTTGGGGATGTGATGTAGCTATGCGCCTTCCCATTCCCACCTACCCCTCCCTTCCAAGAGTTAGGGTTCTTCTAGCTATACATCAATGAACAATGAATATTATTTTATATTTGTGTCATAAAATATTGATTAAATTTTTAGCCTGCCCTTCCATGGATTTCCCTTTTTATTTCCCCAAACTGGGAGACAGATTAAGCTGATAGAAAATATAGTAAAATCAAACGTCAGCCAGGAAGGGATCGGAATTAAAGGTTTTCTATCTGCTCAGGCCAAATACAATATGCTATAGTAGGGTTTCTTGAAGTGTGCATTGAGAATTCCTGGAGATCCCCCCAAGATTCCTAAGGGAGTCTGTGAAATCAAAATGATTTGCCACATTTTGAAGATATTTAAAAATAAAATAAAATAATGTCACTCTTCTCATTATTAGTTTTTATGTATTAAAATATTTTTCTATGAAAAATATTCTACTTATACTACTATCTAATGAATTTAACATTGTAATTTTACATAATTTTACATAATTCATGTAAAATAAATAATACTCTATGAATGCATATTAATTTTATATAGTAAATATTGATACGTATAACTTATATAAATGAAAGCTCTTTTGGGGTCCTTTATAATTTTTAAAATATTTGGGCAGGGAACAAAAAGCTTAAGAAACACCATGCTATAGCATATTAGCCTTCGGTCTTTGGGCAGGCTTATGATTAGCTATTCAAGATTTGATGCTATCAAATGAAACAGAATATTAAAAAGTTATGATATTTATGTAGTTACTTACCAAGCACTTCTACATTATAATAAAGTAGCCAAAATATCTCTACAATCCCCAAGGCATGTCACAAGTTTTGAGCACCCCTAATGTTTGGAAGTTGAAAGTTGAAAAATTTGACACGCCCTATGATCACAATAAAGGTTAGTTTTCTCCTTTTTCCTCTTAGAATAGTTTGCATTAATCCTGTTCTGATTTTGCTGTCTGAGGATTATGAGTGTCAAACTTGAGGATATCCAAAGTGCAGTGAATTGAGGATGAATGAAAAAAGTGAGAAAAGTGCCCAGGTATTGGTAAAGGGAACACTAGGGCTATGAGGAACAAAACACAGTACAGCAGGATAAGATTTCCTGAGGAGATCGTACTTAACATTTAAACTGCCTCACTTAAGCTTGGCAAGTCTAATGTGAAGACCAACAAATATGAAGAAAAAGGAACAGATATAAGTGTGACTGGAAAAACAACTGTGGGGAAAATGTGTGAAAGTACCTGGCCATCTCTCCATGTAGAGGCTGAAACTGTAGATATCCCAGTCTGATTTTAATGTAACAAACATATTCTGGGAGTTGAAATCTACACTTCTTAAAATCACCAGGGTGCGAAACAATGATCAACAGTGTGGTAGTGTAGGTTCTAAGTCAAGCAGGTTGAGAGGACTTGTTGTACAAGTCCAGTTTGGTCAAGAGTGCCTGGAGATGGCTACCCTAAAAGATAGAATTTTTCCCTCCAAAAGGACTTCTAAATAAACAAGCCCACATTCCTCTGCAGCACACGGCATTTATTGTGTTTAGTTTTAAATTGAATTTATTGACATGACCAACACGGTTTAATATGATTTAATAACAGGGTAGAATCCACATCACATTTTTTTTATTGGAGGCAACATATTGTGAAATATACGAAATGTATTTCCTCAACAGTGGATGTATGCAGATGAGTAAAATCAGGAACATGAGATTTTTCCTTTTGGCTTTATTACTATAAAGATTTTACACAGAACACCTAGGCAGGAAATTAAAAAAACAAAACAAAGCAAAATAGCAACAATGGTTAAAAAAAAATCCTTTGGCTTCTCTGAGAAATGCTTCCTGGAACATTTGGTGTCCTTGATTCTTGAAGGTGGGACAGGAAAAAAGCAAACCCATTAAAAATACAGGGCAATTTATAAATTTAGTATAAGTATTCTTAGCTTCTTTAGATAGGTAGTTGCCTTAATTTGCTAAATGCTCGCATCCATGTCAGCCACCTGACCTAACCGCTAGACCATTCTTTCCTCTTCTGTTTTGTGGAGGCCAACAGCACTTCCAGTCAGTATTCTGAATTGCTCCTGTTGTGGCTTTTGACCCCTGGATTCTATTTATTTATTGATTTGATTTGTCAATCGCTTACAAGATAATAGGTATAAACATGAGTAAGAATACAGGAGATAGGTACAAATAAATGGGGACAATAGGACAGGGACTGTAGGCACGATTGTGCACTTATGCACGCTCCTTACAGACCTCTTAGGAATGGGATGAGGTCAATAGTGGATAGTTTAAGGTCACACCAGTGTCCCTCAAGGGCAGGACAATCAAGCCCATTTTTTCCCCCAGCACAGCTGCCCATTTTGAATTTCAGTCCTTGTTTGCAATTTCATCCCCTGGCATTTTAGGTGGCAGAAATTCCCTCTGGCCCCTTACTTTGGGACTTCCCTCTATTAATAATAATAACAATAATAACAACAACAATAATAATAATTTATTAGACTTGTATGCCGCCCTCTCTTCCTAAGGACTCAGGGCGGCTCACAATATAAAACACAATACAATAATTTACTTAAAAATAATTAAAAAGTACAAGCCCAATAATACACTAAAACTAATTAAAATTACTTTAAAAAAGAACCCCTCCCCCCCCCCCTTGGTTCAGTCCAGGCAGGCCTGCTGAAATAGCCAGGTCTTCAGGTCCGGTGGAAGGAGCGGAGGTCAGGGGCCAAACGAAGGTCCAAGGGGAGCTGGTTCCACAGGGTGCTCCCAGAGAAGGCCTTACCCCTGGGCACCGCCAGCCGACAATGTCTGGCCGACGGTACCCCAAGGAGGCCCTGCCTGTGGGAGCGTACAGGGTGATCGGAATGTGATGCCGGCAGGAGACGTTCCCGCAAGTACCCCGGACCCAAGCCATGTAGGACTTTATATGTTGTCACTAATATTCCTTAGATAGGAAGACAACTCAGCATCTGATACACTTACAATCTTTTCTAAGTAGGCTGGTTTTGTTTCCTGCTGTCATAAGCATGGTGAGTCAAAGGCAGGGACTGGGGGAGGGAACCTGGCAGTGGCTGTGGACAGGACTAGCCCAGGCAGCTGCAAGGATACAGTTTGGGGTGTGTGGATATTGCCCTTGCTTTCCTGCCAGTCTTAGAGCATTACCTCCCCGCCTCATTTTACACATACAGAAAAGGCTGACTGATGTGTGGAATTACAAGTCCTCACAGAGAGGAAGAAGCTACAGCATAGGGGCATTTTTAAAATTCTTTTTGAAAAAAGGAATGATGATTGATATGTGCTTTCTAAAAATTGCCACACTGCATATCTCTGCATGACTCAACAGTCCTCAGATATTAGATTTTATTATTGTGCTTAATAGTTTACACTTTCTTTAGAAAATTTCTGGCCAATGGCTCTCGTGTGGGATTATTACAGTAGTCCTTGACTTGCGACCACAATTGAGTCCAAAAGTTCTCTTACTAAGTGAGACATTTGTTAAGTGAGTTTTGCCCCATGTTATGACCTTTCTTGCCTCGTTGTTAAGTGAATCATTGCAGTTGATAAGTCAGTAACCCCATTGTTAAGTGAATCTGGTTTCCCCATTGACTTTACTTGTCAGAAGATTGCAAAGGGAGTCACATGAGCCCAGGGTAACTGCCACCATCGTAAATATGAACCAGTTGCCAAGCATAGGAATTTTGAAGCATACAGGGAAGAAGTCCAGAAGTTTTCTACATGGTGCTCGGAAAACAACTTGCATCTAAACACCAGCAACACAAAGGAGATGGTGTTGGACTTCCGGAAGCAGAGAGAGGAACTTGCCCCACTCTACATCAAGGGGGCAGAGGTGGTATTCAGCCAATTCTGACAGGTTCTGGAGAACTGGTAGCGGAAATTTTGAGTAGATTGGAGAACCGGTAAATACCACCTCTAACTGGCTCCACCCTCATCTATTCCCTGCCTCCCAAGTGCCAACTAATCAGCTGGGTCTTCTTTTGTGCCCTGCACAGGAGAACAGAGCTGAAAAGCAGGTTAGTGGGGTGGGGAAAGAATGGGACTTTGCAATAACATTCCCCTGGAGTGGGGTGGAAATGGGGATTTTACAGTATCCTTCCCCTGCCATGCCCACCAAGCCACACCCACCATGCCACATCACGCCTACCATACCACACTACGCCCACAAAACCCCGCCCACATAACTGGTAGTAAATTTTTTTGAATACCACCACTGCAAGGGGGGCTGTGTGGAGAGGGTCTCCTCTCTCAAATTCCTGGTAGTGCACCTTAGCCAAGATTTCACCTGGAAAAATAACACATAAAAAATAATCCCAGGTGGCTAGAAAGGCACAGCAGAGGTTCCATTTCCTTAGGGTCTTGCAGAAAAACCAGGTGGAACAACGGCTGATGTCTTCCTTTTACCGGTCCATGATAGAAAGCGCCCTCACATGTGTACAGTATGGTACAGGAAGTGAAAGGAAGTCACTAGAGCGGGTGATAAGCACAGCACAAAAAATCATGGCCTGCCCCCTATCCCCACTGGATGAAATTGCCAGGTCCTGCTGTCTCAGCAGAGTGAGGAAAATCCTAAGGGACAACTCACACCCTGGATGGCATCTCTTTATTCTCCTGCCATCGGGCAGGAGATATAGAAGCATAGCCAGCCGGACAAATAGGATGAAGAATAGCTTTTATCCCTGGGCTGTTAGACTACACATTTTTCACTGCCGTTGTAACTTTGAATTGTTACTAAATGAGCTGTTATAAGATGAGGACTACCTGTATTATTAAATGGACGTCAATCAAGAACAGAAAGAAAAAAAAGTCATTGTGGTGTAGTGGTCAAAGGTACCCAGCTGAATTTTAGTCTCACTGTGGCATAAAGCCCACTGGGTGACTTTGGGTCAATCACACCCTCTAAGCCAGGGCTGTCAAATTCACGTCATCAGGGTGGTGTCACGTGACATATCAGGACTTTTTCCCCTTTCGCTAAACAGGGCATGGATGGGGCCAGCGCATGATGCATCCGGCCCATTGCTCAGGAGTTTGACAGCCTTTTCTAAGCCCTAGGAAGGTGGAAAAGACAAACCGTTTCTGAAAATCTTATCAAGAAAATTGCAGGGACCTGTCCAGGCAGTTGCCAGGAGTCAAGACTCATTTGAACGCATTCACACACATATACATACACAAACGTATATAACTGCAGGTAAAACTTTTCTAGATATAGAAGCAATTGTTCTTGCTCAATTGCTGTGGTTTTAATGGTTAACATTCAGAAGCTCTATCCTGCATACTGAAAGGGTTGGCAAACTTTTAGTTACTCTAAAGTTTCTTATCTGGGCAAATATATTAAGGTTGTCAAACTTAAGTTTTTTTTAATACTTGGCTTCTCTCCAGACAGTGTAAATCTTTTGCCCTTTTACCAAAAAAACCTCATGTGTTTTTAAAGTTTGCATTAATGTTTCTTTTTAGTCTTGTGCATATTTTTTACCGATTTATCTACTAAACACTTTTATTTAGTTGCCCATCTCACAAAAAGCAACTGTGGGCAACGCAGAAGAGTACTTCATATATACTTCAATGTAGAATTTTAAAAAAATTAGTTAAAGTATTTAGTTTTTATCAATATGTATTGTGCACATGTTTTCCCTTTAGCTTTCTGAAAATTGTTCACAGTCTGCTTTACAAATGCTGAACAATCTCATATATTTAATTAGGTTTGATTTATATCTTGATTCATATATGATGAATTAGTTTGGTACTTAAAGGTGACCTACATTAAACAAATGTCTTTACCATGCCTAATATACAAGTACTTAGAACAGTGGTGGGATTCAAAAATTTTTATAACTGGTTCTGTGGGTGTGGCTTGGTGGGCATGGCTTGGTGGGTGTGGCAGGGGAAGGATACTGCAAAATCTCCATTCCTATCTGTTAAGTTTGCATGAAGAGTCAGAGACCAGCAAAGAAGTTTATTAGTGACTACAGCTCAAAGGAACCCGTCCTGGCTTGGCTAATGCATTTATAGCCTGCAGTCAGAGCTGCCAGCCAACAGTGCAGGGTTTCTTCCGCACTATTTAAACCAATACCATTTTACATTTTACAAGACCAGTTCAAATAAACCAATAACATTCAAACCTACATACATAACACCCTCTCCCACTAGGTTCAGTCCATACCAAACCCCAACCTATCTAATGTATTCCTTTAAATAGGTGGGGCTCTTACGCACGCTGAGACCTTCGTGGTTCAGAAGTTTTAACGTTCTCACCAGTGAGAGGGAAATGTGTCTGCTGACATTTCCCTGTTGGGACTTCCTGTGAAAGGAGACCCTGTTAGACTGTTAGAATCTGGTCTCTCCTCCCAACCCATCTCCATTCCAATGTCAGCACCCAAGTCAGGTAGTGATGTGCAATCTTCCACTTCTAAGGATGGATCTTTTTGTGACAGGGTTCCGATGGTTCCTGTCGCAATGGCTCGCTACACATGGGGTTGATTCCTGTTTGCTGATTTTCCTCCTGTTCCCCTCCTTCCCCCAGAAGGAACATCAGGTGAGGAATCCAGAGGACAGGGTCGATGTTCCTGAGGGAACCTGGATCTAAGTTGGTCAATGCCTGCTCCAGAGGAGACCATCCTCTGTTTGTACCCTGTAAGAACGAGGGCCCGTGATGAGTTATTTCAGCAGGAATCCACAAAGGTTCACCTATAAGGTTCCTAGCATAGACAGAATCACACTAAAAGAACGAACTTTGGAAGTGGAATCCAGTGGTGCTGTGCGTAAGTGGGATGAAGGCCTGAGGGAGGACCTAAGCTTCCTGCCCATCAACAACTCTGCTGGGGACAAGTTATTTGATGGGCTAGGAGTGATGTGTTGAACACTAAGAAGTTTTTCAAGCTCAGTGATGTCCCCAGGACCCAGCTGCTGAAGCTTCTCTTGGTGAAGCGCACTCATGCTCAGGCCCGGCCATTGGTCAAGGGTGCCCAGGGCAGTGAGGGCATGTCTGTCTGTTGAGCTAGAAAGGATTCAAAATGTTAGATGTGAATTGAGGGCCATTGTCAGAAACAAGGACATCTGGTAGCCCATGGGTGACAACAATTTTCTGAGCTGCTTGATGACAGCCTCAGTTGTAGTGGATGTCATGGGAATTACCTCTAGCCATTTAGAGTATGCATCTACTAGCACTAGAAAAGTGTGCCCCTTGTAGGGCCTGCAAAATCAATGTGGATTCTAGACCATGGGCCCCTAGGACATTCCCATTCTGTGTGTGGGGCGTGAGGGGGGCACACTACCTGGCACCAAGATACCCAGTTTTCAACCATTTTGTCAATACCTGGCCACCATACATAACTCCTGGCCAAACTTTCATCCTTACAATCCCAGGATGACCCTCATGTAACATTTCCAAAACCTCCCTTTGCAGTTTTAGGAATAACCACCTGTTACCCCACAAAATACATCCTCTTAATACAGATAATTCAGTTTGCCTGGACTTAAAAGGTTGGGCAAGGTGAGGTAGATCTTGAAGAGGCCAACCTTTCTTAATCCAGCCCATAACAGGTGCTAATACAGCATCTTTGGTAGTTTCTCTGGCAATCTCAGCAGCATGGACTGCTTAGCTACGGTCTCCAAAAGGTGTGAGTTTCAAGTTCAAGTCCTCCTTGTGGCAAGGTAGTGGGCAACGACCTGCATCAGCATGTCCAATGTCCCTTGCCAGGCCTGTGAATCAGTTTGTATGAATAGGCTGCAAGAATTATCCAGTCCATCTCAGCATTCTTGGTGACAGGATATTAGGTGTAGGTTTGTCTCCTGCCACAATGCCTAATAAAGGTTTGTGATCTGTAACAATGGTGAATGACCTGCCATACAGATATTCATGAAATTTTTAACAGCTGCTACAACTGCTAAAGCCTCCTTGTAACTGGCTATAATTCCTCTCTGCTTTGGACAGAGTGCGAGAAAAATGCAATTGGGGCTTCCCTTCCATTGGGAAGCCTGTGACTCAAACCCCCCACTCCAAAGGGGATGCATCACAAGTCAGAACAACAGGCAAATTCTCAGAGAATTGTATCAACACAGCATCAGACGTGATTAGTCTCTTAATACTGTAAATGCTGACTGTTCTTCCCCCCAGATCCAAACAACAGCTTTTATCAAGCAGGCGATGTAAGGGCTCAGCAATAGATGCTTTGTGAGGTAGAAACATGTGGTAAAAGTTAATAAGTCCAAGGAAGGTTTGCAAATCTGCCTTGCATCGAGGTTTGGGGCTTCTTGATGGCTTTAACCTTGGCATCATAGGGATGGATGCCATGCTTGTCAATCATATACCCCAGGAACTCAACTCTGTCTGTTTTTTGAGGTACATTTGTTCTCCTTGACTTTTAAACCCGCTTTTCTGAATCTGGTAAGGACTTCTCTGAGTCTTTCTTGAAGCTGAGTGTCATTTTCAGCAGAGATTAACATCATCAAAATAAGGCACTACCCTGGCAGTCCTTGCAACATTCTTTCCATAAGGCTTTGAAAAATGCACAGGTGCCACGCTATCTCCAATTGTAGTCTTTACATTTGAAGGCACCTCTATGAGTCACAATTGTTTGTGCCTCTGCAGTGGCATCATCAACTGTTAATTGTTGATATGCCTGAGCAAGTCCAGTTTAGCAAATACCAAA